>JAAGEH010000226.1:25035404-25313500 GCA_011751065.1 Lasiurus cinereus | reverse complement strand
AGAGAGAGAGAGAGAGAGAGAGAGAGAGAGAGAGAGAGAGAGAGAGAAACATGGATGTGAAAGAGACATACATTGATTGCCTCCTGTAGGCAGGGGCTGGGAATAGAACTTGCAACCCAAGTACTTGCCCTTAACCTAGATCTTTATCTGCTAGGGCAGGGCTGGGGAACTTTCAGCCTAAGAACCATATAAGGCCCATGAAGTCATTTGGTCTGGTCCTGCCAAGTTATTAGGAGTGAATTAGTTAAATGTTTGACCAAGTATAGCAACTAATTTTGACAATAATTTTGTATGGCCCACAAATGATGTTATAAATATTCAAATGGCCCTTGGCAGAAAAAATGTTCCCCACTCCTGCTATAGGGCTTTTTCATCACAATATTTCACACTGAAAATAAAAAAAAAGAATAAAGATATCCAGGACATGCTTATATGAGTTATTCATCTTTTGGATCATTGAAATGAATGTTTACATATTAATCACTCTGTGACGGTTCTGAGTAAAGAATAATTTTGATTTTTTAAATTATGAATTTCTAAAATCTATTTTAAACACAAATCTATGAAATAATTTAGAAAATGCTATAACATCTGATTGCATTTGAAAAAATGCTTTTCATCATATCTACACTTATCCACTTATGCTTTTAAACATATCTACACCTAATCACTCACCAATGCTCTGTTGAAAAGCTATTTCAATTATTACCTAACAGAACATTTTGATATTTTAGAATATTTGTTTTATTTTTGTACTTTCTGTTAATTGAGAACAAACCGGGTTTAGCTCATTCTTGACCACCCAAGTTACAAAATCACATCATAAATAGCTGTTTAAATTCTTAAAACAAACAAAATAAATAACCCATTCTCTGTTCTGAACAGTCCAACCCCCCAAAATTACTGGATCTCTCAGGTTTCTTCCAGTTTCATTATATTTGTGTGGGGAAATTTTAGATAGATATTGCATTTTGACATTTAAAATCAAAATATTATAAATTTACAAATGTAGTTTCAATTCAGTTTTCTTCAGTGTTGGTGGATGTTCAAATCTTCAGCTATTTTCTGTTTAGCGGGAGGTCACTCGCACCTGATTTTTCCAAAAAAAAAAATAGTTGAGGTCTATCTGAGACAGAAGACTGAGGTCGTTTAGGCATACAAGAACTCAAAGCTATTTGGTAGAGGGTGGAAAAGAGCTTGAGGTTGGAAAATAAAAGAGAAAAGAAGGAGACACATAAAGAAAAGATAGGTAATGCTTATGAAAGGACATGCAGTACACTGAGAAGAGCATAAGCATTATACTCTTAGAAGCTACTACTGGTGTAAACTAAATCGTTTAATTAAAGAGTTTATCTGTTCCTATAACTTTTGGTATAACTAACCTGCACCTGAATGAACTAAAGACACAACTATTCACCACTCACCGGAGACGTGTTCTCGATCTAAACTGGTTACAGGCCATTCATTTTACTGGACTGCACCAGTTAGTAGAAAAATCTGCAAAGGAGGACGGCATAATTGTAAGGATTTTAGTGATCATGTAAGTTGGTTGCTCTCATGTTTTCCACTATACAAATATTAGTGGTTTTAAAATAAATGATTTATATAAATATTGAATGTAAATCTTCTCCCCTTCACTTGAAATATAACTAAATTACTAGTTTAGTTCTCAACAACATTGTAATTTTAAAGCTTGCGAAGAGTTTACCACATGCAATATTTCTTCTAAGGCATTAAACTGCAGCAAATATTTTAAGTTTAAGTCAAACTTTCTATTTTGGGATTTTCTTAATCCATTACCTTTTTTTTTTAACTATTTTGAACTTTAAATACCTTTAACTCTCACCAGGTAATAATTTTAGTCATACGTACTAAGTAGATTTTTCCTTTTAAGATACCACATATTTCTTTTTTTACAGAAAAGGGAAGAAATAAAAGATTTTTTTAAGTCATATTAGAAATTAGGATAAGAAGGTTTGTGGCAAAGAATATAGAAGTAGAGAGTGTTAAGATTTCCTATATATTCTCGGTTAGAAATTTCTTAATGAAAATGAAGTTAACTTTATAATATGGTAAAGCATCAGGAAATATTGTAATATTCAAAGTTTGGAAGCGTTTGCTCATTGCACAACAGATTGTAACTAGATTTTGGCACTGTATAACATTGATAACATGAATATGCGGAATTTATAATTAGTTATCTTTTAAATAGCATTTTAGGGTTTATAAGTATTTCCACATTTATTTGATCCTCTCCAATGTAATTGAGTAGCTATATGTGACAACTTGTTACATCAAGTGCTGCTAATACCATTTAACAAATGAAGAGAGTAAGGCAGAGAAAAGTTAAATCACATAGTACATGAAAATATTGAAATAGGTATCAACATGTCTCTTCAGATTCAATGATTCCTGTAAGACAGATAGTACTAATGGCAATAAGCTATAATGGCATGTAGAACCAGAAAGGAAAATCACAGTAATAATAATAGACATTAATAAAAATGTGTATTCTATGTTTTATACATTGTGTCTCATTTCATGCTAATCACATCATTGTGAAGGAAAAAAAACTTATCAGCAATAATCAGATGGCAATTTAAAATGTTAATTATTTGTCCACTGTCATAAAACAAATCATTTTGTATGACACAGTATTTTCAACTCCAAAACAATAAAAATGAAGACCCTTAAAATTTAATGGGAGCCATAACTGCCGTGCTGGTGTGGCTCATTTCATTGGAGTGTCCTCCCATATACAGAAATATTGTGGGTTCAATTCCAGGTCAGGGCATGTGCCTAAGTTGCAGGTTCTATCCCTGGTGGGTGGTGGGAGCAAGTACAAAAGCAGCTTATTGTTCTCTCTCTCTCTCTCTGTCTCTCTCTCTTTCTCTCTCTTTCTTTATCTTGGAGTTAGGGTTAAAAAAATTTTAATAGGAGATGATGTTGAAGCTACAATTTTAAATACTGTATCAACATGGATCAGTTTATCAGATACTTGAAACCCATTCATTTTATTTATTTTTCTTTTTTGATTAAAATATTACATATGTGTCCTTATCTCTCCATTGCCCCCCCCACACACACACTCATTGCCCTCTTCTCCCTGGTGTCTGTGTCCATTGTTTAAGCTTATATACATGCATATAAGTCCTCTGGTTGCTTTCTCCCTCTTATCCCCACCCTCCTCTACCTTCCCTCTGAGGTTTGACGGTCTGATCAATGACTCTCTGTCACTGGATCTGTTTTTGTTCATCAGTTTATGTTGTTCATTATATTCCAAAAATGAGTGAAATCAGACGATATTTATCTTTCTCTGAATGCCTTATTTTGCTTAGCATAATGCTCTCCAGTTCCATCCATGCTGTTGCAAATGGTAAGGAGGCAAGAACATACAATGGAGTCAAGACAGTCTCTTCAATAAATGGTGTTGGGGAAATTGGACAGATAGATGCAAAAAAATGAAACTAGACCACCAACTTATACCATACACAAAAATAAACTCAAAATGGACAAAGGACTTAAACATAAGACACGAAACCATAAAAATACTAGAGGAATCCACAGGCATCAAAATCTCAGACATATGCCGAAGCAATTTCTTCACTGATACCATTCCCAGGGCCAACTAAAGAGAAAATAAACAAATGGGACTACATCAAAATAAATATCTTCTGTATAGCACAAGAAACCATCAACAAAACAACAAGAAACTCATTCATTTAAAATATATATTTAAAGTTTATACCCTTGATTAATTGTCCATTTTTGCCAGCTCAGGAAATAAAAGACAAGGATAAGAACAACTTTCCATAACTTCAGAAAAGTAACATCAAGAGCAGCTAGTTCTTAGTTTTTTGTTAACCAATTCATATTTAAATTAGTTCTATTTTCTTTATTTGAAGTTACTGCTAAAGTCTTCCTGGCCTGCCAACTACAACCATTACTTTGTCCTATAAAATTAGAAAACAGAACAAAAAGAAAAAAGAAAGTTAATATATCCTGTGATATGGAATGTTGTTGCTTTGAACATTTTAAGACAGAATTTATGTGAAACCAGATTAATTTTAAGAAATTCCCTGTGGGTTCTGTTTGTTGTTTTGAATTGCTTTAATAGTAAACTTGCATTATTTATGTTTATTAATATTTAGAATGCACTCTGCAAGGATGATTTTCATCTGAGTTATAATTAGTCTCAGCTGATGAATGCAATAAAATGATTATAAACAACTTTGTGAGATCATTATCAGTGTTATGGGAGAAAATGTTAAAACATTGCTTCAACATTTTACCTTCAAAGATCCATTGAAATGAGCTTCAACCCATTTAAAATGTTACAAAGGTCACATTAAATGTGTTTTCCCCATATAGTTATTGAACATCACATACTGGTTCCCTTTTCCAAAATCCAACTCACATTTCTTCTAAAATCTTTAAGAATTGTGTTTATTATTTACTTCTGAAGTTAAAGATAATTATTCATGAATATTTAAAAATATAAAGGTATAAAAAGAACTGTGTAAATATCACTGCAGAAAAAACAATTATGGGCTTTTTGGCATATTTCCTTGTGTAGATATGGTATGTGTATAGTATATGCACTTTTCATGATTGATTTAATATATTATGTACAATATACTATGACTTATTTTCATTTAACTAAATGATAATATAAAATATAAGGCTATATTTATAATAGTTTATTTTGTTCTTAAATCATTTTCTAAAACATGCTTTTTTTACTAATCAAATAATGCAGATATACAATAGTGAAATTAACCCTTACTCTGAAACCTTTCAAATATGATAAATAATAGCATAATAATGATGCTAATAAAATAGATTTATTTAAATATTTCCTCTGCCAAGACAAATATGATTCTAAATCAAAGCTTATCATAATTTTAGTTATATTTACTTCTATTAACATTTTTATTTTTAAAGAGTAGATTTTCCAGAATTTTATCTAATGTATGTATTTTTGTTGCTTCTATTAATAAAAAGCCATGCATTTATCTTTCTCTGACTTACTTCACTTAAGAAATGCCCTCTAGGTCATGTATCATTTCACTTATATGTGGAATCTAAAAAACGAAACAAATGAATAAACAAAATATATAGATGCACGAAGAGTACAAACTGATAGTTATCAGAGGGTTAGATGATGGAGGAATGGACAAAAGGTAAAGGGGATTAAGAGATATAAACCTATAGTTATAAATAATACATATAAGTAATGTAAAACATTGGGAACACAGTCAATAATCCTATGTAATAAAGAGGGAATATGCTAATTGACCCTCATGCTATCACAAAGATGGCAGCGCCTACAGCCAATAAGGAGGGAAAATGCTAATTGACTTTCCCATCCTCAAAGATGATGACACCCACAGCCAATAAGGAGGGAATATGCTGACTACCCTGTCCTCAAAGATGGTAGTTCCCACAGCCAATAAGAAGGGAATATGCTAACTGACTGTCCTACCCTCAAAGATGGTGATACCCACAGCCAATAAGGAGGGAATATGCTAATTGACTACCCTGGTCTCAAAGATGGCATCTCCCATAGCTACAAGATAGCAGCACCTAGTCTCCTCAGCCCTCTTAGGGCAGTAGGCAGGCCCAGCCATTCCATGTGCCTGTCCCCCTGTCCCCTCATCCATCCAGCCACCCAGTGCCAGCCTGAGGCGCAGGCAAGCCTCAGATGGCAGCTTCCCAGCCAAGCCTCAGATGGTGGCTGCCCAGCCATGTAGGGCTGGCCCAAGGTGCAGGCAAGCCTCCAATGGTGGCTGCCCAGCCATCCAGGGCTGGCTGAGGCTCAGGTAACTAGGGTCATCAAGGTGTGTGCTGCCGGCAGTGGCAGCAGCAAAGGTGTGATGGGGCATCACCTTCCTCTGATCACCAGGTCACCTCCTACCCCTGAGGGCTCCTGGACTGTGGAAGGGGGACAGGCCGGGCTGAGGGGACCCTCACCCCAAGCTGCATTGCATGAATTTTCATGCACCTGGCTGCCAGAAACCAAACATTGTTCTCACTAAATGGATGTGAACAGGAAACCAGAAGGCTGGTCAACCTTAATTGCTCTGAAAAGTCAGAGCTAATCACTCACTGTTTAGTTGAAACATTGTTAGCTGAAGCAGCCTCTACCTGTTTCATGTTAATTTCTATTTTTGTAATTTCCTGCCTAAAGGCTAGGGGTGTGTACCAAAGCCTTAATAAAAGGGAGAAAAAGGCCAGAGCAAAGGGTAGTCCTTTCCACTAGAGGAAGGCTCCCTCCTGGCCCCCCCAATATTGCCAAATTAATATTTTCTAGTCTCTCTTTTCATTTGCGTTTGGCCTCCTTCAGAACCAAAACCCTGAACCAGGAACCCTGAACCATGTGGGACATGGAAAGAGGTTCCCACATCTGGCACCCAACAGCGGACGCAGAAAGAGGTGCCCACATCTGGTGCCTGATGGCGGGACGTCTGGAGGAGAAGGCATTATTGGCCTAAGAGCGAAGGAAGGAAAATTCACCAAGGAAAATGGTGAGGGAAGATTCACCTAGGAAAAGGTGAGGGGAATTCAACGTATGCAAAGCCCATGGATTAACTGCAGTCTCGATCTGTAAGTAGGGTGGGAACATCTTTTGCAGCCAGGCTAATGGGGAAGAATTAGGTTATAAATATAAAGTAAACTTTATTGTAGAGTTTTGGTTTGCATATTTAAACAGTGTGGTTTCTTGTTCAAATTAAAATCTTAGTTTGCATTTGGAATCTGAAATCTGTAATAGGTGAAACTCCACGGCTGAAACTGCCTCTGGTGTGGAGAAATTCAAAGGTGGCAGGAGAGGGCAAGGCTCTCTGCTCTCCTGCAATGAGATTACTTAAGGTTTCACTTAAAAATTATTAGAGAAATCGCAGGGAAATGCAAATCTTGGCCAAATTAGATGCTAGTTATTATTTTGGAAAGTGAAAAAGAAAGAAAAAATTTAAGATCTGTCTTTATCTTTTAAGCATGAAAAGAAATTCAGACAGATCTGTTACTGATGCTTCCCCCTGAAGTAAGCAGGATGTGGGGAAGGGAGAGACACAAGGCAATCCAATATGAAAGTCCACTCTCCCAGTATACTAATCTAAAGTTTCCTTTCTCGCCATGAAAAAGTTTTAAAAATTTAGAGATATGTCTGGAATTTCTATACTCATGAGGAGAAAAGCATGGCTTAAAAAGAAATGTGCGCAATTGTCCACCTTTTTGGACATATTAGACAGGGTTTTAAGTTGGAATCTCTCTGCAAAAGCTGCAGAAAAAGAAAAACCCAGAACTGGTCTTTATTTTTTAAGAAAAATGACATAAAGGAACCAAAAGAAGATGATTTTGTGTTATTAATCAAAGTTTTCAGCTAAATGCAAATTAAATTGGGAGAAAATAAAATAAAATTTCTCTAATTAGGAATTCCAAATATGTTGTTTATTGGTCTAATTAAAAAAGAATTCTGTGATTTCCAACTGAAAACCTTTAATATAAAAAACAGTTTAAAGATATAATTGATATCTTAAGGTAATTGTAAAAAATATTATAATCTTTAAATCGTATGTGAATATATAGATTTGATGGTTTTTTTCATGTTAAAATTTCAAGGCTTTAACAGAGATGATTTTTGGAAAGCTCCATGGCCCCAGAGTAATACAAGAAAATTGTTCTCTCTTCCTAAAGGACATCTTAAATTTAACCAGTCTAATATACTTGAAATTGCATGAAAAACTTTATCAAATAAGAATTAACTATATTTTAAATGTTGTAAAGGTTTTGGCCTTTAAGAAGGACACAAGTTAGCACTCTAGGGAAAGGCATAAACACTCAGCCTCTGAGAGATCCAATCTCTAGGTGTCCTAGATGTCAGAGAAGTAACCATTGGGCCAGACAGTGTAAATCAAAATTTCATAGAAATGGGCAGCCTCTAAATCAAGATACAGGGCATGGACAACCACCGGGAAATGGCCAGAGGGGTGCCCCCTAACCCCATTATTAATAGGGAAAACCTGCCCTGCAAGGCCCACAGTGGATCCCCTCATCTGAGCAACTCCAGGAAGCACAGGCCTGGATCTTAACAGCACTTAGTGGTCACTTTGACTCCTGATATTGCTCGGCAAGCTATTCCTACAGGAATTTGGGGTCCTATGTCAAACAGTTATCAGCTGTAAGGTAATATTACCTGGGGCATATGGGGAAGTATTTGGGACTTATGTTCCTGATCCTTCATGGGTAAGAACACTTAGGTGTGCTGATTCCCCTGCCTCTTGTAGTCTCTAAGAAGGGCAAAATTAAGTAACTAAATATTTCTTAAAATTCCAACATTAGAATTTAAAATGACAAAAAGCCCATAGCCGCCTATATTCTTAAGCTAGAGGCGGGGCAACATTTGTGGCTTGTGAATCAGACATAAACATTTACTAAATTTGTTTTGCTTTTTAAATTAAGATACCTACTTTAATTAATAAATTAGCTTTTTAAATAAAAATCAAGGTTTTCAGCTAAATAAAAAGCCAATGTCTTTGTAAGCAATTTGATTAAGTATTCTAATAAAGTAACTAAGACCTTGTCTATACAAAAAGAAATTCATAGCCAGTTTGAAATTGAATTGCCATGGCCTAGAACAAAGAATATCCTTACATGATATTATTCTACAATGTCATTATAATTTTTTTGACAAATATCCCAAACAAACTTACAATCTAATTCTTTGAATATTTGGTAGCAATTTTAAAAATATCATGCAAGGAATTAAGGCAATGAGAAGGCACTTGAGCATTCTATATTGGCTTTTCTTGCTCTTTTTGACAAGAGGGACAGCTGTTGCCTGAGCTTTCTGTTCGTGCTGAGGTTGAAGCCTTGTGTTGGCTGATACCATGAATCTGTCTCTCACCCAGTGGTGTGAGCTGGGCCCTCCCTGGAGAAGAAACCTGGGTTCCCTGAGATATGTGATCAGTGCTGGGACCCCGCCAGTAGGCAAGGGGATCCCAAGGCAGGTACTGGGCATGAAGGTCACAAGGGCACCAAGGAGACGGAACTGAACCTCACATCAATCTACTTGGCCCTGGAGGATGGCTGGTTAGCCCAGTGAGTGGTAAGATTCCTCAGGGAAGGAACAACCTAAGACAGGCATAGTCGCAGAGGGGCCATCAGGAGAGAACTTGGGGATCAACAGAGGTGAGGCACAGACCCTCACACCCCCAACATTGCAGGGGCTTGAACCTTCGCCCCTTCCGAGCGAGGTCTCCTGCCCCATGGCTGCTTCGCTTCCCTTGCCCAGCTCAGATCAGGACCCAGCAACAGATAAACTTGGCCGACAGCTGCCCTATATTCTAAATCCAGCCTAACACCAGGAATGCTCAGGGCCTACTCAAGAATGCAAATAATCCTTCCCACTAATATTTACAGGATAAAACTAAGATTGTTGTTAGAATATTAAATTTGACAATAAAATAGTAGGTAAGTTTTCAAATTATTTAATTGGCTAATTGAAATAAGTGAATTAAGTACTGGAAAAAAGTTGTTCCTAAAGTATTAACTAAAATTTCTATTGATAGTTCATTGCATGGTAAAATTACTTAACATGCAATAAACATTAAGCAGTCATATTTTCATTATAAAAATTTTCCAAAAGCCTCCTAATAATTAAATAAAAAAGGGGGGGATAGTACAGCAATATTATGTAAGGAAAAGTATCCTGTAAGCAAATTACATCTAGAAAAAAATTTTTTTTATTTAACAGCAAGACAACCATGAAAAATATACATAGTATTAAAATAAGCCAAAGGAAAATCATTTGGGCAAAAATAAAAAGGATCCAAAGTCAAATTTATAGAAAAAAATTCCTTTACTAACTGTGATAGAGAATATGTTTGTATATTTGCAGAAAAACAGCTCCAAGACCATGTGAATTCCTACAACAGAGAATGCTCCAGCTATGAAGATAAGAGGGAAACAGTCCAGAGATGGAAGATGCTGACGACACCTTGCCATCCTAGCAGTCAGCAGCTGTGCTTCAATGCAGGTTGCCCAGGACCAAACCAGAAAGGGTCAGACCTGCATTGCCACCATTTGTCCACCATCCAGAACTGAAATATCATAGCTAACATGTACACTCAAAAAACTGTTGGACATTGAAAATGGGACTCAAAGGACTGTTGGCCCAGAAAGAAACTTACTACAGACTGATTCATTTACTTCTTAGCATAGCCATTGTTGCTAGTCTTATTTTTTGTTCTTACATGTTTATTTCTAGTCTGCAGGTGCAAGATTTTTTAGAGGAAAGAAAACAGGGGAGATGCCGAAAACCAAACATTGTTCTCACTAAATGGATGTGAACAGGAAACCAGAAGGCTGGTCAACCTTAATTGCTCTGAAAGGTCAGAGCTAATCACTCACTGTTTAGTTGAAACACTGTAGCTGAAGCAGCCTCTACCTGTTTGTTTCATGTTAATTTCTGTCTTGTAATTTCCTGCCTAAAGGCTAGGGGTGTGTCCCAAAGTCTTAATAAAAGGGAGAAAAAGGCCAGAGCAAAGGGTAGTCCTTTCCACTAGAGGAAGGCTCCCTCCTGGCCCCCCAATATCGCCAAATTAATATTTTCTAGTTTCCCTTTTCATTTGCGTGCAGCCTCCTTCAGCACCAGAACCCTGAACTGGGAACCCTGAACCATGTGGGATGTGGAAAGAGGTTCCCACACCTGGCCTCTAGTATCACAATAACTGTGTATGGTGATGGATGGTTACTAGATTTCTCAGAGTAATCCTTTTGTAAGGTATATAAATGTCAAATCTCTATGTTGTAGAACTGCAACTAATATAATATTATAAAACAATTATACCTTAATGAAAAAGAGCTTTACATTTCAGAATTTTAAGAAGTTAAAATTAAGTATAAAGCCATGTAATGGAACTGATTGTGACATTTTACAGCACTAGAGCATTAAATATATTTCTTATATGCTTTTTTTTTGTTTTTTTTTATTTACTTTGTTATTTAATCAAAAGCATAGTCTAACATTTTTATTCTTTCTATTAATAAAAATATGTATACCTTTTAGTACTTTTGTGGTGGTACTTAGTTTGTGGTAACTCATATTCTTACTTTTTAAAAATATTTGCTAAATACTCAATAACTATAGTCAATAATGCAACAGGGGTTATTTGGCATTATTTGTATTTTCAGGCATTTGACTTTTTCTTCAGCCATTACAATTGATCTTGAATCCAGTCACCATTATCTCTTTCCAGAATTTCTGCAAAATTCTTCTATATGTCTCCCAGCTTTGCTTATTTAGATTTTCTATTCCATTTTTCTCACCTCATCCCTATCAAACATCTTCCAGTGTTTTCCTATTATATTTAGTTGACATCCGAATGTTTTTTCCAGTCCTGCTCTATATCTGATACCTGTTTATCTTGCCTTACCTTCTAAGCACTCTTTTTTATTCTCTTTGCATGGACCTAAGGAAGTTTCCACTTTGTAGCCTCTCCATTGGGAGGGTTTGTTCCCTGATCTTCACACAATTGGCTCCTTCTCCTGATTCAGGTCTTAACAAAGTGTTCTTTTCTCAGAGAGGCCATACTATTATCTTTCCTGATACAGTATCTCCATAATTTTGCCCTTCATTCATGTTTTATTTTTGCTTATAGAAATTATAAATATTAGGAAATAATAATTATGTATTTATTATTAGGTGTTTTTTTAATATCTTCTAGGAGAATATTATTTCAGTAAGAACAGAGTTTGACAAACCTGCACATTAGTATAGTGTTACTCTAAAAAACTAATGTTATCTCTAAAATAGCTACTATTATTAGGCATCATAAGTTTTATCAATATATGATGATACACTACATTGAGGATATTTTGTTTTAATGTCAACTAATATTAATATATTGCATTTTTGCACATTTGGCTTTTATCCAATATAATTTGCCTAGTCTTTAATTTTCAACTTTCTTTGCCTAGTTTTTAAGTTTCAACCTCCTTTCTTAAGATATCTATTGCAATCAGCATGTAATTAGATTATGTTTTGTAGGACAATGGCAAGATTTTCTGTTTTAGTAGATAAGTTTAAACCAATTATATTTATTATCATAACTGACAGCTTCTATCATATTTCTCCATGCTTTTATTTTTTTATGTCTTCTTGCTGATTTGTTTTTTATTTCGTTATCTTAGCAATTCAAAAATATTAATTCTATTTTATTTTTACATGTGTTTATAAGTTTTATCCATTATCATGCATATGGTTTTATTATTAAAAAAATTTTAAACTTAAAGTAATATTCTTGGTCCTTACAGAAAAGATGAAGGCTTCAGAATGCTATTCTCACCCTGATCCCTTACTAGGTGTTCTTAGTAAAATCTGCAATTTCCAAAGTTATTACTGTTATTCCTTTCCAAATTTAATTATTTGTTATAGTAAGTATTATTTATTCTTTCATTATTCACTATGTATAACTATTTTTCTACTTCTCCTTTAGAATTTTAAACCTTTAGTTAAATTTTTAAATACTTGCCATTCTCTTATATTTTTCTTTCAAGTATGTAATACTTACATATACTGATAAAATAATTAAATATTGATTTAGAAAGTATTGATAAATTCTTTATATTTAATGTAAATTATAAAACTGAAATGTTAACCCACAATGATGTGTTAAGGTTTTAATCAATTTTTAATGCAATCTAAGATCATTGGTTTGAAAAGTAATATTAAAATGCTATTTTTTTCTGGAATTATTATAGTTTTTATAATTATGGCTATGGTTTATTGCACATTAATGTTTCTATAGTGTCTGGTAAGGATGGAGGTTCATTTTTTTTCCATGTATATATCTTGGTGTTCCAGTATCAATTGTTATAAAGACTATTTTTCTCCATAGAATTATCTTGTACCTATACTGCAAAATAATTGTTATTGCATGTTTAGGTATATTTATAAGCTCTCAATTTGATACTGTTGTTAATATGCCCTTTTGAAATTAGTAGTCAAGTACTTTTTTAATTCTAGAAAATGAAATTCTAATATATTTTTGAAATATTACTCCCTTGTCATTTCTTATATTCTCCTCTTTTGTAATTTCAACTTATATCATGCATTTGAAAGCTTGTCTATTTTCTCTTACTATTATTTGATATTTTGTACTTCTTTATTTTTCTATGCTTGATTATATTTAAGTATTCTCCAATTTTTAAATTTGTCTTTCTGAATAAAAATATTTACCTTTAATACTTAAAATTTAATTGACTGTACACCTAATTTTCATTATTTCTAAGTTTTTACTTAGGTAGTTAATATTTTTGCTTATGTCTGATTATAATTCAATATTTTTTTAGTTTTTATTTATTTTAATGAACATTCTAAATTTATTTATTTTAAAATAATTTAGGATGTTCTGTAAAATTAAGTTTATCTGAATTAAATTCATGCTCTGAGAATGCATTTTTTAATATATGTTTTTATTGATTTTTCACAGAGAGGAAGGGAGAGGGATAGAAAGTTAGAAACATAGATGAGAGAGAGACATCGATCAGCCGCCTCCTGCATGTCCCCCGCTAGGGATGTGCCCACAACCAATGTAGGTGCCCTTGACCAGAATTGAACCTGGGACCTTTCAGTCTGCAGACCAACGCTCTATCCACTGAGCCAAACCGGTTTCGGCTGAGAATGAATTTTTTAAATGCATTTCTAAGAATTTTCTCAGAGGAGAATCCAAGATGGCGACATAGGTAAACACCTACACTGCTGTCTCCCACAACAATTTCAAAACTACAACTAAAAGACAGAATAGACATTATCCAGATCCACAGGAAAGCTGGCTGAGTGGAAATTCTACAACTAGAAGGAAAGAGAGGGGCTCACAGAGACCCAAAGGAGATGCAAAAAGCTGAGGTACAGAGATGCACTCCTGGAGAGAGCAGGTGCAGGAGTACCTGCTGGCTTTCTCTGGTGGGAGGGAGACGAAGACACTCAACCCCTTATCCTACGACACTAAACCTCAGATACAGCCGAAACTCATACAGGGGGAGTCTGGACTGTGAAAAGGGAGAAGTACATGGAAATTTAGGGGAGTCGCAAAAGATCAGAAGTCTGGTGGCATGCAGGGCACTGTGCACAGAGGACTAACTGCTGATTGTGCCACTGGCTTTCACTAGTGGGCGGGAGACAGACCCTCCCAACTGCTTCACTTCTACTCCCCTAAACCCGTTTTTGGGTGAAATCCTGGGGACCCAGACTCATATGGTCCCAGAGCGCAGGGGAGCCGGAGGGGCAGCAGTCTAGAGGCACTGTGAAAGAGCGAGCACAGGCACAGGGACCGCTCCAGAGATTTCCCAGTAACCTGAGATTCAAGGGCCGTGGAAGGCAGGGCCGACTGAAAGGCAAGGCGGTCCCTTAAGCCCTGACACTCCACCCATCTCAAGCTCAACACAGAGGCTTTTGCAGTTTTGCAAGTCTGGTATCATAAGGCTGAATCCAACACAGAACTTCTCCCGGCATAGTGAAAATGCTGAGACAAGGGAAGGGATCACAAACAACAAAAAATGGAGGAAAACAAATGATTGGATATAGAGTTCAAAACCACGCTTAAAAGGTTTTTCAAGAATATCCTAAAAAGGTTGGATAAAGTTAGCGAGACCCAAGAGGAGATGAAAAAGAACAAACTGGAGATGAAAAAGAACCAAGTAGAGATGGAAAAGATCCAATTAGAGATGAAAAAGGACCAACTAGAAATTAAACATACATTGACTGAAATAAAAAATATTATACCGAGGCCTAACAGCAGACTAGAGGAAGGCAAGAATCAAGTCAAAAATTTGAAATATAAAAAATCAGAAAACATTCAACAGGAAAAGCAAGAAGAGAAAAGAATTTAAAAATGTGAAGATAATGTAAGTAGCCTCTGGGACAGCTTCAAGCACACCAACATCAGAATTGTGGGGGTGCCAGAGGAAGGGAGAGAGCAAGATACTGAAAACCTATTTAAAGAAATAATGACTGAGAACTTCCCACATCTGGTAAAAGAAATAGACTTATAAATCCAGGAAGCACACAGAACCCCATATAAAAGGAATCCAAAGAGGACTACACCAAGATGCATCATAATTAAAATACCAAGAGCAAAAGACAAAGAGAGAATATTAAAAGCAGCAAGAGAAAAACAGTTCATTACCTACAAGGGAGCACCCATACGACTGTCAGCTAATTTCTCAACAGAAACGATGCAGGCCAGATGGGAGTGGCAAGAAATATTCAACGTGATGAACAGCAAGAACCTACAACCAAGAATACTCTATCCAGCAAAGCTATCATTCAGAATTGAAGGGCAGATAAAGAGCTTCACAGAGAAGAAAAAGCTAAAGGAGTTCATCAATTCCAAACCAGTATTATATGAAATGCTGAAAGGTACTCTTTTAGAAGAGGAAGAAGAAAAAGGTAAAAGACAAAAAAATTATGAACAACAAATACATATCTATCAACAAGTGAATCTAAAAATTAAGTGAATTAAAAATTTGATCAACAGAATAAACTGGTGAATATAATAGAATCAGGAGCACAGAAAAGGAGTGGACTGATAGTTCTCAGGGGGAAAGGGGTGAGGGGTGTACAGGGAGAGACTGGACAAAAATCATACACCTATGGATGAGGTCAATGGGAGGGAGGTAAGGTAGAGGGAAGGGTGGGAGCTGGGTGGAAGGGAGCTACAGAGGGGAAAAAAAGAGAAACAAATGTAATAATCTGAATAATAAAGATTTAATTAAAAAAAATAATTTTCTCATATGTTTTGGCATTACAATGTCTTAGTTCATTTTGAATGTCGAATACTGTATATGTCAAATGTATATATATATATATATAACAAATGTATAACTATATATAACTATATATAACTATATATAACTATATATATATAGTTAACCCTTGTACAGTGTGGGAGGTTAAGGGCAGCCACCTCCCATGCAGTTAACATCCCATGCATCCACATATAGCTATGGTTATCCCTCTACATATGTGGATTCCCAATCTTGGAGGTAATCCCTAAATAATGAGGATTTGAACTGAATAGTTATTTGAAAAATATCTGGGTATGTGAGCCTGCAAAGTTCAAACTCATGTTGTTCAAGGATTAACTGTATATTATACATACATACACACACATACATATTACAGGGATACATTCCCTATGTGATATTTTCCCTCTGCTTTCACTCCCTTTCTATATATTTTATGTTCACTCCTTCTGGTCTAGTAGGGATTTCTTTTTAACTATACTTCTTCTTGGCTCCCCCTCTCCTGACAGTTTCTAGAATAACTTTGTTAATTGGCTTTTACATTGAGTTGATCTTGAAGATTAGCAATTTGGTCAACATATAATTTCCTGTGTGTGGGGTTGGGTCTTTAATCACTTACCTTCTACAGGTCCATGGCTCTTGGTTAAGTTGTGGCACTGGCTATCATGGAATAGGCTATTTAGCTTATTTCCTTAAATGGGAAAGCCCTATTCTAGCTCCAAAAGTCAGGCATCCAGAGTGACTCTAGTCTCCCATCTCGAGTGGAATATTTTATCTCTGTCACACTACAGAAGCCTAATTCTCAGCCTGCTGCTCCAGATCAAGAAGCCAGCCAGCCTATAACTTCAGCCATGTGAATGTGATATATATCTAAATGTCTCTGTGACTGTGTTTTTACCAGGCCATGGAAATGTTCATGCTGCATTAACCCCAATGTGTCTTGTGATTTTTTTAATTCATCTTCTTTATCATCATTAATTACACACAACTTAAATCAAGATGGCAGATACGGTCAGTCACCTATTGAAAGTAAAGAGATGATTTTGCGGGTAAAAGCAGAGAGAGAATAAAAGAAAGTAAGTGATATTCAAAAGTTAAAATGAAAATGCATAATTCAACATTCAAGGTTTATACTAATAATATTAGGTTATCTTTTTTATCTCAGTATCTATTTTATAAATCTTTGGTTAAAAGTGATTCCACATTTAGAAAAGGACCTCGTTTAATCCTATGCTTTGATTGTAATCATTATGAGGATTTTGTTGTTCTCAAGATATATGCACCATCTTGGGTGGTCAAAGGAAAAGTTATATCAAACTTTATTTATGAATATACCTTATTGAATTTTAGTTCTATATACTGTATTTCACACATTGTGTTACTGTGGTCAGGCTCCCGATTCACTCTCTTGTCTATTTATTACCAGATATTCCTATATAGTTTAACATTTCACATACTGAAATTACTTTAGTATGTCAGGATATATGTTTCTAATAAAGAAAATAAAGTAAGCAAGAAAGAAACACCTTTATCTATTTTTCTAATATGGCAGAATCAAGCCATTGGCAAATCAGATATGCTGATTTTGAAAATGTAAAGTTTGTCAAAGTTAGACCAAATTTATTATTGGAGAAAGAGATGTCTGCTTTTCTAGGATCTAACAATGAAATGCCTTAGAGATCTTATTTAGCTTCTTAATATATGATGTCTAGATACTTATTATGAATCAGTATACAACTAACCATGATAGAATTGATGATGTAAACTTAATGTGACACCATAAGTATCACAAAAAAGGAGGAGCTTGTGGTTTAGTTGTATAATAAGATATTTTAATAGGGCTAGAAATGACACTATAGAGACAGGATGTCAGCACAGAATCAAAACTACAGATTTCCTTTGGAAAGTGCTCCTGTTCTTCTACCTGTAACTGGCACACATGGCAGTAACCCAAAGAGAAAAACATACATGCAAGATCATGGCAGAGATTAAAACACTGGGTACAGACTGCACAGAATAATAAGTAGAAGATCTTCATCCTCTTGCAATGGGTTCAGGAAAAATTAAACCAACCAGTGTGGTCAAGATAAGACAGAGGTCAAAACAATAGAAATCTGGTGGATTCCAATAACTTAAATAGGTCTTTCCTTCTACCTTGTGTAAAAATCTCAGTGGCTTCTATCTTGCTGCTCTGTTATTCTTAGACCCTGCCTCCTGGCAAAAGCTTCAGTTAATATAACAGTATTTTGACCAGCATGAAGAAGGAAAAAACAAAGGAAGGACGACCCTCCACCCCTACCTCAATTTTAGGAAGCCTTTCCATAATATTCATAGAATACCTTAATTATATTTCACAGGTCAGCACTTAATCATGGAGGTAATAACTCTAAAGGGGAGTAGGAAATGTTGTCTATTAATTATATATATTATAATTATATATATATATATATATATAATTTTAGTTGTGGTCAGTACACACACACATATATATTACTCATAGATAGAGATAGAGATAGAGATAGAGATAGAGATAGAGATAGAGATAGAGATAGAGATAGAGGCCAGATTATTATGACTATTTGACATTTGTAGGCAAATTAGCCGAAAACTGCATCATATGGAATATGGAAGCCAAAGGCCTGTTCGAACATCTTTGCTGTCTGCAGTTACCAAAATAAAACATCTCCAATTCGCACAGGAACACAAGGACTGGACAGTCGAGCATTGGAAAAGAGTCATGTGATCTGATGAATCATGTTTCCAGTTCCATCATGCAGATGGCAGTGAGAATTTTACGGAATTAGCATGAAAGCATACACCTCACATGCAAGAGTACAACCCTTCAAGCTGGTTTGGGGCATGTTTTCCTGGCATGATTTGGGCCCTTTAATTCGTGTGGAACAATGTCTGAATAGCACAGCATACCTAATTATTGTTGCTGATCAAGTTCATCCTATTATGTTGATAGCGTATCCCAATGGAGATGGCTTCTTCCAACAAGACAATGTGCCAGGCCATTGTGCAGGGGTTGTTTCAGGAACATGAGGGGGACTTTACCTTGCTTAGGTGGCCCCCACAATCACCAGATCTCAATCCAATTGAGCATTTGTGGGATGAAGTTAAAAGAGACATCAGGCAGCTGGTTCCACAACCATCAAATATCACAGAACAGACATGCTATTCATCAGGCATGGTGTCAGATTCTTTGCATCACCTTTCAACATATCATGGAGTCAATGCCCCTATAAGAAGAATCACCGCAGTATTGGAGGCAAAAGGTACACCAATGAAGTACTGATGGGGTGGTCATAATAATCTGGCCACTCAGTGTGTGTGTATATGGATGTAACAACCATAGGTTTATAGTTGTTTGTATGGAAAATAATACAATAATTAATAAATTACAATAAGGAATAAACTCTGTATTTTGCATACTCACAACTGTAAACCTACTGTTGCCCTACCTTGTATGTGTGTGTGTATGTGCGTGTGTGTGTGTATCCTATATGATAAAAATGTAATATGCAAATTGACCAAATTGTGGAACAACAGGTTGGCAGGGTGGGGCTAGCGAGCAGGCAGCACCAGGCCAGCCAAGGCATGTGCCAACAGACAGAGGGAGGGGACAATGATGGGGGCTGGGCAGCAGCAGTGGATGGGCGATCGTGTGGGGGAGAAGTGGCCGGCCACCTGGTCAGCTTCTGCAGAGGGAGGCCACTAGTGGTGGCAGCAGCAGCAGGGCAATGGAGGACAGGACCAGCCACTCCCAGGTTGGCACTATCCCTTTTAATCCTCAGTAGGATATCCCCTGAGGGCGCAGGCCAGGCTGAAGGACCCCCACAAGTGCATGAATTTCCATGCACTGGGCCCCCAGTGTATATATACACAGACACTTGGTTGGGAGTAGGTATGTGATAAATCACTTTGGTTGGGAGTAAGCATGTGATAAATCACTTTGAAGGGATGACTCATGAACATACAGGAGAGCATCCACCTTTCCATGGTTTTTATACAAATCCAGAAGAGACTGTGAAAGCCATACAATGATCTATCACTAAGAAAAATGTTTTCTGTATACAGACTGGGAAGGTTAAGAACCTCTTCTCAGTTTTCTAAAAGTATTTATAGGTAACATCAATCTAAGAATAAAAGGCATCCCAAATACATTATGCATTTCCAATGCAAGGAAAGCAAACCTTAAGGACCATATGCCATATAAATTGCAGTGATAACATTTAATATGTAAGAAAATGAGTTTAGATGAATTTTTTATAGAAAAGTCAATATTAACACAACAATCTCTTAGAATGATGTTCTCTATCATGTTAAGACAAAGTTGTTTATTTTTTAAAAACGATAAAAGAAGCATCATAAACTAAAATAAGCACAGTGTCCTGAACAACTGTACAAAAAAAGAAAAGAAAAGAAAAGAAAAATGACCTCATACTGTAAGAAAATTTACAAGTACTAAAATATAAAGCCTCACAAGATTTGGCCTCAAATGAATGGAGTGTTTTTGGTTGTTTTGAAGTAGAATTTTGACCCCTTTGTTTTTGTATTTCCTCTACCTCCTCAGGCAAGCCCAAGTCACTTAAGCTCCCTAAGTATTTGCCAGGCAAGCTGCCTAAACTGCTTTATCTGCATTTTTGTATCACTTCATGAATTCCTTAATGGGAGTATCAACACACAACTCCAAAGTGCCAGTAGAATAGCCTAATATTTCTTTGAAAATGTACAAGAACTGCTCTTGGCATTATGTTAACTTTAGGAATTCCAGCTAACCTCTCTAGGATGTTAGAAAAAAAGGATAAAATCAATGCTTTCAAAAATATAGATTTATCAACAAGATATTATGCCAAACTGAAAATTTCAAGCAAAATAGTTTTTTAAAAAAAAATAATTTTAGACAGAGTGAAAGGGAGAGAAGTAACGAGGTAGAAACCTCAATGAAAGAGAGACATCAGTCAGCTGCCACACTCCCTACTGGAGATGGAGCCCACAATCTGGCATGTGCCCTGACTAGAATCAAACCTGGAACCTCTTGGTTTATGGGTTGACACTCAACAACTGAACAATACACCAGCCAGGCTCAAGCTAAATACTTTTTTAAAAAATATATTTTATTGATTTTTTACAGAGAGGAAGGGAGAGATAGAAAGTCAGAAACATCAATGAGAGAGAGACATCGATCAGCCGCCTCCTGCATGCCCCACAGTGGAGATGTGCCTGCAAGCAAGGTACATGCCCCCAACCGGAATCGAACCTGGGACCTTTCAGTCTGCAAGCTGATGCTCTATCCACTGAGCCAAACTGGTCTTGGCATCAAGCTAAATACTTTTAATAATGATTCCTTACTTGGGAAGATGCTTATTTTTAGGTCACATTTTACTGAATTATAAAAATTATATTTTTTGAACATAGAATTTATGAAATAAAACTAATCCTATATAATTAAGGCTAATATGAAAATTGACTGAATGGCAAAATAACCAGTCACTATGACATACACTGACCACCAGGTGGCAAACACTCAATGCAGGAGCTACCACCTGGTGGTCAGTGCACTCCCTCAGTGGGAGAGCTGCTCAGCCAGAAGCTGAACTGCAAGAGTGTGCAGGCTGGGCAGAAGAAACCCATCCTCCTGAGTGCATGAATTTCATGCACTGGGCCTCTAACACTAAATAAAATTACAAAATGTCCAAGAAATAAACAAAATAATTTGACACAAGTGCCATTTCTAATAAAGTTTGTGTTAGAACTGAGGAGCTGCCTTTAGAAAAATAATCACTCAATGCAGAGAGTGACTCTTTTTAGAGTTTAAAAGTGTCCCTTTTTTTTTCTAGTTCCTTTCTCCTTTTCTTTCGGAGAGAAGAAAGCTCTAAATCTCAAAATGAAATCTTTCTAGCCTTTGATTTGAGCCAGATTCTTGGCCTTGTTTTTGTCCAGTACAATCTTTGCCTTTGGTTCTGATGATTCAGAAGGTGGCACTATTCTTGGTGGTCAGGTTTGGGTGGTTTAGGTTCATCTCCCCCACCCTCCCATCTGTGCTTATATAAAGATATAAGATTCTTTTGCTCATTCATTCAACAAACTGTATTGAATAACTTAGGTGATAGGACTATTCCAGGATCAGATACTATCCTGTAGATTCCTTTCTAGTAATACCTATAACTATGCCTAATATAAAACAAAAGAGAGAGAGAATGGATAGGAATGAACTAGCTCATACAATTTTAGAGACTAAATAGTCCCAAGCTCTGCAATTGGAAAGTTGGAGACCCAAGAAAACTGATGGTCTAAGTTTCAGTTTGAAGACAGAAAACTGGAGTCCCAATGCATACATTCAGGCAGGCAGTTTCTTTTTATTACTCAGCTTTTTCATTTTATTTGGGTCTTCATTTTATTAGATGAGGCTCACTCACATTAGGAAGGATAATCTACTTCACTTACTTTATTGGTTCAAATGTTAGTTTCATTCAGAAAGATACTCACAAACACACCCAGAATAATATTTGATCAAATATCCTAGCATCGTATGCCCTACTCAAGTTGACATATAAAATTAACTATCACACATGGCCTCGCTGAATAGATATGATGAGAATGTGGTTAACTCAATTAATATAATGCACTTAATTCAGATAAAATTTAAGGTTAACAAAAAGGTAGCTTTATCATATATTAAATAAAATTTTAGCATTATACATATTTTTTAATTATTTTATATATAACCTATGGTTTTTAGAAATCATAATCAAATCTAAATGCTCCTGTGTCATAGAGGTCTCTTTGAGAATAAATTTCACTAGGAATTACTCACCCCATTGCCTGATATAAATAGTGATAAAAATAGCATTTGTTATTTGGCGTGTATTATGATACTATGTGTTTGCATGTATTATCTGATTGAACACTCATAATCCAATACTATGAGGTAGACACAATCATCACCACCAGTTTAGAGACAAGGAAACTAAAGCATAGCAATATTAAGCAACTTATACAAGTTTACATAGAAGTAGTTAATAGAACTGAGATTCAAACCCAGGATTAGTTGGCTCCAAGGCCCTAGCTCTTAACCACTATATTGTACTAAATCTCTGTTAAGTGAGTTAGGCGAAAAACTACATTTCCCCTGTACCATAACATTTGGAAGGTTGTGAACTGAGGGGCATTCCTTGGTAAAAGTAGATATAAATAGTGTGATATGGACCTGATATGATGGTGAGAATATAATTGAAAAGGAAGACCCATTAGATCAAAAAATTATTCTTGGCTGTGTGACTTTAGACATTCACTGAACTTCACTGATCTTCATTTGTTATAATGTGTAAAATGAATATCTCCTGAATCTAAAGTTTCCATTTCCAGAATCTATGAAATGATATACTAAAACTAGCTACTGACAAACAGCAAAAGGACTTAGATCATGGTGCTCAAAAATTAGAAATGATCCAGAATACTTTTTAACAATAGGATCTGACTGCCTCCCACTTATCTGCCCTTTTGGAATAATAATAATTTGACCTTAAGTGCCATCTAAGGTTATGGTCTTGCCCCATCTCCATTGGTCCACCTGTCCAGCAAGACATGCTGACACTGAGACATCCTAGAAATGAGACTTCCTAGCACAGTGGGACTTCGTTATTCAACCAAAAGGTTGGTCATCAATGCATCCTTTCGATTGATTTATGACCAAAAGGGGAATGTCTGGACGAAAGGAGCCACATGCTGACCTGACAAGCTCAGGGGAGGCCTGCATGCAGTCTTGCAAACTCAGAGACCTAAAGTAACCACGAAGGATGGTTTGAAATTAAACTTTAACTAAATGCATTTATGGTGGGCAGTTACATCCTAGGCCAGTATCTTCACTGACAAGGTCAATCTTTACCTCAACTGAGCCTATCTGTCTTTTTGCATCTATGATAATATACCCTTAAATGTCTTGGTAACTTGTAACTTTTCTTTTTTATGGAGCATCTGGGGCACAACCAAATGTGGTGAGCACCAGGAAAGATGCCACAAATTCCTTCATTATCATGTTAATTGTTCCTGCACCCACCTAAGTATGTGTCCATCATTTTACTTTTTATCCAAACCCAGGGATTTCCTCCACTTTACTTTATCCCACCTCCTTAATCTATCACCAATGGATTTCATGTAACCCGCTTAGGTCCCTCTTTTGATTGCAATGTATAAATACAAATGTAACACGCCATTCTCCAGAGCATTATCTCAATTCATTGAGGTTCTGCTTCATGGCATATGTCGACAGTTTGGCTCAAATAAACTCACAAAAATTCAAAAAAAAAAAGAAAAGAAAACACTAGCTACTATTGATTCTATTACTAGGATAAAATTTGTAAAGCAAGAGTAGATTATCATGATGATTTATTTTAAACAATATAAAAGTGATTTACATACTTCCATTGTGAGTTGGAAACAGGGTGGAAATGGGTCAGAAGGAAATAGAAATGGTGTAAACTATGTAGCGGTTAGACAAACAGTGTTTAAGAGACAGTGAGAAAATTAGCCTTCCTAGAGGTAGAAATATTTTCACTAGAGTGAAGTGAGTGATAATGTGGGAAAACTGTATAAGGACACATAGGCTATAACCATGAAATTAAGATATTTGGTTTCTTCCCATGTTTAGATTATGGGGGCCCTTAAAACTTTCTTAACAAGAAATTGGATGTAAAACTGAGAATTTTTATATCATGGTGATGTGCAGACTGATGAGATTTTAGAGATGAGAGTATAATATGAGGTTCATACTTGAGGCAAGAAATGAAGAGTGAGAATGACATCCTGAAAGTAGTAATCAATGTGAAAAACAGAGGATGGGAAAGATGAACAGGGCTTGAGAGTAAACATATGTGGAAGGAAATATGTCCCATAGTTTTAATGTTAGATAACTGGCAAGTAACAATTGTTCTTAATAGAATTATGAGGAGAATAGTTTGTGCTGGTTTGATGGAGAAAGATAATACATCCTGATTTGGGAACACTAATTGGGAATGTTGGATATGAAGGTGAAAAGTTGGGAGTGGTACTTAGGGGATAAATAACAATATGTTTGCTTGTTAACCATATAGAAGTGACCTTTAAGGCCCAAAAAAATGAATTTGTTGAAAAAACACACACAACAAAACAAGATAGAACCGAAGACAAAAATCTAGACATAACTAAACTATGTTTCCTCTTTGTTGCAAATGGTTAAAAACTGTTAACATGAAGGCAATGGTCTTCCTAAATGAAAAGAATCTATCAGTTAGAAACCTTTTATTCTCTCATAGGTTAGTCTTTTCAAATGCAAGCAATGCATATATCTCAAAGAAAGTTGACCTTTTAAAATAGAAGTCAATGGTATATGAAGGCATTAGTTTCAAAGGATTGCTTCTTTTCCTTTAAACGTAATATAATTATTTTCCAAATACAATATATGGTGTCATTAAAATGTTAAAAATTAAAGATTTTAAAAACAATCTATTATAAAGCATCATCTTTCTTTACTTTAAAATATGGGGGTGGTTCTAATGTTAGTGTGTTCTTCCCTATTAGAACTGTCATCCTATTTTAAACTAGTCAAGGAAGTAGGCAAGGAATAGTCACTGAAAATATGCTGCAAAATCACACTGTTTATTATTTCTTTTTACCAAGATTTTATTCTTTGCTTATATTTCACAGTAAACTAAATATGACCAGTCAGTATTTGCAGGGCAAGAAAACATACTTTCCCAGGGTGACTTTGTAAATGACAAAGCAAAACAATTTTGAAGCTTAGAGTCCCAGCTCATATTACATTATTGGGGAATATGAGTACATGAGTTCAGGGGTATATTTTTAACTTTTAGATGTAAATACACACACACACACACACACACACACACACACACACACACACAATAAAACAAAACAAAACAAAACAAAACACAACAACAAAATGACATTGTTCTTCAAAATGGAGACAACAACTGAATCAGACAATCAGGAGGGTCTCATATTCTCAAAAAGAAATCAGGAGCAAAATATCCAGTTACAAATGAAGATTTAATGTATGCCTATGACATTTTATAGTTTAAAGTGGTCAACCAGTACTGTCACAACACAATATATCACATCAATGAGCACTCCATTTGGGCAAAGAATAAGCTACTCACTTTTTGGGGTCTGCTCCTAATCAAAGTTTGCCAAATTAGGCCACACCTCCATCATATTTGTTTGGATTCTTGTATATGTGAGAGGTTCTCTGTCAATTTTACAAATACGAATTGGCCACATTTTTTATGCAAAGCCCACTGAAGTTGGAGGATGCAAAAATAATTTAGACGTGCCTTCTGAGGTATATTAGAAGACAAATATAAGTGTAGACTAAGAATATATCCATAAGCAGTGACTTTCCAGGTCCTTCCCAATCCATCTGGCATTAATGCAATCTTCAGTTAGAATGGAGCAGGATGGAAAAGGTATTCACTGAAGTTTAAGTGACTTCTCTTCACAAGACAAAGCAATCAGAATAGAAAACTATCCACACTTCCCAAGGTTCTCTGTATAATGGGTAGCATTTTATATCAGGAGCTTAGGCCTTGAAAATGTTTCAGAATAAAATGTGAGTAGTAAATGGGATGAGGAAATGGGGCAAGGTCAGGATTGCAATAATATAAACTGACATAATGGTAGTAAGAGATATATTTGTGTGTGTTGAGGTAAACAAGTATAGCAGAAAATATAGTGTAGCAAGTTAGAAATGTCTACAAGGTTGTTGTTTTTTAATTAAGATATTTTAAGAGAAGTTTTATGTTCACAGCAAAATTGGGGTAGGTAAGATATTTCCTGTTTAACCCCTGTCCAATAAATGAATGCCCTCTCTCATTATCAATATTCCCTACCAGAGTAATATCCTATATAATAAAGAGATAATGTGCAAATTGACACTCACACCCTTGCACAAGATGACTGCCCCCATGTGGTCAAAGATGGCCACCAGAGGATGGCTGGCAGGGAGGATTATTGTGGGTAATCAGGCCAGCAGGGAAGGGCAGTTAGGGGCAACCAGGCTGGAAGGGTAGGGCAGTTGAGGGTTATAAGGCCAGCAGGGCAGGACAGTTGGGGGTAATTGGGCTCGCAGAGGAAGACAGTTGGAGCCAATCAGGCTTGCAGGTAAGCAGTTAGGAGTTGATCAGGCTGACAGGAGGGCGGTTAGGAGGCTATTAGGCTAGCAGGCAGAGTAGTTAGGATAGATCAGGCAGGTGAGTGGTTGGGAGCCAGCAGTCCCAGATTGTGAGAGGAATCCCAGATTGGAGAGGGTGCAGGCTTGGCTAAGGGATACCCCCCACCTCAATGCATGAATTTCATGCACCAGGTCTCTAGTATCTAATCTAATAAGAAAGTAATATGCAAATTAACCATTCACTCTGCTATACCAACAAGCCATGTCCACAAGCCATGCCCACCAGCCAATCAGGAGCAAGTATGCAAATTAACCACAATCAAGATGGCTACAGCCATGAAGCAAGCAGGAGGGAGAATTGGGTTATCTTGGCAATGGAGGAATCCAAGCTTTCCACACAACCTGGAAGGCCCAGGCCTTCACTAAAGGCTACAAAGTTTCAATTATAAAGGATAAATAAATCCCAACAAAAATGGCAGCATCCATGGAGCTGAGAGAGCAGGAGGCTAGGGTTGCCCCTGACAATGGAGGAAGCCAAGCTTCTGTAGCCCTGGCCTGTCTTGGCCTCCACTTAAGGCTACCAAGTTTCAATTATAGAAGATAAATAAATCCCAACAGAAATAGCTGTTGCCATGGAACGAGGAGGAGACCTGGATCCACTTCAGGCTACAAAGTTTCAATTATAGAAGATAAATGAATCCCAGAGACCAGGGCCTCCACCACAGGCCCTTTACCCAGGCCACCCCATGCCCTAAGGGAACCCCCAACCTGATCTGGGATACCCTTCAGGGCAAAACAGCTGGCACCCACCCATGTACCAGGCCTCTATCCTATCTAATAAAAGAGTAATATGCATATTGACCATCACTCCAACACACAAGATGGCTGCCTCCATGTGGTCAAAGATCCTGCTCCCATGTGGACACAAGATGGCCAGCAGGGGAAGACAGTTGAAAGGGACCAGTCCTGCAGACAAGGGCAGTTGGAGGGGAGGGGAGATCCAGGACTACAGGGGAGAGCAGTTGTGGGGACCAGGCCTGCAACGGTGAGCAGTAGGATTGATCAGGCCTGCAGGGGAAGGAAGTAAGAGGCAAACAGGCTGGCAGGGAAGCTGTTAGGGGGTGATCAGGCTGGCAAGCAGAAGCACTTAGGGGCAATCAGGAAGGCAGGCATGCAAGTAGTTGGGAGCCAGCAGTCCTGGATTGTGAGAGGGAAGTCCATTTAAATGGGCAATTGGACATCACTTGAGGGGTCCCATATTGGATAGGGTGCAGACTGGGCTGAGGTACATACCACATCCCCCACCATCCCCTCACACCCCTGTGCATGAAATTCATGCACTGGGCCTCTAGTTTATTATAATCAGTAAACCTACATTGACAATCATAATTATCCAAATTACATAGTTTACATTACAGTTCACTCTTATTGTTTATATTCTGTGCGTTTAGATAAAAATATAACATATCCAATATGACATCATATGGAGTATATTTACTCCTCTAAATATATTTTTAAATAAATCTTTATTGTTCATATTATTACAATTGTTCCTCTTTTTTCCCTCCATAGCTCCCCTCCACCTGGCTTTCACCCTACTCTCTGCCCTTACCTCCCCCCAATTGTCCTCATCCATAGGTGTATGATTTTTGTCCAGTCTCTCCCTGCATTCCCTCTCATCTCTTTCCCCCTGAGAATTATCAGTTAACTCTCTTTTTATGCCCCTAATTCTATTATATTCACCAGTTTATTCTATTCATCAGATTTTCAATTCACTTGAATTTTAGATTCACTTGTTGATAGATATGTATTTGTTGTTCATAATTTTTACCTTTACCATTTTCTTCTTCTTCCTCTTCTTAAAGAATTCCTTTCAGCATTTCATATAATACCTGTTTGATGTTGATGAAATCCTTTAGGTTTTTCTTATCTGTGAAGCTCTTTTATCTGACCTTCAATTCTGAATGATAGCTTTGCTGGGTAGAGTATTCTTGGTTTTAGGTTTTTGCTATTCATCACTTTGAATATTTCTTGCCATTACTGTCTGGCCTGCATAGTTTCTGTGGAGAAATCAGCTGTCAATCAAATGGGTGCTCCCTTGTAGGTAATTAACTGTTTTCATCTTTGTGCTCTGAATATTCTCTCTTTGTTGTTTAATCTTGGTATTTTAATTATGATGTGTCTTGGTGTAGTCCTTTTTGGATTTCTTTTGTTTGAGGATCTATGTGCTTCCTGGACTTATAAATCTATTTCTTTCACCAGGTGGGAGAAGTTTTCAGTCATTATTTCTTCAAATAGGTTTTCAGTATCTTGCTCTCTCTCTTCTTCTGGCACCCCACAATTCTGATCTTGGTATGCTTGAAGTTGTTCCAGAGGCTTCTTACACTATCTTCAAATTTTTGGATTCTTTTTTCTATTTTGCTTTTCCAGTTGAGTGTTTTCTGCTTTTGTTTATTTCAATTCTTTGGTTTGATTCTTGCATTCCTCTAATCTGCTGTTAGGTCTCTGTATAATATTTTTTATTTCAGTCAGTATATGTTTCATTTCTAGTTTGTCCTTTTTCATATCTTGGAGGGTCTCGCTAAATTGATCCTTTTCTAGGAAGTTCTTAAAAAACCTTTTAACCATGGTTTTGAACTCTAAATCCAGTCGTTTGTTTTCCTCCATTTCTTTCATTTGTGATCTGTTCTTTTTTTAATTAAATCTTTATTATTCAGGTTATTACATTTGTTTCTCTTTTTTCCTCTCTGCAGCTCCCCTCCACCCATCTCCCACTCTTCCTTCTACCCTTATGTCCCTCCAGTTGACCTCATCCATAAGTGTATGATTTTTGTCCAGTCTCTCCCTGTATACCCCTCACCCTTTTACCCCTGAGAACTATCAGTCCACTCCCTTTCTGTGCTCCTGATTCTATTATACTCACCAGTTTATTCTGTTGATCAAATTTTTAATTCACTTAATTTTTAGATTCACTTGTTGATAGATAAGTATTTGTTGGTCATAATTTTTTGGCTTTTACCTTTTTTTTTCTTCCTCTTCTAAAAGAGTACCTTTCAGCATTTCATATAATACTGGTTTGGAGTTGATGAACTCCTTTAGCTTTTTCTTCTCTGTGAAGCTCTTTATCTGCCCTTCAATTCTGAATGATAGCTTTGCTGGATAGAGTATTCTTGGTTGTAGGTTCTTGCTGTTCATCACGTTGAATATTTCTTGCCACTCCCATCTGGCCTGCATCGTTTCTGTTGAGAAATTAGCTGACAGTCGTATGGGTGCTCCCTTGTAGGTAATGAACTGTTTTTCTCTTGCTGCTTTTAAAATTCTCTTTTTGTCTTTTGCTCTTGGTATTTTAATTATGATGTGTCTTGGTGTAGTCCTCTTTGGATTCCTTTTATATGGGGTTCTGTGTGCTTCCTGGACTTGTAAGTCTATTTCTTTTACCAGATGTGGGAAGTTTTCAGTCATTATTTCTTTAAATAGGTTTTCAGTATCTTGCTCTCTCTCTTCTTCTGGCACCCCCACAATTCTGATGTTGGTGTGCTTGAAGCTGTCCCAGAGGCTCCTTACATTATCTTCACATTTTTGGATTATTTTCTCTTCTTGCTTTTCCAGTTGAGTGTTTTCTGATTCTTTATATTTCAAATTTTTGACTTGATTCTTGCATTCCTCTAGTCTGCTGTTAGGACTCTATATAATATTTTTTTATTTCAGTCAGTGTATGTTTAATTTCTAGTTAGTCCTTCTTCACCTCTGGTTGGTCCTTTTTCATCTCTAGTTGGTCCTTTTTCATCTCCTCTTGGGTCTCACTAACTTTATCCAACTTTTCTAGGATATTCTTGAAAAACCTTATAAGCGTGATTTTGAACTCTAATTCCAGTAATTTATTTTCCTCCATTTCTTTTGTTTGTGATCCCTTCCCTTGTCTCGGCATTGTCACTGTGCCGGGAGAACTTCTGTGTTGGATTCAGTCTTATGATACCAGACTTGCAAAACTGCAAAAGCCTCTCTGTTGAGCTTGGGACATGTGGAGTCTCAGGGCTTAATGGACTGCCTTGCCTTCCAGTTGGCCCCACCCTCCACGGTCCCTGAGTCTCACGTGACTGGGTAATCTCTGGAGCGGTCCCTGTGTGCGTGCATGCTCTCTCACAGTGCCTCTAGACTGCTGCTCCTCCGGCTCCCCTGTGCTCCGGGACCATATGAGTCTGGGTCCCCAGGGTTTCACCCGAAACTGCAGGTTAGTGGAGTTAGATGTGGCACAGTTGGGAGGGTCTGTCTCCTGCCCACTCATGAAAGCCAGTGGCAAAATCAGCAGTCTGTCCTCTGCAGTGCCATGCGCACCACCAGGCTTCTGATCTTTTGTGACTCCCCTAAATTTCCTTGCACTTTTCCCTTTTCACAGTCTAAACTGCCCCCTATATGAGTTTCAGCTGGATTTGGGGTTTAGTGTTGTAGGATAAGGGGTTCACTGCCTTTGAGAGTCTCAATTTCCCTCCCACCAGAGAAAGCCAGCCAGGTTCTCCGGCACCAGCTCTCTCTTCTTGTGCCTCTGTACCTAAGCTTTTTGCATCTCTTCTGGGTCTCTGTGAGCCCCTCCCTTTCCTTCTAGTTATAGAATTCCCACTCCGCCAGCTTTCCTGTGGATCTGGATGCTGTCTATTCTGTCTTTTCGTTGTAGTTTTTAAATTGTTGTGCGAAGCAGCAGTGTAGGTGTTTACCTATGCCGCCATCTTGGATTCTCCGTGATCTGATCTTTTGTCTCCACATGTTTCCCTGCTTCCCTGAGTTGTTAGAATAGTTCTGTGTGCTAGGTGTAGTATATGGCTCAGTAGCTCTGCCTCCCCAATTACCTGAGGTGGACACTCTTGGTCCAACCTTTTGTGGACTGTGTGTACAGTCTTGTTGTAGTTAAGTCTTGATTGTTGTTGATATCACTGGGGGGAATTGACCTCCAATCCAATTGGTTTGAGGATCAGCTGTGTCTGCGCCCGGAGAACTTCTGTGCTGGACTCAGCCTTAAGCCTTGCAAGATTGCAATAGCCTCTGTGCTGGGCTTCGATGTGGTGGAGTCTCAGGGCTGAACAGAATGCCTTCCTATCAGTTCTGCCCTACAAGGCAGCCCCAGGGTTTCAGTGCTTCTGGGTAATTGCTGCAGCCCTCTCTGTGCGCACATGCGAGTGCCTCCAGACCTCTGCCTTCCCAGCTCCCCTGAGTTTCCATGCGCTCCAAGGATCCATATGAGTCTGGGTCCCCAGGGTCTTGCCTGAAACTGGGGTTCAGTGTAGTCAGACCTGAATTTCGGTGCTTTTGGGAGGTTCTTTTTTCCTCCTGCTAGAAAAAGCCAGTGGCACAATTAGCAATCAGCACTCTGTATTCGCCCTTTTTCACGCACTTTTCCAAGTCCCCAGACATCCATCTTTTGTGGCTCCCCTAAGTTTCCCTGCACTCCTTCCTTTTCACAACAGTCTAGACTCCTCCTTATGAGTCTTGCCCGGAACTGGGGTTCAGTGCAGACAGAAGTAGAATTCAGTGCAGCTGGGATTTTCCATCTCCCTCCTGCTGGAGGAAGGCAGCCAGATCCTCGACCGCCTGTCCTCTCCAGGAGCATGAGCCCCTCTCTTTCCTTCTAGTTGTAGAATTTTCACTCAGCCAGCTTTCCTGTGGTTCTGGATCTTGTCAATTCTGTCTTTTAGTTGTAATTTTGAAATTGTTGTGCAAGGCATCAGTTTAGGTGTTCACTTACACTGCCATCTTGGTTTCCTCTAAAAATCTTTATGCTCTGCCTATTCATCCTCAAATCAATCCCTAACAACTATAATCTTTTTTCTGCTTCATAGATTTGGTTTTTCCATACTATCACATACTTGAAACCATAAAGTATGTAGCCTTTTCAAATTGTCTTTTTCAACTAGTAATATGCACTCAAGTTTCTTCCATGTCTTCTCATGACTTGACATTTCATTTCTTTTTAGTGATGAATAATATTCCATTAGTTGTGTATTATATAGGTAACTTAACCATTCACCTACTCGAAGACATATTAGTTATTTCCAAAGTTTGGCAATTATTAAAAAAAATAGCTGCTATAAGCATACATGTGCATGTTTTTTTAAATTTTATTTTCATTTATTTATTTATTTAGTTTAAATATATATTTTATTGATTTTTTACAGAGAGGAAGGGAGAGAAATAGAAAGTCAGAAACATCGATGAGAGGGAGACATCGATCTACCTCCTCCTGTATACCCCACACTGGAGATGTGCCCGCAAGCAAGGTACATGCCCCCAACCGGAATCGAACCTGGACCTTTCAGTCCGCAGGCTGACGCTCTATCCACTGAGCCAAACCGGTCTCGGCTGTGCATGTTTTTTTTAGATATGAGTTTTCAACTCTTTTGAGTAAATACTAAGGAACAGTATTACCAGGTCACATGTTTAGTTTTAGCATGTTTATTTTATAAGAAACTACCAGACTGTCTTCCAAACTGGCTGGGCCATTTTATATTCTCACCAGGTATAAATGAGAGATCCTATTGCTCCACTTCCTCACCAGCATTTGTTGTTGTCAGTGTTCTGAATTTTAGCCATTACAATGAGTGTATCATTTAATTTGCATTTCCCTAATGGCATCTCTTCTCTTCTTTGGTGAGGTGTCTATTAAGGTACAGTGGTACCTTGAGATACAAGTGCCCTAACATACAAGATTTTTGAGATACGAGCCGTTGAGCAAGCGATTTTTGCTTTGAAATATGAGCAACATTTGAGATAGGAGTAATGGCGTGGATCAGTCGGCTGCACACGACCCACCAGTTTACCGCAACTTGAGCGTCTCATAGTTTCCCATGCCTCAAGGTTACGGAACGAATTAAACTCATATCTCGAGGTACCACTATATTTAGCCTATTTTTTTTAATATATATTTTATTGATTTTTTACAGAGAGGAAGGGAGAGGGACAGAAAGTCAGAAACATCGATGAGAGAGAGAGACATCAATCAGCTCCTCCTGCATGCCCCACACTGGAGATGTGCCCACAACCAAGGTACATGCCCCCGGCCAGAATCTAACCTGGGAACTTTCAGTCCGCAGGCCGACGCTCTATCCACTAAGCCAAACCGGTTCCGGCTATTTAGCCTATTTTTTATTGGCCTTTTATTTTCTTACTGAGTCTTAAGAGCTTTTAAAAATATATTTTGGATATCAATGTTTTACAGATGTGCCTTTTCTTTTTTATTCCTTTGACATTGTCTTTCACAGAGTAGAAGCTTTCACTTTAAATATCTTTCATGGATAATTACATATAATAAGTCATTACCATATTCAAGGTCATCTAGGTTTACTCCTCTGTTACCTTTGCTTGGCCCCTCTGTATAAACTTTGTCAATATGCTCAAAATAAGTTGCTGGGATTTTTAATGGAATTAAATTGAATCTAGAGATTAAGTACATTCTAAACAACTTTTTAAATATTTCCTGCAAGGCAGGTCTATTGGCAATAAATTTCCTCAATTTTTGTTTGTCTAAGAAAGTTTTATTTTTCCTCCCATTTTGAAGGATAATTTCTGTGTACAAAATTCTAGGTTAATAGGTGTGTGTATTTTTTTCTCAATATGTTAAATATTTCACTCCACTCTCTTCTTGCTTGCATTGCCTCTGAAAAAAAACTAAAATGTAATTATCTTTGTTCCTTGATAGAAAATGTTTGTTCCCCACTCTAATATCTTAACTTTTTTTTTAATCTTTGATTTTCTGTAGTTTGAAAATTATATGCCTAGGTATAGGTTTTTATTTACCTTTTTTTTTCCTTTTCTTTTCTTTTATTATCATTTATCCTGCTTCGTGTTCTTTAAGCTACCTGGACCTCTGGTTTTGGTGTTTGGCATTAATTTGACAAAATTTAAAATCATTGTCTTTTCAAATACTTCTCTTACTTTCTTCTCCTTCTGTTATTCTATTATATATGCATGTTATAACTTTTATAATTGTCCTACAGTTCTTAAATATCTTGTTCTTTTATTATTAGTCTTTATTCTCTTTGATTTCAGTTTTGTTTTTAAGATTCTATTAATATGTACTCTAGCTCAGAGATTCTTTCTTCTTTCATATCAAATTTACTCATAATCCAGTCAAGGATCTCTTTATTTCTCTTACAGTATTTTGTATCTATTACTTTTTGGGGGGTTCTTTCTTAGAATTTCTATATCTCTGCTTGTATTGTTCATCTGTTCTTGCATGCTGTCTACTCTATCCATTAGAGCCTTTAGCACATTAATCATAGTTGTTTTAAATTCCCAGTCTGATAATTCCACCATCTCTGCCATGCCCTGTACTAAATCCTGCCTTGTTTCCTCAAATTTTGTGTTTTTTTGCTTTTTGGTATGCCTTGTATATTTTTCTTGATAATCAGACATGCACCAGGTAAATGAAATACCTCTTAATAGGCCTGTTTTTAAAAAAATTATTTATTGATTAAGGTATTACATATGTGTCCTCATTCCCCTTACCCCCCACCACCCATTTATGCCCTTACCCCCTTATTATATGTGTCCATTAATTAGGCTTATATGCATCCATATAAGTCCTTTGGTTGATCTCTTCCACTTACCCTGACCATCCCCAGGTCTTTTAATAATGTGTAGTGATACAGGGAAAGAGGAAATGTTCTATAGTTCTATGATTAGGCCTCAGTATTTAGTGAGCCTAAAAATGTCTCTGGATTGTTAATTTCACAAGTGCTTCTCTTTTTTTCCCCCTCCCTGCTTATATGGAACTAGAGACCCAGTGCATGAATTTGTGCATGGGTAGTGTCTCCCAACTTGGCCTTTAGGGATTGAGCCCAGGCTCATAGCCCCAGGCTCATAGCCCCAGCTTGTTCCCCCAACCTCACAGCCCCGCAACCCCACCTGTCACCCCACTGTGGCCTGATGCCACCCCTTCACCTGCTCCACCATCCGCCTGCAGAGTGATAAATCGGGGCTGCCCCCAAACTCCTGGCTGGTTTTCTCAGTGCCTGTGAGCTGGGCGGTGGCCCTGACTCCTGCTGCCGCTGCCACTGGTTGACATCTGTGAGGTGATGAGTGGGGTGATTGGGACCCTACTTGCACCCACATTGACCTGGTGCTACCCACTCAACTGCTCCACCATCCCGCTGCAGTCTCTCTCGTTGGGACCCATTGGGCCAGCAGCAACTCCACTGCTGCCTGCTGCCAGCACCACATCGCCCTCCATGTTCTGCCCCCTGGTGGTCAGCACACATCATAACAAGCAGTCGAACTCCTGGTGGAACAATTTGCATATTAGGCTTTTATTATATAGGATAAGATGCCTACGAAAGCTATAGTTGGGTATTTCCCCAGGTCAATTGGGCTCTGATAATACCCTAGCAGTTTAAACTCTGATTAACTAGTGTCCCCTGAGGGCAGGTCGCTTTAAAAAGAAGAGAGTGCTCTGGTGTATTTCAAAATGGTTCTTTTCCTTACCCCCTAGAGCAGTGGTTCTCAACCTGTGGGTCACGACCCCTTTGGGAGTTGAATGACACTTTCACAGGGGTCGCCTAAGACCATTGGAAAACACAGGTATTTACATTATAATTCATAACAATAGCAAAATTACAGTTATGAAGTATGGTTGGGGATCACCACAACATGAGGAACTGTATTAAAGGGTCAAGGCATTAGAAAGGTTGAGAACCAATGCCCTAGAGGAAGCATGAGGGGATATTTCTTCAATATTTACTGTGAAAACCTGGAGGTAAATCTCACAATTTATGTGGGTTCCCACATGACTGGGTCCCTCTGGAGTTTTGATCTCTCATAATGGTCCACACTGAGCTTCTAGCAAATAATTGATTATAGTTCATCTTTTCTTATCCTAGTACTAGTCTCCATGGCAGTTTATGCTTCTGAGTCTCTACTTCAGTAAGCAATGGTCACCCCTATGCATGTGTCTGTCTCTCCCGTCTGGGGGGATGGGGAGCAGTTTGGCCCATGTTCTCTCCTCTCAGATCCAAGGAGATCTGTTGATTTTTTAGTCTGCTATAGTTTTTATTTATTGTTATGACAATGTTCACTTCCCAGTTTCTTATACAGTAAGGGGAGCAAGAAACATGAAGACAGTATCTTCTTCTTTTTTTTTTTTTTTACCTATCACGAATAATGTAAAACACAAATACTATTATGATGCTCTACCCTAATTCTCTTTGCAAGTCTGGTGTACCCAAGAATAAATTACCATGACTTTTTCAATTTTTTTTTACTGAAAAGACTGTGCTACTGTTCCTTTCTCAAGAGAATTGTCCTTGGCCAACCAAGAGCTATCTCCCACTGGCAAGTACTCTAAACCCTGCAGCAAATAGTTCCCGGGGCACAAAAGGCTGGCCTTTTCACCTCAAACTGGAACCAATTTTGTGGTTCAGTTTGCATTCCAGAGCTCCTTTCGAGTTTGGGTAAAGGTAGACTTTGCAGAGATTACAACCTTGATTTTAATTATTTTCCTGTCCTATCTAGCTTTTTTTCATGTCACTTCCTGAGAAGACTCCCTTAGTAAATAGTTGAACAAGAATTTCCTTCTCAGATTCTGATGCCTAAAAATATCCTCTAATTTATTCATGAGAAAACTTAAAAAAAAATCAAATAATGAAACTCAAGGACTTCTGGGAAATATCAGACTTATGTTTCTTCCAAAAGTGGCACCATGCTAATACTTGCCTTATGACAACCTAGTTTTCATTCAAAGGCTGATAGTATTACTCTAACCTACTACTCAATAATGGTCCTCTTTGCTATTTTTGTGAATATAAAATATTCCCTAAAGTGGTCCCTCTTTTTCTTGCCATCAACCAGGAAAACCACCATTTATTTAGTAGACTAAATCCACCATCTCTATGTCCAAGTGACACTCTTTTCTCTACAAAAGCATCCACTGAGGAAAAACAGCACATTGAGTCTGCAAAAAATTAGTAAAATTCTGTTATTTTGTCAATTTAACACAGAAATCTTTTTTTTTTTAGAATTCTACTTTCCTGGTTAGTGTTGGACAGAAAAGACAAATTTTATAATATTTAGAAATATAGAAGTGAGTGTCCCATGTTTGTGAAGCTTCGAAGGTTGATGCCAGATGCCAGTCCCTGTGCAGCCCATGCATGTAGTCACTGACCTGTTAGCTCATCTATGTGGTGTGGGACAGCTGCTAGACTCCCAGCTTCTCCATTTCTCACCTGATCTCCTCTACTTTCTCCATGTCCTGAGAATCAAGTGTGTTCAGTTCTAGTGACAAGCACCAGCTTCTCCTAGAAGTCACCTTGGCAGCATACAATGTCACTTAAAAAGGCCACATTAGTTACAGCCTCTGTGGGATGCCCAAACTCAGACCCACACGAAGTGTCTGGCAGGCACCATCATTAAGGGGTTCAGCCAGGCATCTGGTGACAAGTTGAGCACTTTATTCTCACTGGAATAGACACTGATAAATATATGTCTTCCTTGTCCACATTTTTTCTTGCAAAACCACCATCCTTAGACTCACAGAATAATATAGTCACTGTCAGGATATACTATGTAGGATTGCCTTTGATCAAGAAAATCATTTTCTAACTAAAGAATTCTACATAAAAAAAATGAAGTGTAGCAATACCCATATGATTAACTGATACTACCATGTAATCTATCAATCTGAAGCAGCGGAGCTGAGAGAATATGAAATGGTGTTTTTGAAGATTCAGTTACAGTACCATCTGGGGAGTCAATTCCTTGAAAGTCTGAAATACTGTTCTTGAGATTTTTCTTTAGCATGTATCCTCTAAATTAGTGACCAACGAGTGGTCAGTCCATCAGACAAGGAACCACATATAGTAGAGGTGCTTGCTGAGAGCAAAGGGAATATGGAATGGGTGGCACGCAATGATAGTCATAACTATTGACTACAACTATTAGGATCAATGGGTAGAAAAAAAGGACCACGATGGGTCCTCTAATCCACTTGACTATTAACAGCCTCCTCTAATCAGGTGGCTCCTTGTTGAAAATTCACATGCAATGTTGTTCTCAGGCCTTGAACCCACTATGAGTACTTATGTACTTTGACAGGTGAGTAAATTTAATTGTTTGTTCACTCCAAAGTCAGCTTCCCTTCCAGGTGCAGTTTCATTTACTGAGTGAGTCAACATATTCCTCTGACACATGGTATACAGCCACGGAGCTAGTGGATGTTTGTTATTTTAATGGATTGACTAGAAAAGAAAGTCAGACACAGTTTCATTTCACCTGGTAAAACAAACAGTACACCTTCCAAGACCTACCTAAGAACTATATCGGCTCTCCAGTCCTATCATAGTTTTCAGGGTTATCAACTGCTTGCAGTCCACAGGATATGATACCTGTTCATTACATTAATGATATCATGTCGTACAGATTCAGTGCAGAGTAGGTAGCAACTACTTTAGAAACCTTCGTAAGACAAGTGAATGCCAGATGCTAGGAGAAGCAAATCCCATAAAACTTCAAGAACTTGCCACTTGATCTTCTGGTCTGGGTCCATTGGCCTTATATTAGTTTTATATTGCTGCCATAACATTACCACAAACTTAATGGCTTAAAAAAATAGAAGTTTTTTATCCTACAGTGTTAAGGAACATGGCTTTCAGCAGACTAAAATCAATGTATCATTCCTTTCTGGAGTCTCTTGGGGAAAATCTCTGATATGGTGGTATTTTGGAAGAGATGTGAAGGGAGTCAAAGGTTGAAATGTGCTGATACCCTGGTAAGAGAATACCAGCAACAGAAACAAGTGTGAAGGCCATCAAGTGAGAGCATGTTTATTAGGTTTGAGAAACGTGGGAGAGGCAAGTGTGGAGCTGGAGACAGTGAGCACAAGGACAATGGTGGGAAAGGAATTGGAAGCAGAGCGGGGAAGTGTGCTGCAAGAGATGCTAAGGCTTGGTCTATACAGGACTTTATTTGAATGAGATAGGAGGGGAGGAGCATTAAAGGGATTTTGATAAAGAAATAACATGGGTAAATATGATATTCTTATAAAAATAAGAATCCTATATAATAAAAACCTAATATGGAAAGCAACCAAATGGAATGACTGGTGGAACGACCAGTCACTATGATGTGCATTGACCACCAGGAGGTAGATGCTCAACGCAGGAGCTGCCCCCTCGCCTGCAGGCCCCATGCCAGCCAAGGCAGGTGCCAGCAGGGGCTTCCTGATCACCCTGCAGAGGAAGGCAACTGGCTGCAGCAGTGGGAGGGAATGTGGGGGTGGGGGAATCCAGGGAGCAGGCAGTGGCAGCAGGGGCAGGTGGGGATAATGAGCAGGTGGCACCAGGCTGGCCAAGGAAGGTGCTAGTGGGCGTCCCTCCCCCCCATTGTCCGCTGGTCTCCCGGCAGATCAGTCCTGATCACCAGCCAGGCCTAGGGACCGTACCCATGCATTGAGCCTCTAGTTATTTATAAAATATATAAAATGAAATATTGGTACCTGAGAACTAATCCAAGAAATGACATATTTACTTGTAAATATGTAAAGAGCACCTTGTAAAGAGCCATGGATTAGACATCAGGAGACAAGGTTTTTCTTGCCTAAATTTTGTAACTATTTCTTTTTGTGACATTGGACTTACTCTATGTAATGAAGAGGATATATGTGTGCAATAAAAAATAAAATTTATTGCAGGAGTCAGTTTCTCCCCTCCTCGCTCCCTAGCCAGGTATTGAAGCATCTGACACCTCATTTTATCCTTCACAGTTTATTTTAAAATTTATTCAAATGTATCTGTGTTTGTAATGTAGTGATTCGTGTTCAATAGCCTTGAACAGGACCTTGGAGATAATAACTTTGTCAAATAAATACAATGATTTCTAGAGCACTGTCTCTATTCCTTTGACTCAAATTACCTTCCAATCGAAGTAACTTGATCCATTGCATCTCCAGTGAGAGGAAAGCCCCCACATTCTGAGACATCTGTAACCTGATAATTGTCTGTGCATACAAAATAATTGTTTAAAAGAATGTAACAACAGTATATTTATTTCTAGTTCCAAATTGAGATTTTTGGGGAAAGGTTAGAAAAATATCTTATCCAAGCCTTTACTTTTTAAACCTCTGGCATTTCACCCATACTTGTTATTTATCTTACTATGACTGAAAAACTGATTAAAGGTGTCAATCCCAAGTTAAATTAAATCTATGTTTTAAAGTTGATAAAATACACCATAACATACAACAAAGTATAGCCATATGTAACCAGGTTGTTTTTGTTGTTGTTTTAACAAACCAACCAGATACAGTCACAAAATGGTGACCTTTTCAAATGCATAACCTTCAGAAGGTGTCTTTGATTGTAGTGTTTTCATTATTCAACACTCTAACATCACTCTTCTTCATTGATAAAATCCTACTAATTATAGGACAACCCTGCTTTTCTAGTAAAATTAAAAATAAATGTTAAACTGTTACACTGCACTAAATTCCTTTCTAAATGCTAAGAAAATAAGGTAAATAATATAGATTTTTAACATCTGCTGAGTACTAGTAATTTTCTAAGTGCTAATCTTTTCATTTGAAATGCAAACATTAGTAGCTGTTATTGATAATAGTAGCTGTTATTTCTTAGGATGTCTGGCAGAACCTAGCCTCATTCCCTGGATATACTGATTATCAGATTTCAGTTCCAAAGGAGCAATACAGATACAACAAAAGAGTTAAGATGCCTTTATATATAAAATAGGGAGCAGATACTTTCAGGAAGCACCTAAATAGTATTTTATAAGGAGAGAATTTCTTTTGACAATGTTCCTGGTAGCTGAGTCTCTTTTAGTCATGTGTATGCCAGAACTTTGATAAATTGACTAGTATTGTAGCTTTCAATAAACACCTACTATTGCCAATAAAGTCTTTTAGGTTGGCATGTTCCTTTAACTCTATTTAAAAGAAATATGGCAAAAATGAAATTTTGTAAAACTATTAATTTTATATCATCATCCCAAAGGAGAGTCCTGGACAGTGATATTGATATCCAAAATATAAAAGGTAGGTTATAACCCCAGTTAAATTTGAATACCTTACTTCCAATGTTTCCTCTTTTTTTTTCTTTTTTTCCATAGATTTGAGCACCAGCTTTTCCATAATGGTGTGTATTAATATACCAGTACAATAAAATCATCCCCTGTGAGATTTCAGATATTTTAAATAGTTCTAATCATGGACCCATAAAAAGTCTAGGACAAATATAATAATATCATATAAAAATGAGATCATCAAATCATTTATATTTTTAACTAAAAATTATTAGTAATTTTTATTGATTACAAATAAAGCTGCTATGAACATTCATAATATTGAGCTTTTGTTTTGTTTGTTTGTTTTTTTGGGGGTGTGTGAACAGAAGTTTTCATTATTTTAGAGAAAATATTCAGGAGTAGTAATGGTGAATTATAATAACACATGGATTGTTTTTTTCAGAAGAAACTGCCAACATTTTACCAGACTAGCCAAATCATCAAAAGGCTTCTATCAGTGTGTTTAGATCTCTTGCCAGATTGACGGGGCTTTTCTTAGGGCTTTTTTTTTCTTTCTTTCTTTTTTGTCTGTGCTCATTGACATTTCTGAATCATGGGCAGTTGTAGTACCCAGGCCAGAATATATACCTTTCCACCCGAGGGCACTCTTCACTGGGGTATCCCTAGCCAGTCCACCTTACTCCCTCCATCTTTCAGTGTCTTCTTGATAATTCCTTTATGTTTGCTCAGATGGAGCTTCAATCTTAATTAGTGGGAGAGATCTGGTGGAATGTGCTTGCTCAATCTTGACTAAAGCCAAAACCACCAGCCAAGACCATTTATATTTTATTCCCAGGCACCATAAGAAAACTCATGTATTTAGAACATCAATCCTGCCATGTTAAAGTAAATTGATTTTAGCTACTGCGTACCTCAGTTGCTGAGAAGGAAACTTTCTGCATGAACATATGTGTCCCAACATCTCACATTATAGGAGGAGTCCACATTAACAGCGCTGAGCACTACGTGAGTATATCAAGGGCAGAACAGGATTCACTTTAAGAATAAAAACAAACTTCCACATGGCTGTCTTTTTTCAGCTCTGTGCAAATTCACAATTTAAAATTCTATTTAATTGAAATGAGAAAGTGCCAGTCTCCCCACCCACATGCCCAAAAGCCATTCTGCTCACACTTTCTTGTTTGGAGCACTCTACTTCTATACCCTGCTTTGAAGGGACTCACAGGACATCTGTCATGTAGCCCCACAGAAGCTTTGCACCAGAGTGTTGGAAATATTCTTTAAAAAAAATCTGTTCCAAAGCCACAACAGTTTAAAATTAGCATCAGTCACTCACAATGCATTGCCATTAATATCTATTAATAGAGTTTAATTTGTCAAGGTTTCATATTGCTTGTAATGACTACATATTGTTTGGTAACTAGTAATCCATGCATAAAGAATGTACAGTACACTGATCTCTTACATTATGTGTTTTAATAAGTTAATTATTTGATATAATTAGTATGATATATATGTAACATATCTATATATATAATAAACATCTTGTTAGTTATAATTCTTACTTGTGGAATTAAAAAAAAATTTACTTGGGGTTCCTAAAAGACATTTATACTATTTGGGGAAGGAATCCAAATAAAATGCAATGTTTTATCTGGATAAGCTGTAGATGAACTAAAATCACCTCATATATCTAAATGTGTATTTTTGTTTGCCTTCATTTTACCCAAGTCATGTATCATCACTCAAATTTTAAAGAAAAATGAAGGCTAAGAAATGGCTTGACTTTTTAAAAGCTAAGAGAAACATACTTCTTTGGGAATAAGAAGAATAGCACTGGTTGAGGATATACAAGTTACTTACATGATATCCTTTTCCTGGAGCCTTGTCCAATATGATATTATTAGAGGCCTGGCACACTAATTCATGCACCAATGGGGTCCCTTGGCCTGGCCTGTGGGATTGGGCCAAAACCAGCTCTACAACATCCCCTGAGGAGTTCCAGATTACAAGAGGGTAGAGACCAGGCTGAGGGATCCCACTGATGTACAATTGGGGCCAGGGAGGGACACAGAAGGTTGGCCAGCTAAGGGAGTGATGTGGGAGGGTTCCAGGGCATGCCTGGCCCATCTTGCTCAGTCCTGATCTACTGGACCCCAGCAGCAAGCTAACCTAGTGGTTGGAGCATCTGCCTCCTGGTGTTCAGTACACATCATAGCAACTAGTCAACCGGTTAACTATCTGCACCCTGGTAGTCAGTGCACATCATAGTGAGTGGTTGAGTGGCCTTAGCATATCATTAGCATATTATGCTTTGATTGGTTGAACAGATGACTGGACAAACCAGACATTGAGTATATTGGGGCTTTATTATATAGGACTATAGGCCCGGTGTATGAAAAATCATGTACTGGAGGGGGAGGCCCTCAGCCTGGCCTGCCCCCTCTCACAGTCTGGGAGCCCTCAGGAGAGGGAGGCAATCTGACAATCAGGGGAAAGTGATGCCCCATCACACCTCTGCTGCTGCTGCTGCTGCCAACAGTGGCAAGCCTTGGCCAGCCCTGGTTACCTGAACCTCAGGTGGCCCTGGATAGCTGGGAAGCTACCATCTGAGGCTTGCCTGCACCTCAGGCCAGCCCTGGGAGGCTGAGAGGCTGAGGGGCTGAGGGGCTGAGGTGACTGAGGGACTCCAGAGAAAGGTGCATGGAGTGGCTGGGCCCATATGCCTGTGCCTGCCACCACAGCAGGGCTAAGGGGAGTAGGTGCCACCATCTTGTGGCTGTGGATGCTGCCATCTTTGAGGGTGTGGCAGTCAATTAGCATATTCCCTCCTTTTAGGCTGTGGGTGCCACCATCTTTGAGGATAGGGCAGTCAATTAGCATATTCTCTTCCTTATTGGCTATGGGTGCCTCCATGTTTGCAATGGCATGAGGGTCAATTAGATATCCCCTCTTTATTAGGAAAGATAGTTTATGTGTGGTAAAAGAAGATATTAAAGGTCCCATGAAATGCTGTTCTAAATATGTCAATTTACTAGCATGCAGTATATATGTTTGCTTATTTGAAGAAATAATGAAGCCAAGTTGTATTTGAAAGCTTATGCTCTATAGATCATGTTTTCTTTTTTATTTTATGTGATTATTACATATGATGTCAAATTTTTTTCTCCAGTTAGTTTTATGCCTTGGGTAGAGTTGTTTCTGACATAACAAAGCAGAAGAAGATAGAATTGGTCCAGTATATAAGTGACTCATTCACAATATCCCAACTGGTTTCAATGGATACTTGGCAAAAAAATCTCTGCATATGACTTTGAAGGTTTTTTTTCTCTCTCTCTAAAAGGACATTAATACTATGGCGCTGTAAGTACAGACTCTAGAAGCTCATCCATCATTATGACATTTTTCTTTATGCAATCAGAGAAGAGTGCATGCTTGTGCGCGCGCACACACACACATTTATTCACATGCTATAGGTAAACTTCTACTCATAAAAACAACATTAATATATAGTAAAGTATTCCTCTTTATATGAACAAAGCACACAATTAACTACCTTACCTCAGTATGGCAAAAAAATGAGTAAGAATCAATATTAGCTGGAGCCTAAGTATTTTGACCTGGAGTCAAAGATAGAGCAAATAAGTAAAAATAAAACAAAATTATGTGATAGTGATACAGTTGTTTATTGTATATTTTGTGGAATTTGAAAGTATTGTATATGACTGATCCTTATAAATTAATCATGATCCTCTGTCTTGCTTTGGCTAATGGAATGAAAGTGTAGGTGACAGGTTTTGCTTCTAGACAGAGCATTTAATTACTTACTGGTGTTGGGTTTCTCTTGTTTCTTCTCCCTCAGCAATCTTAAAACTGTATGTTGATATTAAAAAGGCAATACTAAATGGTCACATAGACAACAGCTGATTTAGAGAGTCATGCATACTTGTAGAGGACTTTGTGTGAGGAAGAATTAAGCCTTTCCTATTTTTAAACCACTGAGCTTTTGGGATTCAAGCATAGCTTATCCCATCCAAGCCTGATGGCTGTGTAGAAAAAAGAGGAATAACAAGGTAAGAGACTTGAATTTATGAAAGTATCCTCAAAGTAACTCTGGAAATAATTATTGTAAGTAAATGATGATAAAATTCCTATTAACAATTGTATTCATCAACTTCTGTGTAATTCAGAAGTCAGTGGCTTAAAACAATAAATGTTTATTTCATTTTTTTCCACTACAGGTCAGAAATTTCAAAAAGGTTTAGTTGGGTCATTTTGACTTAGGTTCTTTCAGAAGTTTGCAGTCAAGATATTGGCTGGTGCCGGAGCCATTTGAAAGTTTGACTGGGAATGCAGGATACTCTTCTAAATTGGTTCTCCACTACCTGTAATCTTTTGCCACATGGAGCTCTGCATTGGGCTGATGAAGAATCCTTACTACATGGAATCTGGCTTCCCCAAGAAGGAATAATTCAAGAGAGAGCAAGATAGTAGCTTCAGTGTTTTATTATTATCCTAACTTTGGAAGTCACACAGTGCCATTTCTTCAAAATCCTTGGGGTTACATAGGTCAGTTGTATTCATTGTGGGAAGGGAATTTACCAAGGTATGAAAACCAAAAGATGAAGGATCACTGAGAACATCTCAAGAGCTGGCTGTAGCCGTCCTTCATGTTTAAAATATAATACACCCTACTTACAAACAAACCCTATTTATAAGAAAACAAGTCAAGAGTCATACTAAAAACGTTACCTAGCTCATATACTGAAAGGAATACTTATTCTCACAAGTTCACCCAATAGGATGAGATTAGAAATATCTAAAGTCTTCTCTTTTATATATATTCCAATATTTCCTTTCTAACCAACACTTTAAGTATTGCAGGTCTCCTGAGCCATTAAAAATTTGTGTATTGAGATTCTACATATTTTAGTCCTTCATAACTTTCTCAAATCAAATTTATTTATACACATTTTTATCAATAAATGAAACATCTAAAGATTAGAAACTCACTATGCTTAATGGGTAAGAAATTAAACATGAGGGGTTGACAGATTTATGCAGGGTGAATTTATCAAAACCTCGGCTTGAAAGAAAGGAGGAAAAGACAGTGCTGATTTTTATATCACTATCAGCTTTAGTGATGTTCCCAAGCCACAGCCATTTCCTACTGCTTTGTCTGGCCTCTTGCCTTTATTGGTCCCAAGTTCAATCAAATGAACTGCTGAAAATGAAACTCTTGAACTAGCTCATATGCTGAACAATGAACTCAAAACAAGCCTAGAGCAGCAAACAGGATTTTAATTGCTTACTTCTATTTCTCCAGTGCCTTTTCCCCTAGGTGATTGTGTGGCAAGAGGCCTCACTAAATTCAAAATTTTGAGACAACCGAAGCACAAATGTCAACTATCCATGACCTTGATCTTGCTTGCAAGTCTCTCCTTAGTCCAGGTAATGCTACTTAATACTCACCTGAAAGTATTAAGAGATTATAGCTTCCCCTTACTACAGAGAGCTCTTCAAAGGGCGAGAGAAAAATAATCACATTATCCTTGCCATTATTAAGTACTTATTGAACACCACCACCGACTAGACATTATAGAGAGAGTATCCATTTTGCACACATTAGAAACTGCATATCCTTTTACTTTGTAAACATATTAACACCATTGCTCTTTCTGTCGCTTTTACTTTAATTTCCTATAGAATCTTTTGGGGCATTTAGATTCTCCTAGAATGATCTTTCATCCTCCTTCTCAGTTGACTAGTATACTCAGCTGGGAAATATGACTATTCCCTCCTCAGCCATTTCTATATTGTCAGAAGGGCAAGAATTCAATTCATCCCATACAGTTTAATTGAAAGTAAAATGTGACAGAGAAGGATAACTATTTGCAGCATTTGCTTATGCTTGGCCCCCAAAGCTGCTAATATTTCAAGGGAGTCATTATGGATCCTGCAGTATTTGAATAAAGTACTTATTTAATATATACAATGCCCACTAAGATGGAAAATATCACCGAGCTACAGATGTTGAACCTGGGATGTAAAGAAATTTTAAAAGTTTGCAAAGGCTATGTCAACAGTAAACAGTAGAGGCTGATTTAAACCTCATACGGTCTAGCATAAGGATGGGCTGGTTTCAGGTTACTAACATTGAGAGAAATATTAAAAAAGAAAAGAATACAATAGCTGATTTAAGAGTTTTCTACCTATAATATCAACATTGAAGACATTGAATAACTGGTATATGAGTATGACTGAGTCTGAGAGCTAAAATTGGGTGTATTTATTTCTTTAAGGATATATAATTTTAGGGAACAAGCCAAGCATCCTAACACATAGAAAAGAATAATGATTGTGGTTGTCTTTCACTATGATTGGCTTTACCATTTGAGGCTACAGAGTTACAATGCATTTTATTTCAGAATTCTAAAAACATTCATACAAGAAGCCTAGTCACCTCTGAGGCTTATGTAACTTCTAAACCTAAAAGAATATCTTCAATTATTTTTTATTTTTTGGTTTAAAAGTTTACAATTTTAAAACCACTTTAAAATTAATCATTCTAGCATGATAATCATGCTTGCCTTTCCATGTCTACTTATCATAATTCTCCCAACATTTTTAAAAATACATCTTTATTGATTTCAGAGAGAAAGGGAGAGGGAGAGAGAGATAGAAACATCAGTGATGAGAAAGAATCATTGATCAGCTGTTTCCTACACACTCCCTATTGTGGATTGAGCCTGAAACCTGAGCATATGCCCTGGTTGGGAATTGAACAGTGATCTTCTGGTTCATAGGTTGACGCTCAACCACTGAGCCATGCTGGCTGGGCCCAGCATTTTTATAATGTCAGAATTATAGCATGTGAAACATTTCATTGTTATAATTAGTATTATGCTATACTAGAGGCCCGGTGCATGAAATTTGTGCATGGGCAGGGAGGGGAGGCTCAGGCAAGCCTGCACTCTCTCCAATCTGAGAACCCTGGAGGGATGTCCAACTGCCCATTTAGGCCCAATCCCAGTAGGTTTCTTTACTCAAGAGGTCCTTTCTGCTCAACCCAGAAAATTGTTTTTCTGCTCAACCCAGTAGGATTGTGCCTAAACGGACAGATGGACATCCCTCTCACAATTCAAAACTGCTGGCTCACAACTGCTCGCCTGCCTGCCTTCCTTGATTGCCCCTAACCGCTTCTGCCTACCACCCTGTTTGCTCCTAAAAGCCCTCTCCTGCAGGCCTGGTCATCCCTAACTGCCTTCCCCTGCAGGCCTGGGTCCTCCCCAACTGCTCTCCCTTGAAGGCCTGGTCCACCCAACTGCCCTCCTCTGCTGGCCTGATCAGCCACAACTGCCCTCCCTTGCAGGCCTGGTCCCTCCAACTGCCCTCCCATGCTGGCCATCTTGTGATAGCCATTTTGTGTCCACCTGGGGCAGTCATCTTTGACCAAATGGGGGCAGCCATCTTGTGTGAAAGAGTGATGGTCAATTTGCATATTACTATTTTATTAGATAAGAGGATTACAAATATATTTGAAGCAGTGACTAATTTTTACAGTGTTTTACCTATGTAGTTGAACAATAAACTAAACAGCTTACTACCATAATTTATTTCACATTTAAATGTATTGCACTTTGCAATTATAGATACTGTTGAAGTGAATATCTATTGGCATATAAGATTTTTCTTCCTTTTAAATTATTTCCTTTGAATATATTTCTAGGACTACCAAGGGATAAGAATATCTACTATATGTGAACATACTTAATAATAAATATTACTTTTAAATTATAAAAGTAACACATGCTCAAAGAAAAATATTTAGAACACACTGTAAATCATCAAGGAAAAATTAAATTAGTCATGGTAGTATATTCTGGTGTTTTTGTCTCTCTCACATTCTTTTCTACTTACATTTTTACCTAATTTGGAGTGAGGGCAACTTCCTCCTCCACCTGAATGCATGTGTTTTAGATGGGACTTAACTCTCTACTCACATCTGACCAATCAGCTGCACCCATCAAACTCTGATGGGTGCAGGGGCAGAATCCAGTGGTTCAAGTAGAATTATTCCTATAATGTAGGTAGTGTTGCTAGAATGAGATGCTTTATTCCTGGATTCAATCATGAGAAGACAGAAATCTGCAGCTACCAAAAGCTATCACTTACTAGTATAAATAAAAGAAAACCATATATGCAGCAATACCAAAGCTGAGTTGTGGAGAAATATATAGTCTTTCTCACATTGTTTTCATCTCTGAATCCACCTTTGCTATGAAGCAAACTTATTCCTGGACTTTTCAGTTATGTAGGGCAATTATATATTGTTTTTAGTCAAGTATCTTTTAGTTAAGCATTCTGTCACAGGCTGTCAAAAGAATTCTTACAAATACACCCAAAAGAATAATCACCGCATACCCTGCCAGTCTATTTTTAACTACATGTAGCTATATGCATTATGCTATATGTATCTTATTGCTCAGTTCGTTATATAGAAATAAGTCACAAATATATTAAAATACTATTAAATATTAACCATTTGCACAATTTAATTAACTATTGAAAAGTCTAAGATATGGATGTATAACCAATTCCAATTCTTCACTGTTGGGTACTTACAACACTAATACTTTTGCACTATTATGCATGTATGATGAATACATACAAACATGCATGCCCACTACATATTATTCCAAAAGGATATAAGACTACACAGCTGTAAAAAAATAAAATAAAAGGAAATTGTACCTTTGGTAATGGCATGGATGGATCTAGAGATTATTATTCTAAGTGAAATAAGCCAGTCGGAGAAAGACAGATACCATATGGAATCTAAAGAAGAAAATAAACTGAGTAACAAAATAAAAACAGAGGCATGGAAGCATGGAACAGACTGACAGCTGTCAAGGGGAGCAGGGAGGGGGAGACTGGTAGAAAGAAGGTGAAGAGATTAGCCAAAGAACACATATAGATCACCCACAGATGCAGACAGCAGTGTGGGGATAGCCAGAGGGAAGGGGGGCCTGGGACTGGGCGGAGGTCAAGGGAATGGGGGAATGGAGAGATTTGGAATAGTGGGAAATAAACATAAAAACAAGCAACACTTTGTTTCTGTTAACAAATGTATTGCAGTTTCAAAACAATATGGAAAATACTGGGTGACCATTTTGTTCTAGGTTATGGGAATGGCCCTGCCCGTGTTTTAGGCAGTTGATTTTTCCCATAGTGTTCTACATGGGGAGCAAGGGCTGTATTTGGCAAGGTGATTAACTTCTTTTGTTTTTTAGAGCAAAACAGATCTTTCTTCAGTTCTGCTATTACATCCATTCCTCTGACCAGCCCACACTCAAAGATAACTTAGCAAACAAAAGAATGACAAGCAAACCTACATACTGACTGAAAGTGATACTAAACCCATTTAGTAAAGAGCTGACTTTTAAATCACAATGTTTCATTCAATTTACTTTCCTAAAATTATAATTGGATATGATTGGACTAGAAGAACAACCCCTTCTTTCTGCTCCTATCCATCCCTTAATAGCAAAGAGATATCTGGAAAGAGAACAGATTTGAAAAGTAGCTCAAGTATACTATTTACTAAATTGTTTCAATATTGCAAAGTACTTAATCTTGCTAAGTTTCAATATCCTTACCTGTAGGATGGCAAAATATAACATGCTGTATATAATTTTTTTTTAATATATTTTATTTATTTCTTACAGAGAGGAAGGGAGAGGGATAAGAGAGAAACATCGATGAGAGACATCCATCAGCCGTCTCCTACACGCCCCCTACTGGGGATGTGCCAGCAACAAAGATGCATGCCCTTGACTGGAATCGAACCTGGGGAGGTTTCAGTCCGCAGGCTGACGCTCTATCCACTGAGCCAAACTGGTCTTGGCTGTATATAATTTTTGTGATAATATTAATTATTAAGTTTGGTGTGGAATTATATCCAAGATATTTTCCTTATATTAAAAAATAACTTGATGATAGAATATGTGTTGGTATCCTAATATTTTAGCTGTCTCAATTACTTATTAATAAATTAGAGATCTATGTTTATTCACTGATAGCTCAATAATTGATGAGAGAATAAATACCAATTCCACACATGGTGGATTTGAATTATTTTCAAAAGTTATTTTGTGAATTTTTAACATTGATTCTAATATCTGGACCTCTCAGAGAGAACTTAGATCTCAGATATCTATTCTCTTCTAAATATGCAATTTGGTAAACTACAACAACAACAACAAGAAAACAGTGGCACCTACCATATGCCAGAAACAATTCTAAGATTAACACATTTAATCATCACAATGAATTTTATGAGGTAGGTCCTATTATTATGCCCAACTTTACAGATGATGACACTGAGACACTGAAAAACTGCAGATGAATTGCCCATGGTCATGGAGTTAGGATGTCACATATCTCTCATCTAAACACACATCCAAATTTCTGAAGAGAAATTTTGCTTTTGAATATGATGCCAAATTTGCTGTTTAGGAGTTGAGAGCCTTGACTTACTGCACTAATTCTTGAATTATAGAAAGGACTAGCAGCTAATACTTAATCTTAGGTGAAAGCTTGAATCCAAAGTAATCACCTTTGTTCATCAGCACTTATTTAAATTCTCATTGTTGTCATTAAGGGATGGTTAAAGCACAAGGTTAGTGTATATATGCTGTCTTTAGCTAGAATACATCAAGAACTTTCCCTGATTACATAAATAAACGTAATTGAGCCTATGTCTCCTTTGGAGATTCGTGTTCCTAGCAATTATTCTCTCTTAAGGAAATAAGTTTATTTATCAATGCCTACTTTCTCCACAGTTCACATAAATATTTTTCTAAGTGAAGCATCTAACTTGCAGTCCATGACTATCTGAAAAATATGACCATTCAACCCAATCTAAGATTTACACCTTAGCTCAAAACATGTGCAAGTGCAATATGCAGCTTCAAGTCCTGGCTGACAAAATGTTGATCTTTCATTCGACATTAAAATCTATTATTGGGGGAAGGGGGAGCAATAGTCCCATTAAGGTAATTGCTGTTGATTTTATATTTTGTCACATCAAAGTGAACTGAAGATTAATATTCTCATATTTTATTGTTAAAACATTTTAATTTCTTTTAAGTGTGTATTTCACATTGTGAAACCAAGCTCAGTAGCTCCAATCTGCATATGAAAGCTACAATATTGTGACACATACCTGTCAGTAGGTACTTTACCCTCTTGAAGATGTTCCCCTGCCAAAAGTTCTTTAATGTTGGGATATAACTGAAGAATTAAGAAAATATAAAATATATAAATAATACACCTAATGCTTATTTAAAACCTCTCTCAGATTTCCTGATTTTCTTATTGTAGAAAACAAAGAAAAGGATATTTCACTTTCTGGAATGACTAAAAAAGTATCCAACTTTGTTGGGCCTAAGTTTGTGGATAACTTTGGACATTCACATATGGCATATATTTAAATACTCTCCGAGACTCTTGTATTCTTTTCTTTTTATTTTAAGAAAAAGGAATCTCCAGCCAAAGCGGATTCTGCAATTGAACAGAGATTAAACTGGGTATGATGGACTGAACAAAATTGAAATGCACACAGTTTCTTGAAAATCTATCTTTCTGTGCTGCCATTTCTGCATTCTTCAAGGTAAAAACAAAACAAAACATAGTAGCCTAAAAATTAAGAAGGTTGATTGAGTTTATTTAAGGGACTACATAGCCCAAGAAAACCAACTTCTCCCTGATAATAATCCCTTCTTCTTCTACTGGGGGACCCCCTCAAATAAACACACCTCTGTGAGTCTAAATCACTGGAAGGGTATGTCTGCCTCTGCATTCGTATCTTTCCCTCTTCACTGGCAGAGCTATAGGAATTATAAAGTTTTCCTCCCTCTGATATTCATCAGACTTCTCCACTAAGGGGATTACAGTGCTTTGGGGTTGAGATTTTTGTACAATTAAGACATTTTGATAATCATGCATGTATCTATGCATTTATTCTTTCAACAGGCCTTTACCATAGTGACAAAGTGGTAAAGTAATAAGTATTGGAATCAGAAAAAAGTGATTGTGATCATTTGTTATATATGTAAATGTGAGCAGATTACCTAACCAAGTGAATGCCAGCATCTTCTGCTGTGGAATAAAAACATGTCATTAAAAAATTAAAAGATATTGCACGTGGAAGTGCATAGGATAGTGAGTGTTTTGACCACAATAAATGTTCTTCAAATTATAACACTAAATATCAGAGGACCTGCACAGCAGAGAGAAAGTGAATAAGCTTTAGTCAAGGAAATTTAGTTTTGCCAAACTGTCTTTGCCATTAGACATGTGTAAAATAATCTCTTGCAGGCTTATCTTTTAAATGGCTCTAATCATAATACTTATCTCAAAAATTTAATTTATTTCAGTGAGATAAAGACAAATAAATCTCCTAGCACAGTACCTAACACAAAGCAAGTAATTATAAACAGGTCTTTATGCTTAGGAATCCCATGGTTAGAATTGTATTTTCAAAAAGTTATATTTCCTGGTAGTAAATCAGAAAAGGAGGTCTAGAAAAAGGTGAACCCAAATAAGATGTCATTTGTTTCTTAAATAAATAAATGCTTATTATCTAACTGCTAAATATGCCTGATAGGTACACTGAATTCAATAACAAACAGGAGGATCAGAGCCTTTCTCATCTCTTGCTCATGGCTATAGAACGGTTGAGTTTGATGTTTTGTTTCTTTTTATAAAACGTGGGCATAATGCTGTAAAAGACTGCTCTTCAACTTCTCCATTGAAATACCTGCAATAGCAAGGAAACTTAATGCATTACCTCAAAGAAGTTGCAATGAAGGATGCATCTAATCCTATCCTATATTATAAAGCGGTAATATGCAAAGTGACCATCACTCCAACACACAAGATGGCCACCCCCATGTGGTCATAGATGGCTGCCCCCATGTAGACACAAGATGGCTGCCACAAGATGGCCGGGAGGGGAGGGCAGTTGTGGGCAATCAGGTCAGCAGGGCAAGGCATTTGGGAGGGACCAGGCCTAAAAGGGAGGGCAGTTAGGAATTATTGGGCCAGCAGAGGAAGGCAGTTGGGGGCAACCAGGCCTGCTGGAGAGGGCAGTTGGGGTGACGAGGCCTGCAGGAGAGTATGGTTAGGGGCGACCAGGCTGGCAAGGGAAGGCAGTTAGGAGTGACCAGGCCAGCAGGGGATGATAGTTGGAGGTTACTGGGCCTGCATGGGAGGGCAGTTAGAGGTGACCAGGCTGTCTGGCAGAGGCAGTTAGGAGCAATCAGGCAGGCAGGCAGAGTGGTTAGGGGCAATTAGGCAGGCAGACAGAGGGGGTTAGGGATAATCAAGCAGGTAGGCAAGTGAGCAGTTAGGAGATAGTATTGGAGAGGATGCTGGCCAGGCTGAGGGACTCCCCCCTGCACAAATTTCATGCACTGGTCCTCTAATAATACATAAAATGTCTGCCCCCCAGCAGATGTTTGATACATGGAACCCTGAACTATATTTTCCTGTTATTTTTATTTTCCATCCATTGCAAAACTAAACCTGGCACTCCAATTCTTTGACAATACACTCAAGCTTTCAATTTTGGCCCATGGCTCTTCCCTATTTTGTTATAAGTCTGATTCCCCCCCCCCCTTGGTGCCTTTGAGACTTCCTCACTTCATTTTAAGATTGATACCTTTAATCAATTGTCATTTTCAGCTGTTGTTAATATACCACCATTTCTAATGCAACTTAGATTTTCCATCTTAAGTACAGAATAAGTTGTCTTGGCAGTCAGAGTTCCCTAACAAGGTATGACATTTATGCTCAGAAGAGGCAAGGGGTCCAGACAAATAAAATCATAGTCAAGAATACGTCAGTTTTTTGCTGAGACCGGTTTGGCTCAGTGGATAGAGCGTCAGCTTGCGGACTGAAAGGTCCCAGGTTCGATTCCGGTTGGGGGCATGTACCTTGCTTGCGGGCACATCTCCACTGTGGGGCGTGCAAGAGGCGGCTGATCAATGTCTCTCTCTCATCGATGTTTCTGACTTTCTATCTCTCCCTTCCTCTCTGTAAAAAATCAATAAAATATATTTTTTTAAAAAAAGAATAAGTCAGTTTTTCATCAACTGTGGACTATTTTAACATTTAATTACTAGTATATGTATTAATAACACATTAGTATTATTTTAAATGTTTTAAGCTATAAAAGGGGTACATAGTAAAAAGTCCCCCTCAACTCTGGTCACCCAGCACCCATCTCCTTTCCACAGTTCTTTCAGAATAGTTGATGCATGTACCAATCAAATACAACATAAACTATTTTGCTTTCAAAAACTATATACTTGAACACTGAAAATGCTAAAATATCAACAGATTTGTCTATGCCTCTATGGAAAGGTTTGACCATTAAGGGTGATATTTATAACATTAAGAATGAATGACTGAAAATGGAAAGTCAATATATTTAACATGTACCTATTTCTGTGATGTTGTTTTTTAAAAAAACTCTTCATGTGTATTTTCTCAATACACAATGCATATTCACTAATGTGTGTGTCTTTAAGGTTTGTGTTCATTTGTGTTTCTGCTTAAAAGGCTACAACGATTACTAAAATTAATCTCCATCACACATATATAACAAAATTTAACTAGTTTCACAAGTATTATTTCATTCAATTTTAAAATATGTATTCTCTTTTTTCTGTTCTTGCTTTGAAAAGTTAATATTAAGTTAGATATATTAAGGTTCATGAAGATCCCCAAACTCACAAGCTGAAAATAGTTTTAACACTGCAAAATATAATAGCCATTCCATAGCTCCTAATTTTCTGGGTCTCACAACATGATAGTTTTTCATTAATTCTTTGCCACCAGCTTACCTTCAACCATAATTCTGTTTTGCTTAAATATATTTAAAAAGCATCCCTTTGGCACTAGGGTAAACTTCACAAAAACAAACTAATTTTCAGGAGGCTTACTTTTTAAAAAGAAAAAAATTAAATGTCTTTTAATGTTAATATTTAACTACTTTAAATTAGAAATTATTTGAATAAATAAAAAATCATTTATTTTCTGCCAGTATTCAAACAAGTAGATGTTTGTTGAGACTATATCAAATTTATTAAATATGGGTGGGATAGAGCTATCTCATTTAGTTGAACCATTACACTGGGGATCATCAATATAGCCATGTTAATACAATTTTCCTAGGTAATTGGGAAAGAAATAGATTAATATTCCTAAATCTCCTCACCATCAATACTCCTTACCATGATCCCACTGAGTAACCAATCACCTATGTACACACTCACACACACACACACACACACACACACACACACAATCCACTGTGCTTCACTAAAGTGCCACTGAATAAATAGTTGGTGTAGAGATATAAATATAAGACACCTCCAGATAAATTTTATTTAAAAAAACAGGTAAATTTGATAGCCCTTTTCTCTGAATTGCAAACAGTCTATTCTAGTATACTTATGGAAAAAAGTAAGTATAGATTTTTTTTGAGTAACAGACTAAAAACTATGGAGATTCAACTAAAACAAACAAGCAAATCAACAATAAAAAGGTGGAGATAATCCTGCATTTATACAGGAAGAATTTCAAGGACTTCATTTTTCAGGAGAAACAGGTTGTGAGATTCTTTCACTTGTGTTGCAAATATAGACATGAACTTCAACAAGCTTGAACATATAGCTTGGTGAAGCGAGAGCAGATTAGACCAAGGATTTGAAGATGGAATTTATACATTGGTGTTTTATGCCAAATCCATCTAAATCTGTTGACCGTTTTGATCTTTAGTTTCGAACCAGTAAGAGTTGAAACAAAGCAATGGTTCAACTTTCCTGAACAGCTAGGTTTAAGATTTCCACATTCTGCAACAACTAATATATCAGGCTCTTTTTCAAAATCCTTTTAAACATATTTGCCTTTAAATAAGATATCACTTTAATAAAGAATTTAGTCCAATGAGTTCGCAAATCAGTAGACTAGATAAACCTTCTTAGCCCATAGACCAAGATATTCTGTAGTTTTCTAATCAGGCAAAATTATAGTTATATACAAAGCAACATTTTGATTTGTAAATTGGAGAAGAGTAAACTATTGAGTGAAACAGAGATCAAGGAACTTGGGAACATTAGCCAAATATTTCTCTCTCTCTCCTGCTATGTTAGTCTAGTGGGTTTATAAAGTGTGAATCTTTATAAAATGTAGACCCAATTCCTCTTTACAATTCTTCAGGAATTCTTGGGTAAATTTTTACTCCATAGCCTAGCAAAAAGACATTTGTGTCCTGGGTCCTGAGGCTTGCCTTTTTAGCCTTAATATCCATCACACTCCACTAAAGACCTCCTCTCCAACTTCCGCAAGCTACTGTACTTACTTATCTTCATACCTTTGTAGATATTCATACATACTTATGCTTTCACATATTCATGTCTACTTATGCTTCTTGTTAAACATCCGACTTCCTTGATTTATTTCATTTGTTAACCAACGGTTTTTATCCTGACTAAGCTAAGGTTTTAGTTGCATTCAGGACTCATCCTCTGACCTTTTTCACCATAGGCTGGATTAGATGTTTCTCAAAATAATAAGTATAAAGCCTGAATTCACCTCTGGCAAAGTGCTTATCCCTCTGAGCTGTAATTTTGTTAAAATTACCTTTCTCCATGAATATTCTAAGATCTCTTCAACGAGAAAGACCATGACTTCTATCTTATCCAGTGCCTCATAGAAAACATAGTAGGCCATCATTAAATGTTCCCAGAACAAATGAATAAAGAAACACTTAAGAATGATAAATTCTGAAGATATTAAGATCAGGCCAAAGAATAAATACATTGTCAGCTTTTACATTCACACTCTACAATTGCAGTCATTTTCATCTGGGACATAACCATACACCCAATCAATTCTAAGATGCAGTTATTTTTTTAAAGTAATTTTAACATTTCTATTATCTAGTTACAACATACCATTGATTGTCATTGCCTGTTTTTCAGTAAAAATAAAAATGGCACTATACAAAAATACAAAGTAAGTGTCAGTGGCTTAGAATAAATTATCAGAGACAATTGTGAAGCTTGCTTTTATCCAACCAGATACTTGTAGGAAAGAGTTCAAAATTAGTGAATCAGAGGTGTTTGTCAATATTGTTGAAGGTGGGATCAAAAGTAGTGCAGCTCCTGATAACTACAAAGCTGATTTAGGAATACTGCCTTGACAACACTGAGTTCCTCCTGAAATATTTCAAAATATATCCCTAACTAGAGGCCCAGTGCATAAATTCATGCCCCAGCAGGGTCCCTTGCCTGGCCTGTTGGATTGGGCCAAAACTGGCTCTACGACATCCCCTGAAGGGTCTGAAATTGCGAGAGGGTTCAGGCCAGGCCGAAAGATCTCACCAGTGCATGATTTGGACAAGGGAGGGGCATGGGAGGATGGCCACTGGGGAGGGACTATGGGAGGGTTCCAGGGAATGTTTGGCCAGTCTCAATCCTGATTGGCCAGACCCCAGCAGCAAGTTAACCTAGTTAACCTACTGGTCGGAGCATCTACCCCTTGGTGGTCAGTGGACGTCATAGTGAGTGGTTGAGTGGCCCTAGCATATCATTAGCATATTATGCTTTGAATGGATGACCAGAAGACCAGACAACCAGGCACTTAGCATATTAGGCTTTTATTATATAAGATGGGACAAAAAAGGATTATGTATGGAAAAAAGGTGAGCAGCAGTATATTCAATCATAAAGATAATCTAAATGTGAATAACTTAAATCCCTTACCCAATTTATTTTGCTTACCTTTTATATATATATACTCAAAATAATTACTTCATGTATAATTGAATGTTGAATGGTTCCTTTGATATGTATAAAGTAAAAACTCTAACTCATAAGAAATATTATGTCAAATCTAATTAGCAGTGTGTTTTATTTGTTAGCAGAACATAAAATAATGGTGGGATTTCTAATCAGTGATATTTTAGATCTATTTTTTAAAGTCAAATATGGGACCAGGCAGTGAGTCAAAATGTAAAATTTGGGCACTTTTGCTATTTAAGTGATTTAGTTCACAGCTTGAGTTTATTTAAAGTTATCCTATACTTTGTTAAATTACTTTTCCCCAGATCCTTATATTTAAACTGAATGATCATTGAGACTGGATGGCTCGTGTTTTTTACCACTTGAAAAAGATTGTGGAGAGAACATGTTGTATTTTTACCAAAATTTGAAGTTGTAGTGTAGGCATAAATATGCCATAGTGGAGAGTTTGCTAGGCACAAGCATAAAACAGAACTCTTGCATTTTAGTTTCTAGTATTTCAAAGAGATATACCCTACCCACATATCAAATTCATTTTACTTATCCCAATCTGCTTTTATTTCCTAGCCTTAAATTGACAAAAATCCATTTATGGTGTTTTTTGTTTGTTTGTTTGTTTTTTTGCCTTGTTTTTTTAATCTTTCAGCAAAGGTGTAATTCACTGGCAGTGAATAGCTGGGATAGAAACCATGGTGTGTTTCTACTAAGCATGTGCTGCATGTGGTACAGCACTTCATATTGTGAGCAAAGATATATTAAATGGATGACTCATGACATGCTTTTTTTTTTTTTAAAGAAAAAGGACATAGCTTCCTTTCAAGTATAAGGAGTTAGACTGAAATTTTAAAGAAAAAATAAATACATGTAAAACTCACTTGGTAAGTATGTTATCACCACTGTCTTGATCTTTTCATCTTTAGATCTCTGTGATTAATAATTCAAAGTTTGCATTAGATTAATTTTGCTGGAGATATTTCTCAATAAGAATATTGTAAATGAAGATATTCAAGTTCCCCGATGTTAGTACATTTTCGTTATCAGAAGGCATGGCACCTTAGCTGGTTTGGCTCAGTGGATAGAGCATCCACTTGCAGACTGAAGGGTCTCAGGTTCGATTTCAGCCAAGGTCACATGCCTGGGTTGCAAGATCAATCCCTAATAGGGGGTGTGAGGAGGCAGCCAATCAATGATTCTCTCTCATCATAGATGTTTCTCTCTCTTTCTCCCTTTCTCTTCCTCTCTGAAATCAATTAAAATATTTAAAAATAAATATTAAAAAAGAAGGTATGGCAAATAAAACAATTGCTAGAATAACTAAAAATTATAATCAATAATACAGAAAGTCTTTGGAGTGTGTGTGTGTGTGTGTGTGTGATTTTAAAGGAGGAGAAATAGTCCCATTTTCCATGGAACCTAATTATTATCCAGATCTGATTCTTTAGTGAGTTCACTGGTGGACTAAATTGCCATCAGGAAATGACTTTTCTTTCATGGAGACTCTGACTTTCCTCCTTCCCACCACTCCCTCCTTGTACTACTCAGTTTGTATCCACCACTAACCCCAAACATCTTCTTTAACTTCAAACAGAGAATTAATTTGATTAAATTATAATAGTTTAAGATTTGTATTTTCTTCCTTTTTTATAGCATGTCCTGTAATTCACATCAACAGTTTGTTTTCATTGCTAAAATTTTAATGTTTGCTATGTTTGAATACATACTATTCTTTTCACCTTCTCCTCTAGATCCATAGATTAAGAAGTTGAGCAAAAATCTGAGTGCTCATTAGTTCAGGAAAGGAAATGTATATAAGACAAAGTCACACGTGAGGGAAGATGGTTTTGCCCCATCATAGGTTCTGTTAGATAGGCATTAACTCATTGAATAATTATACATTAATTGGCTTCCTGGTTAGCAAAGATGAAAAGGAATAATACAGATTTTAAAGCATAAGAACTACTTCCAATATGTGGCAGACAATTAAAATACAGTAAAAGTTTCTAATATAATTTATAAAAGATCTAAGCACTAGGCACAAGGGATGAGAAGGGTTAGTCACTCAATTTTTTGTGTGTGCGTGGATCAATGCATTAATTTATTTTCATTGTTTTTACTTGGGGGACACGTTTGGCCTGCATGACCATAATTTCAACCTCCACTTTTGATGTCTACATATGCTAACTCAAAGCAATGACTATCTAGGTGAAGAAATAAACTACATCCAAATATAAAATCTACACTTTTATTTCATGGTCAAAGAAGAGCTGAGCACTAAGTGAACAGGAGGAGATAAATGAGAACATTATTTTTCTTACATGTCACATTTTTACCAGAAAACAACAACAATAGTTTTTGTGTTTCAAATGGGGCTTAAATTATTACAAATATTACTATAAAAAACAGAAAATGCTTGGATCTAATGTAAAATTAACATAATTATAGGGTTTACAAAACATATAATTTTAAAATCTTATTGTACTTTGATACTAATATAAATTCCCTAAGACAGGAAATATTCAGTATTTGAGGTGACAAATTATCAATACCCCCACTCCTGGCTTCATTTTGTACTGACTGAGAAGTAGACCAGAGATCAACAAGACAGAAAAATGCCAGCTTGAGAATTAATGGAGATTTTTGACAGTATATCTTATATGGATGGAAAAGATGTGCAGCCTTGTTACTTTTTTCAAAGATGTTATTGAAGATTTTAAGTATCAGATGAAAGTATAGACCAGACAAATTTAATATTTCTTTCAAAAATGTGAATGACTGATTCTAACCCCAATGTCTTCACTGGATTATTTGATACCATCCATATTCATGAATCAATTAACATGATTTTACTGAATCCCTAGGCATTTATTAAAATAAAAAATCATAAAGAATATATAAAAAAACTTAATTTTTGGCATAAATACTGGGTTGAACAAAAGTAGGTTTACATTTATGAGTATGCAAAATAGTCATTTTTGTAATATTTATTAACTGTATTATTTTCCATATGAGCAACTATAAACCTACTTTTGTTCCACCTTGTATAATTCCTACAATCAAGTAGTTTTCATTTAAGGTGTAAAGAGTAACATATTAAACAAGTAGTTAAAAATATTAGCTTCCATCAAATGTACTGACTTGACAACAGAAAATTATTTAAGATATAAATTATGGTGGACTGCAGTAAAGGGAGATTTCTCATATTGGGTAAGGGAATTGACCTAAAGGATAGTGAAGGTCTGTGAAAGACTAGAGAATCCTAACAGGATAAGAAAACAAATGCACATACATACACATAGTAGATGCTCATTAAGTACTTGATGAATGAGTCAAGTGATGTTTGCAAAGAAGAGAGAGTAATTTATGCTAGAAGAGAGTACCAATGATGAGGATCAATAAGTGACCTGGGCTATGAGGGGAAATAAATTTATAGGTGCTTGAATGACAAAAAAAAATGCTCTTATGTTCCTATCTTGGATCTTACATACAGACATTACTTTAACAATATTGTTCCTGAAGAGAGAAACTAGAGAAGGAATAAACAACAAAAAGGCTATTACGGGAGTACAGGCATGAAATAAGGAGGGCCCTGCTTAGTTGGACAGCAGTGTAGACAGAAAAGGGTGAATCTGAGAGACATTTATAGAGCCAAGATACTACAAAGGATCTAGTGGCCTACGCCTGCAGAAAATGTTTTAACTACAAAGTGCTCCATATTACCCAAGTCCAAAGCTCTGGGGTCAACAGATAATGTATGAATTTATAAGCAAGCTAGAGATGCAGTTCTGGATATTTTTCAAAGTTGTGAAGCATGAAATCTTATTTAGAGTGAGAGAGAAAATTCTCTGACCGAGCAATGGGACTTTTAATTTTTCTGATACTCTCCTCCCCGAATTAGTTTCAATTGAATGAGTGCAATTATAATAAAACAGAAGAGAGGTGCAGTGTGCCCAAATCCAGATTGAAACGGACAGATCTAGGATTGCCAGAAGGTTCTAATTGGCTTTCAAAGTGGATGAAAGACTGCAGAATATATCCTTTGTAAACTGGGGTGCCTCTACTTATGCAGAGGGTGGTTAGACTCTTCCAACAGAGGAACAGGTGTGGTAAGCAATAAAGTGCCTTTGCATTTTTAACTTAAATAAACCAAGTATAAATGGTGTCTGATCATTTATAATTATTTGTGAGTTCCTCCTTCTCATAATACAACATTGCTCCTCATCATGGAGTTCTATGTATGATACCAACCTATGTTATCACCACATGTATCTGACTCAAAATATTTACATTGGATCTAATTTTTAAAATGTCTGCCAACAATATATTGCCAGTGACTCCCTCCTTTTCTAAGTACAACTTGAATGTATTTGCAAAGAAAAGATTCTATTTTGTTCTTGAGTAATCTTCATAAGTACCATCTAATTTATCATAATTTTCAGACACAAAGATATGCACCTGCAGAGCCATCCACTTTAAAATAAAAGAAATAATGCTGCATTTCAACCCTACTTCATTTTAAACATCTATGCTTGTGTTATATATTTCTGTGATTAATTTTAGCTTGAAACACTTTATGCATTCATTCACCATTGCCTGCATCAAGTTTTAAGTACTTGTAACTTGTTAAAATGCGCTCTAAAAGCCAACTGTGCCAACGATTTTAATAATCTTAAGTTTTTATTAACAAAGTTTAAAGTGGGGAAAAATGATTTTCAGTGCATATTTCGCTCCACTGTTATATCTACCGGCTGATTAAATTATGCTAATAAGACAGTAGCTCCTGTAAAACCAGCACTGGGCATCATTTTGCAATAAACGGAAACAAAAGTCTATCAATTTGGTACTTGTCAATTTGTGTTCTCATAAACAACAACAATAACAACAAAGGGTAGGAAGAGCAAAGGTGAAGAATTTGCAATTTCCAAATTGTCTGAGTCGGGGTGTTCTTTTGGAGCTCATTGGTAAGGTCAGCTGATGCAGGATTTCCAAGGCAATTAGAGTAAATCAAAAGGCAAGAACGTCCCCTTGGGCTAGTTTGAAGATACCTTAAAAAAGGAAGCTCTTTTTTTCCCTCTAACCCTGGTTGCTGCCACATCTAGCAGCTGCTTTCTTTTTGACAATTCGTCACTCCTGAAAATGTTTGCAAGCAGTTTGGATAATTTCCAATTCATTCTTGCAGGAAATGAGGATTTGCTTCCTCACTTGGGATACCTGCTGCTAGGTTTATTCACTAATAAGCATGATAAATGTTTTAGCCTTTGATCAGTGCTAATTTAACAAGTAAGCTCCCCAGAAAAAAAGTCTTTGAGGCTCAGGGGCTCAAGACAGCACATGAGTTGGAAATATGATTGATTGCGTTGCTGTGAGAAATTTCCATAAAAAACTTTTATCACACTGCTATGTTCTAAACAATTAAATCAGAAATGAAAGATTGTTACCCTCCAAAGAAGGACAGAGGCAGCCCAGCAAACTTCACAAGACTTTTTTTTTTAAAGTAGCTCAGACTAATTTTCCAGAGAATATCAGTCTTCTTATTACATTCTGTCCACATTACTATATACACTTTTCTCCTCATTGAGACCCATCTTCCGCCGACCTGATTCGTTTTCTCCTTCCTTGCCAGACCTGTAATTAATATTGCAAATAAACTTTAACATGAGTTATATTATGAAAACTGAGGAAGTCAAACGGAGGAGAAATTGATGCCTGGGTGTTGTGTGTTAGAATCTACTGCTGTCAAAGGGCTCAGACAAAATCTAATACCTAAATAATGGAGTTTGCTGCCATTTGTTAATTGAAGATTAGTAATCCACACATCCAATCACCTAAGTTAGACACCAGCAGTGATCAAAGGCAGACCATGCCAAGTTCCCTTGGTTCCATACCAAATTTTGAATCCTCCCCACCATGAGACTATAGAATTTTACCCACGGTACAAAGAAATTATGTCTGTAGTTTTACTATGATGAAGAAATGCTGGACTGCCTACTTTAAAACAGTTTTTAGTACAGCAAAATTTCTACTAGAAACTGATCTTCAATCAACATTTCAAAATATTTAACTTTTAAAAATAAAAGGTATACAAACAAATGGGTCATTCCTTTGCCATACAATACACTCAACAAAACACTCTCTATGAGAGAAATAGGTATACAGGTAAAGGTGTGCATGTAGAATATAGTTGACAATAATAATAATTATTTTCTTTTTATAAAGGCTTACACTATAGGGTGACACAGTTAGGAATTAATTTCATTTTAAAAGAAGAATCTGGAAAGAAAAGATGAGAAAGAATACTGCCATGATCCAAAGATATGCGGGTAGCTAAAATATTACAATAATACTGCTACTTTTTACTATATGTGGACATATGTGTATGTAGTGAAAAATTAACAATATAGAAAGGGTAGTAGTTACCTCAGGCAATAAAGGAGGGAAGAGGCAAATGTATCAGGAAAGATTATAAAGGGGGCTCCTGTTGTATTCATGTTATTTATTTTCAAAAAACAATCAGAACTTTGGATAATAGTTAAATTTGGTAGCTATAAAAGTAATCATTAAATTTTCTTCTGAACTTCTCTGTAGATTTGAAATAATTCATAATATGTATGAAATGTTACATTTATTATAGTTTATATAATAATTACTCGAAGTTGAAAAGAGAAATGCTGGAAAACTGTTAGATTGCAGAAATGCTCTGAATTAATTTTGTTTTGCTGACTGATTTGACAATATTTAACTTTTCCTCATGAAAACGATGAAACAGCATGTATTGAAAATTTTTAAGTGAAGATATCTGTACTTTTCAATGATGAGTTTGTTCTAAAAGTGTGTCTATTCAGCCAAAACCGGTTTGGCTCAGTGGATAGAGTGTTGGCCTGCGGACTGAAAGGTCCCAGGTTCAATTCTGGTCAAGGGCATGTACATTGGTTACAGGCACATCCCCAGGAGGAGGCGTGCAGGAGGCGGCTGATTGATGTCTCTCTCTCATCGATGTTTCTAACTTTTTATCCCTCTCCCTTCCTCTCTGTGAAAAATCAATAAAAAAATACATTAAAAAATAAAAATAAATTAAAGTGTGTCTATTCATATGGATAACTTGTCAAAGGAATAGACAGAGAAATTTTACAGGCTCAATAACTAAACATGTGTAATCGAAATTATCAAATGTTGTTTTAGGGGGATATCAGTTTCCTAAAAGCTGTCATGAGATGCATGAGGCTGTAACATGTGGAAGAGGAGTAGAATGAGTGAATCCTTAGTATAAAATTAGCATCAGCAGGGAAAGTTAAAATCAGATACATTTTGATTCTTGGGTAAAACTGAAAGACCATTCTAGTTACATAAAAATAAGATATTTGTGCTTATGATTTAACTAGAGCAGTGGTCGGCAAACTCATTAGTGAACAGAGCCAAATATCAACAGTACAATGACTGAAATTCCTTTTAAGAGCCTAAAACCTACTTCTGGGCATGGGCCACGTAGTTTCAATCACACTGTACATGCACGCCCACACATGGTATTTTGTGGAAGAGCCACACTCAAGGGGCCAAAGAGCTGCAGGTGGCTCATGAGCCACAGTTTGCCAACCACTGAACTAGAGGCCCGGTGCATAAAATTTGTGCACTTGAGGTGAGGGGGAGGCGCTCAGTCTGGCCTGTGCCCTCTTGCAGTCTGGGAGCCCTCAAGAGGTGTCCAACTGATGGCTTAGGCCCAAAGTCATCAGTTGGACATCCTTAGCGCTGCCATGGAGGCATGAGAGGCTCCGGCCACCGCCACGGTACTTACCAGCTGTAAGCCTGGCTTCTGGCTGAGTGGCCCTCTCTTTGTGGGCGTGCACTGGCCACCAGGGGGATGTTCCAGCATTGGGCATCTGCGCTGTGGTGGTCAGTGTGTGTCATAGCGACTGGTTGTTCCACTGTTCAGTCAATTTGCATATTAGCCTTTTATTATATGCGATGAGTTGTTAGACATGTGCCAGAGTATAGCACTTTACATTCTAAGATTCTAATCAATGATAATATTAATTTATCTTGAAATAGATATATTATGTAGTCTTTATGATTTGATTATCATAAACTTGCAATTAGGTAATTTATTCTTTAAGATTATGGGCTAAATGTTCTTACACTCTCTACATACCCGTTATCAACTTCCTAAGTAAAGTGGGCTACTCAGAGCTAATGTGGAAGGGAAAGCCTGTGCAATACCGTTGAAAACATATTTGCTAACTATCACTAATGAGATATAGAGAGATGAACAAATAAGAAAGAAGCATGCCCCTGGCAGGGTAGCTTACTTAGTTATAAAGTTGTCTCATTATGCCAAGACTGTAGGTTCGATGCCCAGTCAGAGCACATCCAAGGAGCAACCAATGAATACATAAATAACTGTAGCAACAAATTAATCTCTCTCTCTCTCTCTCTCTCTCTCTCTCTCTCTCTCTCTCTGTCTCTTTCCCACTCTTTCCCTCTCTTTCTTTAGTTCTAAAAAGTCAATACTTTTTATAAAGAATAAGAAAGTTAAAGTAAAAGTCAGGTCTTTTTGTTTGTGTTCAATATTTTAATATTATATTAATGACTAAAGGCCTGGTGCACAAAATTCTGTGCACTGGAGAGGTCCCTCAGCTTGGCCTGCACCCTCACACAGTCCTGAACCCCTTGGAGGATGTCTGTCTGCCGGACATCCCTCTTGTAGTCTGGGACACCCTCACTCCTTACCACCTGCCTACAGTGGAGGCAGCAGAAGCTCTCACCACCACCGCTGTACTCGCCAGCTATGAGTCTGGCTTCTGGCTGGGCAGTGCGCCCCCTGTGGGAGCCAACTGACCACCAGGAAGCAGCTCCTGTGTTGAGGATCTGTCCCCTAGTAGTCAGTGCGCATCATCGCGACCGGTTGTTCTGTTGTTTGGTTGATTTGCATATTAGGAAATTATTATATAGGATGGCTATGTCTGTATATCTACCTATTCACTATAAATTGATAACTATTATATTTTTTGAAAACACATTTAATCTATTAATGTAAATTATTTTTAAACATGTAAATTAATACACATAGTTATGCTCCATAGTGCATCTATTGGAATGACAAGAATTGACTTAACAAGAAGTTCTATTTATCACTTGTATTTTCTACTGGGTCTTTCATCAAATTTAAACAGAGCTGTTGAACTCCTCAAATCTAGGGCCACGATAAAGTCTTCTTGCTGTCAAATAGTTGTATCTATCCCATTCAGTTTTCTTAGAGAACTTATGGATTGCTGTTTTGTAGCAGTAATAATATCTAGTATCATAACCCACTATATGTAACTTGTCAATTAAATGTATGTATACTGGTAACAATCAATAAGGAGCTTTAAGAAAGCTGATAAACAGACCTGCTATAATAAAATTCATGATAGAAAAATAATTTCTTTGGGACACGATAACAACTGCTATTAATTACCAAATAGCTCTCATCTATCCTGTTTATTATAATGGATGCCAATTTGTGAGTTCTGGAACATATTAAAAACTACCTTCCTTGGAAAAAGACCCTATATTTTTTCTTAAGATAATCTGTGATTCAAAAGATTTTCCAGAAATAAACAACTTCTTGAGGTAGGAGAAAAATGAGTAGTCTAATATTATTGACTGAAGAAGTTTTTTCAGGGACACTGAGGATATCTGCTTAATAACTTTGGCTCTGAGCCTTGAATTTCAACCACAATAATCAGATCCTTGTGTTTTTATTTTTTCATTTGAAAATAATTTAAATTTGCTGCAAAATCTTAGGAATAAGAATAGCACAAATAGGTGAGAGTACCCACTCATCTATTATAAACATGTTATCCCATTTGCTTTGTTATTTGCACTTTTGAGAGAGTAAAATTGCATACAACATGGCCCTTTAGCCCTGAGTATTTCGGGGGCATTTCTTAAGAACAAGGACATTCTCTTACATTACCACAATATAGTGATCAACTTCAGTAAATTTAAAATTGATGTTACAATTACCTAATTTACCATTTTATTGCAATTTTCTCAACTGACGCAAATAATGTTCTTTATAATATTTTTATATACAATAAATTTTATACCAACAATTGCATTGAGTTATAATATCTCTGATCCTTTTGAATTTTACATATTATAGCAAGTTAATGTCCTAAATGTCATAGCAGTAAAATAACTGTTAACAATATTACTAATTAAGTAAAGATAAATTTTAAAACCCCACAAAATCTCTTCCAGCCCTAGCCAGTTCCATAGCATTATTCTTTCATCTTTTCTTTTTCTTTTCCTCAACCAAACATCTTAAAAGTATTTTCTACTAGAGGCCCAGTGCACAAAATCCATGCATTGGTAGAGTCCCTAGCAGCTACCAGCTGCTGTGTTGGGCCTTCCTTCGTTTCAGGCTCGCCCCTGGTTTTCAGTACACATTATAGTGAGCAATCAAACTCCCAGTCAGTCAAACTTCCAAGGGTACGCTTTGCAAATTAGGCTTTTATATAGAGATATACTCCTCTTTTTACCTACAGATAGCTTAATGTTCTGTCATATGGCTTCTGGATTCACTTATATGAAAATTTTTGAAATTTTCCAATGACTTCTCAAACCCAATGATCTTGTACTCTAACTCCTCCTGATCATATCTTCAATGATTTTTTTAACTACTTACTATCTCCTTGATACTGGACTCCACTGTAACTCCCTTGACTGTAACTGTGTATCTGCTGTTTCTCCCACAAGTCTGGGAGGTCCAAAATCAGGGTATTGGTTTGATCCTTTTTTTTTCCAGCTTTCATCCATCTCATTTAATGCTTCTTCAGGCTCTTAAAAACAGAATCTTTTTAAATCTCTATCTTTGGTACTCTGGCAAACCCATGAACTCAACAATTATCATCAAGAATGCAAAAGTTAAACAGATATCACAAATCTAATCCATGCTGAATTTCAACCTTCCACTTTCAATTTGTTATCCCATCAGCACTTCAAATTCATTGCCCAAAGGTTGCTCACAGCCTGCCCTCTCAAGCTGACTCCAACTTTGCTCTACTTCTTTTACTGTTTCACTTAACTTTCAGAATACCTGGGGCTCTCCCATCTCTTTTGCCCATAACAACACCCAAGTTTTCTATTTATACCCATCTTATCTTATTAATATCTCTAACAATCTCACCTGTTAAACCACTATTACTCAAGTTGAAGGCCTTTTTATCTTTAAACTTTTTTAATTGATTTCCATGAATCTATTTGCATGTTCATTATGACAAGGTTCATTCATATTATTGAAGAATATTTCTGATTAAGTTAATTCCTATTGAAAAAATTAATATCACTTTTCTGCATAAAGAATACAGAACAAAGTTTTTTACCTGATCATTAAGTCTTTCAATAATATTGTCCCATATATTTTGTCAAATTTTTTTTCAGTGGTGTTTTTGCTTCTTGGTTTCATTTCATTTTTTTTCTCTTTATCCCCATTATCTATAATTCAGAATCCAAAACAAATGCCTCCTTAGTCAAGAAGTTTCTTTGAAATAAATTTTATAATAGGAGCATGCCCTTGATATTCTTCTTTCTTACATCATAAAATCTCTTGCACACAGTAGCTGTTTGATATTTGTTTTTTAATGTATTAATAAAGTGAATAAAATACCAATCAGACTGCAAACTTTTAGATTGCAAAATATTTACTCTATAGGACTTTTAGTTTAAAAATGATTTATGATTTCTAACAAGTATCTTTACAATTTTATCTCTGAATTATAATAGCTTTCCAATTGCTAGAGGCCTGGCACGTGTTTAACCTAAGAAACCCTTCAGTATCAGCCCCCTGCACCTTCGGTGAGCAGAAATAGAGAGGCAGTAGAGGGTCCTAATATGAACCCTTTCATATGTGCCCTGGAATCCTCCTGAGAAGATGAGTGGTGAGGTGACTACTCCTATTGTAAGAGCTCATCAACACCAGATGCTGCATTGAGATGAGTTTCCAAAGGTTAAATAATTATACGCATAACTATAAATAGCATGTTCTCCTTCAGCAACCTGTTTTTCTCTAGCAGTGAGACTTTGGATAAGTTCTTTCCAGTGCAGTCCTCTGTGAAATAACTTTTGCTAAGAGTTCATCTCTAAGGAGGCTTTTGAGTCAGCAAGCATTTGATGAGAAGTGAGTGCAATGCAATGACTATAAATTACTGACGGTGACAGTGATTAAGATTTCATATCTGAAATCCTTATTTGTCTTGGAAATACTTAGGTGGTTTACCTTACAGAGCTTAAGTCCTATTTTTTAAAACTATATTTTACTGATTTTATACAGAGAGGAAGGGAGAAGGATAGAGAGTTAGAAACATTGATGAGAGAGAAACATCAATCAGCTGCTTCCTGCACACCTCCTACTGAGAATATGCCCACAACCAAGATATATGCCCTTGACCCTAATTGAACCTGGGACCTTACAGTCCGCAGGCCAACACTCTATCCACTAAGCCAAACCAGTTAGGGCTTAACTCTTTCTATTATACCTTTACCATCCCATAGTATATTTCATGCCGAGCATAAAGTGTGAGATAATGTAATTTAGCAAGTCTCAAACTTTAGAGTGCCTCGGTGTCTCTCAAAGGACTTGTTAAACTCTGCAGGGGAGGGAGTGAGACAGGGTTGCCCTTGGAGTTTTTGATTCAACAGGTTAGTGGGCATAAGAATTCGCATTTGGTGGGATTAGATAATTCGCATTTTTAGCATTTTCTTACACAATATTGCCACTGCTGTACAGGAACCTCATTCTGAGAACCATTGATCCTCAAATCAGCCACATATTAAAACTGCCTAGAGAGCTTTAACATTCAGCACCCTTTAATTCCCCTTTCTCCCTCCATTGCAAGCTCCTAAGATGCTGCATGACATAGGATATGGCCTGGTAATGGGGATGTTTAATTGAGTTGATCATAGTTGTAAGTATGATCCACTGCAGTAGTATCTGATTGGTTATTTTAGATTGAGATTAGGAAGTGATTCTCCCAAGTTGAACCACAGGGACAAGATATGACTCAGGAAAGTCAAGAGAAGATTATAATGGCACCTTATTGCTATTCCACATCAGCAAAGCCCTGTGTTGTGCAATAAATACTCCCCAAATAAAATCACATTATTCTTATAGAATAGCTACTGTTTACATTTTTCTCCTTATATCATCTATTAAAATTAAATATATTCTCCTTATTTGGAAGGAATTCATAGCTCCAAGCTTCAATAGTTCTCTCACCTAAAGGTCCTGGTAAAACAGAATTGCTGGGTCCTATCCCCACAGTTGCAGGGGACCATGAGTTTTATTTATATTTATAAGAAATTCTTTGGTCATGCTGAGGCTATTGGTTAGATACTATAATCTGAGACAAATTACTCTGGAAATGATAAATTCGACAAGACCTCCAATATAAAGGCAGTTCTTTATATGTCAAACAACCAGACAAGTTATCCTGGAGATCTCACCCAACTGGTTCCAGGTTAACCAAGGATCAGTAGTGAAGATCACGGAGGTGTCTATAGATAAGTGAGAGATATTATATACTAACTAATTCTGTATTGTGTTAGCACATTAAAAGCTTAGGGTTATTTATATATGTCATACTAAATTTTCTTTAAAATTAATGGAACAAAAGAATGCTAAACATATCATATATATTGAAAGATTTGATGAGTTCTATTTTTGTCTAGATCCCTTTATTAACTCTTCAATAATGTTCTGAGTTAATGGGAAAAGGAAGGAAAGATGCTTACTACTTCTTTGTCTTTACTGCTATCATACTACCCAACCAGCAGATCTTTTTACGTATCTAAAATTGACTTATATTTTTCAATCAATATATGCTAAAATGTTTGAGAAGCCCTAAATTTGAGAATTGCTCTTTGGCACATAATTCACCTATTCATGAATCAATGAACCAGACATTCCGCTAAGCATTAATGATAAAATAGTCAATTAAAAATAAAATATATTATGCCTGTCTTCATGGAAGTTAATGGGGAAGATAGGCATTAATCAACTAATTCACTAAGTATATCATTACAAACTGTGATATTGCAATGAGAAAAGTTTATAAATGATTTACATGTTATTGGGAGTATTTAAATACTCACAAAACCACCCTGTGCTATCAGGCTGAGAATATTAATGAGAGTCACACTCTCTGCCTGAGTAACTGGCACAATAGGCCAAGAGGATTTGAATTTGTGCCTCAACAAAATTACAAATCAATATGTGCAATTGGTTTTCAGGAAATATTCCTAGTGATTGTACTATCAATGTCAAACCCACATATGCCAAAGGTCTGCTCAGGCAAGTTAACTTTTAAAGAGATATTTGCAGAATTGATTAAAATTGCTTTTAATCAGTGTCAAATTGCAGGCCATTTTAAAAATAAAAACCAATACATATGATAGTGACATTTCAGCAACAACAATAATGAATTTAGGTTAAATCGTTGTAATCCAAGGGGTTATACTCTTATTTGTACTCAAAATAGAGGCAGGAATCCTTAAAAACAAGTAATTTATTATTGTATATAGCAACAGCTCTATGAATAGGTAATATATAATAATACGGGTTTAAAGTTCTATATTTTTATCCTCTTTTCCCCATTTCCTACTTTATATTTTGTGAAATTTTCATTAAAGTACAAAACAGACTGAGAATAGTGTAAAACATGCATGTGTATGGCAATAAATTTTACTAAATAAACAGCCATTTCAAGAGGCTTAGAAGATACAAAAGTCTTTCCATTTAGTTTTGCTAATTTACACTCCACCCAGCAATAGAGAGTGTCTCAGAGGCTTCATATAGCTTCTAATTCTTGATATTTTCTTCCATTTCAATCATTCTGGTGAAGTATAATTAGACTGAATTGTGGTTTAAAATTGTTATTTGCCTTTAGATGTTCTCTTTTTGCAATCTATTAACTTGTGATTTTGTCGTTTACTTTTTGATTGGCAAGTTATTAATATATACTTTGGTACAAATACTTAATATATACTTTGGTACAAGTACTTTGTCATCTTTATGTATTGCAAATATTTTCCCCCATTCTGTGGGGTCTTTCCACTATAGCGACTTTACCTTCCCAGCACTTTATTTTCTAATCTGCTATCCAAATATTCAGTGGCTAAATTTTCTAAGTTCTCATTTTATGCAAATTTGAAATCTGACAAGTGCATTAAGAGCATTTGTTTGAGCCACCTAAGTCACCAATTTTGTCACTAGAGCCCCATGAACGTGCCAACATTTTTAGTACCCTCACCCCATGACCTCCAGCAGTAACCTTGAGCATATCTTTGATGCCATTAATCTTCTAAAAAGTTCTTCCAGCTTTTCCTTTTGTTCTCAATGGAACTGTCAAACTTCCAGAGGCTACACTGCCCTACCCGAAAGTGGATGTCTATACCATATGTCAAATCTTATTCATAAAGTACTTCAAATAGTGGGTAAAATAAGTAAATACCAGTATATGAGAGACTAGGATTACTATCTCAATTTCTGACTTGAAAATGAGGAAGAAATCATGGCCTAAACTAGATAGTAGTATTCAAGAATAAAGAGGATAATTTGAAAAGGAAACTAGTAGGGATTAAATTATCATTTGAATTGTTTATTTTGGTTTCTGTTTCTGTTTATGATTTGCTGCGTTTTTGAGAAGGAATAAAACAAAGCAGCCTCCATGAAGCCAAGAGACTCAGTTTTTAGAGCCTGCCCTGTTAATAAAACTGTCATTTCATCTCTTGGGACATCTTTTTGATCTCTAAAATGAGAACTTTAAGCTAAATCATATGGAAGGTCTTTTTTTTTTTTAACCTTCAAAAATTGTTTCTGCAATATTTTCACGTGTTTCTCATTTGCAACTTTTTTTGAGTCTAGAGAACTACATTTAAATATTAGTTGTCACTGGGCAAAAGAAGCAAGCAAAAAGGGCGTAATTTATTGCTAGCCTGAGAGGACTGACAGTGTGGCATATATATTGGGGACATTTAAAATATAAAGGGTAGTATAGTATGGTAATTAAGAGCAACAACTGTGGAGCCAGACTGTTCATATTCAAATCCCAGCTTCAACACCTACTAGAAGTAGGACCAGGGTCAGTTGCTGAACTACATTATGAACATTTAATATGAAAGTTTCATGAATCAACATGTAAAATGCTCAGAATTGTGTCAGGCAAATGTACGTTAACATAGTTTGTTTAAAAAAGAAATAATATTATATATTTTAGAATATATAATTCATCTGACACTTGACAATTAGTAAATAATATTTTTCGTGGAAAATTCATCCCCTCCCCCTTTTTTTAAAGAAAATCAAACATAACCATGCAAATGTATTGTTACTGAAAGGAGCATCACTCAATATGTCTGGGGTCATATTTCAATAATCATCAATAAGCAGGCTTTTGTTTTCTTAGTTCAGAATGTGTCTCCATTGTAGTCACAATGTCAAGAAAAAGAAGAAAGGAAAATTGAAGTCATTCTCTGAATCTTCTGCTCTTAATATTATGTAATCCTGAAATTTTTGTGCCTCAGGGGAGAATAAAAGTTTAGAGAACTACTTGCATTATTTTTTCACATCTATCTTTTTATTTTTTTTTATTTTTTCAAGTATCAGTCAGACCCCTAAACTAAAATCCAGAAATACCCCTAGAAAGGTAGATCTGATGTTGGGAACAAGTAGCTCTAAATCCTCAGACCTACCCTCCCTAAAAATCCCCTGTAAAGTTTCCCTTATTACCTGGCCTTCTTTAGTCCTTGAAACATTTGGCATCACAGTCTGAAGAATGACAGAAAAAGAATTGAGAACGTTTTAGGCTGAATGAAATCTCACTGTATATTGTCTGAAATGATGTACGGTATAGACTTTATTTGGAACTGCCATGTTTAACATTTTTTTAAAGCAGTAAATTAGTAGCAACTGTGGTTTTGTTTGTTTTCAGTTTCTGGATTTATTTTAAAATGTACCACAAGTAGTCTTGGGAAGTTAGATCAAAACTTCATTATGTGAACCTTGTGATCATGGGAATTAAAATGGCTTGTCAGACCATTTGTTTCTCAGTTTTTCTTTTTCTTTCTTTCTTTTTATTTATTTGTTTTGAGTCCTATTCCCCAGCATTTCAGGATTTTTGTTACAAAATTTTTATAGTGCATTTCCATGCCCTTATTCCTTCTGTTTTACTTTGAGCATCAGTATTAACTCTTTATCCCAGAACTCTATGTGGTGTTATTTATTTTCCAGGAGAGAAGCAAAAATTTGAATTTTCATCTACATTAGTTGAATGAATCAATTTTTAAGATCCAGATTACCAGATTTTTTACTAGAATTTCATGAGGTCAGACACAATTCTCATTAACTGCTGATTCTCTCTCTCTCTCTCTCTCTCTCTCTCTCTCTCTCTCTCTCTCTCTACTTATCTATCTACCTCTCTCTCTTTCTCTCCTTTCTCCCTCCCTCCCTTCCTTCCTTCCTTGCTTCTTTTATTTCTTAATCCTCACCTGAGGATATGTTTCCCGTTGCTTTTTATAGAGTGGAAGGGAGGAGAGAGAGAGAGAGAAACATTAATGTGAGAGAGACACATCACTTGGTTGCCTCCCACATGAGACCTTACCAGAGCCAAGGATCAAGTCTGCAACCCAAGTACATGTCCTTGACTTGGAATTGAACCTAAGACCCCTTGGTGAGCAGCCATTGCTCTAACACTGTCTTTCTTTTGATTAAAATTATACTCTAACAAACTAAAGCTCCTGCAGAGGAAGGTGAAATAAATACATAATGTGAAACTGTTAAGAGTCTAGAATGTATAGCCCATGAATAATATTCAAGAGCAGAATCCTAGATAACAAAAGCCTAATATGCAAATTGAATAATGGCAGAATGACCAGTTGCTATGATGAGCACTGACCACTAGGGGGCAGATGCTTAATGCAGTAACTGCTTCTAGCTCGCAGGTGCCAGTGGTGGCCCTTTGATGGCCTCACTGGTCACTCCACAGAGGGAGGCAACTGGTAGCAGTGGCATGGGGTGGGGCCAGTGAGTGGGCAGTGCCAGGCCAGCCAAGGTGGTTGCTAGCAGGGACCCTTTGATTACCCCACTGGTCACCCCACAGATTGGCCCTGATCACCACCAGGCCTAGGAACCCTACTGGTACACAAATTTCATGACTAGGCCTCTAGTATAATAATATTGATACTTGACCTCTTTTTTTTGTTCACTCCTGCCCCTCAATTTCTGTGTGCTATTGCTTTGAACAACCAACATCTGTGGCTTTCCTTCAGCCAATGGATGTCAAACTACTGGACCCAAATTGCCCTTTGCTCTCTATGCATAGAGGAATGGACTTGCCTGGAAATCTACTGTCCCCAAGTGTGTTAGCTCTTAACCAATTACTGACACAGCAGAGTCATGGTAACTCAGCTCTCTTGCTTGGTGATGGATTACTTCTAACATGACTTACTGTAGACATGCACTGTAGGAAGCTTTCCCAACCTTCCTCAAATCTCACCTTTAATTTGCTTCCTACCACCTTGTCCAACTTCTCTCACTCTTATCATTTCCCCCTAGGTTATCCCCTTAATAAATCACTTGCAAACACACTTTCAAGTAGTGCTCCTGGCTTACCTACCTAAGACACTGGACAGGATACTGTTAAACTATTAAGTCATTCACACATATCCATTTAACTGAAACCTATGTACCAGGCATGGTGCTATGGTGATAAAGTGGTGAAGAATTCATCACACTGGAGGAGATAGACATTAGATCAATAACTTACCATGTAATTACTTAGTTGCTAATTATGACAAGTGCTAAGAAAGAGAAAACATGTGGCTTTCTAAATGGAGGTCATCAGAGAAAAATGATTTACCCCTATTGTGAGAGGTTTTAATTGAACAGATCTGAGTAAAATGGAGAGAACCTATAAGAAGACAGATTTTAACAGAATATAATGAAGTTTTAGCAATAAACCCTGTACAGAGTTGGAAAAGGATCATATAAGAGTTTAGGCTGTCTTATAAGTGAAGCTGTTTATAGTTAAGCTTCAACATCACCCATCATGTCCATGAGAACCAAGACTCTGCTGGTCTGGATAAACTAGATAGAACCTCAGAGACAATGACTACTCATCGTAGTGGCACTGAGTAGTGAATCAGAGAAAACAAGAGAATGGCTCAGAAGGTACCAAAGGATTTCAGTTTGGAGTGTGGAAGTAAATGAGGGGGAATTCAGTGAAAGAGCTGGTTGTGAGAGAAGATAAAATAGTCTCATCTTATAATCTTTGCCAGATTCAAAAAATAAAAATAAAATCGATACTTATTTGTAAAGTTGGTTTCCCTACATTCAAAATATGGATATAATACTAGCTTATAAGATCCTGATAGAAATAAGGCCAACCTGAAATCTGAAAGGGCACTGCTCTTATCTTATAAACCCATTCCACATAAATCACCACCTTCTGTTGGAATTCCATCGTACATAATTTTGGATGTATTGTGATATGTCTTAAGTGCTACAGGGAAGATGACCATTCTGGGTTTTCAATACAATAAGCATATTTTATCTAGAAATAACCTAATATAGTATACCCTTATTACATACAATATACATAGCAATAATATATGAAATGAATAAATTGTTTTAAATAATAAATATTATGTAAATGTTCTCATTTGTTAGGATGTCAGTTCTCGAGGAAGAAAACGTGTCTGCATCATCTTTTACTAAATCTTCAACACCTAGAATAGCCTCTATCATAAAGTAAGTAACAAATAATCATTTGGGAATTAATGCAAGATAAAAATTTATGAATAAAGTTGTCATATGAATGTGTGTTCATATATAGTATACATAAAAGGGGTGTTCTTGCAAATGGCAGCTCTTCATCATGACTTAGTTTTGTTTATTTATCTTAAGAATAATTATTTCTTTTAAATTAGCAAAGACTACTTTATGCAAGGAAACTAACATCAGCTTCCTCTGACTGATCATTGATACTTCATTTTCAGCTTAAATCACAGGAAGAGAAAACAACCTTTTTTCAACATTGTCCTATATTTTTAAAAACTCTATTAGTACAAAGTTTCAGATGCTATAGAGAATTTTTTAAAAAGCTACTGAATAAGTAATTGAAAATTTCTAACTAAATGGTTGCTCTGACTAAAAGTCATAATGAGATCATTTCTGCATTAATGAGATTTAGGTATGCTTCATATCTTTGCTCCCCAGTGTCTTGCTACCCCATCCTTCGTCACCACCTCTGGAGTCAACATGATTTTTGCTCTAGTATAAATCATCCTCATTAGGTGAACTGGATTATATTGATGAGTTCAGCTTGAGCTAGATTTACGAAGTGACACAAAGTTTGAAATCTCAATTTATTCCAGTCCTATGTATCATTTCCTGTGAGCGGTTTTATGATGTGGTAATTGGGCAGTAGTTCAGCATTCTGATAGCCCCAGGAGATTCAATTTCACTGTAATAACGGACATTTACAAAGTCTAACAATTTTATTAAAGAGTACCCTGAATACCAATATATTTATTTTACTTTCTTTTAATCTGAGAGATACTTCAATGCCTATTTTTTCTTCTTTTTATTCAATATTGTTCAAGCTTGGGACACTGACTAACCAAAGGGTGATCTAGAAGGCGTCAAGCTCCATTGGACTAGATAAGTTCTGTCCATCACTGATTACCACCCTGATGACTTTTTTATTTAGGCCCGGAAGTCAGATTTGCTTCTTTGTAAAGAAACTACAGGACTGACAGCACACAATGAATCATGCCTAACAACATGCTGACAAGCTGGCAAGAGACAGCCTGTACAGTGACAAATACAGCTGACAACAAGTGTACACATCTGTTTGCTAGGATTTATGAGAAAGGAATACAAACAAGAAGGAGATGGGTTCTTTGGTTTTATAAGAGAATTTAGAGGCTCTTTTCTTTCCATCTAAATAACAGCAACATAAGGAATACATATTATCTCTCAAGATATATTTATTACAAGCAAAACCAGATTACAAATGGTCTCTGCCTATTAGCATTTTGATTATCAAACTGCTGTTCCAAATATCTGATGAACAGATATTAGAATAGTTCTTAAACATACTGATTAAACACACATTGATGCTGCTATTTTTAACGCTTGCTTGCTTGCATTCAGGTGTAAATCAGTTTCCATATCCTTCCTTTAAGCTTCAAGTGAAAAGAATATAAAATGTATATGACTCCGTCAGACTTCTCTCAGGAAGACAAAGACCCAAGCCTTCATTTTAGTTGGATTTTGGGGATTAAATAAATACATTTTCAAAGTAGGTAAATTAATTCAAATGCCCATAAAAACCATTTAATTAACTTATGCAATAATCAAGGTGATCCCACAAATCTTATTTCACAACCAGCCTTCTATCTCCCACTTTTGCCTTTGTCTGTAATATAAATGTTCTGCCTTCAACACAATTAGTCCAAAGCACACAATTTTCTCAGTTCTGGAACAAGCTCTCATTAAAAAATTGTACCCTAGAAATGATAACAACCAATAATAATAATAATTATAAATCTGTTAATGAATACTGGGAACCACCATCAACCTCACCCTTGTAGGAGAGTATGTATCAAACTGCAAATGACTACAGTACAGGTAAACTTTTACAAATGGTAATGTGTTGCATTGTTTCAATGATTTAGAAGGAAAAAAAGTACACTTAGAAAATTTGTTTTTAGAAATTTAATTTTACCATCCTTATGGGACTTGATCCGAGCTACTTATTCTTATAACTATAGGTGTTAATTTTGTCCTCTTTTGTCAATATTATCTTGGAAGGTCTTTGAGGGTGGAGCTTCTACTTTTCACATAGTAAATTCAGAGTAGTGAATTGTTAAAAAATATTAAATACTAGGACTATAGTAGGTTGAGCCTAGTGGTGTTGCTCTGTCCTGAATGATTACAGTTCTGAACTTGGTTGCTGATGAAGCTTCTTCTTTGTGAGTATCCTCAGAGAATACAATTCAAACCAGAAAGAAGTTTTAATATCCTAACCTATCAACAATAAAATTTTCCTTTTCCTCATTGTTTTAATATCCAAATTTTAAAAATGAATCAAATAAGATTCAGGAAGCTTGGAAGATATCCTATCTAATAAAACACAAATATGCAAATTAACCATTCCTCCACTACACCCACAAGCCACGCCCACCAGTAACGCCCATCAGCCAATCAGAGTGAATATGAAAATTAACCCAACCAAGATGGCTACGGCCACAGAGAGAGCAGGAGGGAGGCTTGGGTTGCCCCTAATGATGGAGAAGCCAAGCTTTCTGCACACTCTGGCTAGCACTTAAGGCAACAAAGTTTCAATGGCTGTGCAAGTAGAAGGTTTGGCTCTGCTCCAGGTTACAAAGTTTCAATTATAGAAGATAAATAAATCCCAGATACCAGGGCCTCCTCTTGGGTTGCCAGGGGGTGTGGCTGGCCTGCAAATCACCACAGGCCCATCACCCAGGCCACCCCAAGCTCCAAGGGATCTGGGTCACCCTTCAGGGCAAACTAGCTGGCCCCCTCCCATACACCAGGCCTCTCTTCTATCTAATAAAAAGAATAATATGCAGATTGACCATCACTACAAGACACAAGATGACTGCCCCCATGTGGACAAAAGATCCTGCCTCCATGTGGACACAAGATGGCCACCACAAGATGACCAGCAGGGGAGGGCAGTTGGCAGGAACCAGGCCTGAAAGGGAGGGCAGTTGTGGGCTATCAGGCCAGCAGAAGAGGGCAGTTGAGAGGGACCAGACCTGCAAGGGAAGGCAGTTGGGGATGATTAAGCCTGCAGGGGAGGGCAGTTAAGGGTGACCAGGCCAGCAAAGGAGGGAAGTTGAGGGTCACCAGGCCTGCAGGGAAGGGCAGTTGGGGGGACCCAGGCCTGCAGGGGAGGGCAGTTAGGAGTGACCAGGCCCACAGGGGAAGGCAGTTAGGGGCAAACAGGCTGGCAGGGGAGCAGTTAGGCATCAATCAGGCTAGCCAGGGAGTGGTTGGGGTGATCAGGCTGGCAAGCAGAAGAGGTTAGGGCAATCAGGAAGGCAGGCAAGTGAGCAGTTGGGAGCCAGCAGTCCTTGATTGGGAGAGGGATATCCAACTGCCATCCAGGTAGGATCGGGCCTAAATGGGCAGTTGGATATCCTTCAAGGGGTCCCAGATTGAAGAGGGAGCAGGCTGGGCTGAAGGATACCCCCATGCATGAATTTCATGCATTAGGCCTCTACTATATATATGTTGGGTGACGTTAGCCCCCTGAGACCCAAGCAGTTGGCTTCTATCAGAGATGGAAATAGAGGAAATAGGTGGACCGGTTACTAGGGAGAGACTAATGTGTGAGAGGATATCCTCCCTGTCTTTCCAGATGTCCAATTTTAACAGTCTAGCCATTGCTAATGGTTGAGACTAAACACTGGTACACTCTCATTGATATTTGTATTTAAGTTTGCTTAGAATAGTTAACCAAAATATTTACTTCTATGAAATATTTCCAGAAGCTGTGAGAAAATAAAATCTTCTTAAACAAAAATAAGTACCTCAATTTCAAATGGATTGCAAACAGCTCTGTTCTATTGTTAAATTTTAGAATTAGAGAATTTTGGAGTAAAAATAGTGTGTAGAGATTTTTTATTTAAGACTTTTCATTTTCCTTGCTTCTTTATTTTATTAACACATGCTTCTATCATCTAGTTCATTCTGCTTTTATTGAATGAATTTCAAAGTAATATTTTATCAAATGTCATATATTTTTATAATTAGCATAATTAGTGTAAATACATATAACTACATTATTATAGTACTAGAATTCGTGCACGGGTGGGGTCCCCCCTAGGCCTGGCCAGTGATCAGGGCCAATTGGGGCTTGCTGGCCAAGGGCAGGAGGAGAGGCAGGAGGAGGTGCTATGGGAGGTTGGCCAGCCTTGGGAGATTGGCTCCTGCATTAAGCGTCTGCCCCCTGGTGGTCACTGAGCATCATAGGGACTGGTCGACTGGTCATTTCAGTCGTTACAGTTGTTCAGTTGTAATAGTCACTTAGGCTTTTGTATAGTATATAAATAGATGCAGTAATTTTATTAAAAAGTCTTTTCTAAGTTTACAAACTAAAACAAATGCATTGTACAAGCATATTGGATAATTTTTGATATTCAGTAACATCTTGCTCTTAATTGATTTAAGCAAATACCAAATTTTAATATGCATATTTGAAAGATAATGTTATATTGGTTTATGTCAGTTGTTTGATAATTTTTTTAAAGAAAACGTTTTTTCTCTATCTTTTAGTTTAGGTTACACATAGAACAACTAATCAATCTTCAAATTCAAATGAAAAACAAATTTAAATGCAAATTTCATTTGCGCCAAAATTAATAAAACTGTGAACTCTGTCACTTGGCAAATAATAGGTTATTAATGAAAAGGCTGGATGAATGTCACCTTTACTATACCAGTGCTCCTTGTGCACCTGATAAAAACATTCAAATAATTTTAAATATTGAACCAAAGTAAAATGGCCAGTAAATACAGGAGCCCACATGTGAAACACACACACACACACACACACACACACACACACTACATATAACCTCTTTCTGCTAGTTTCTATAAACAGTTCTAAATATGCCATTAAAATCATACTATTTCTCTACCAATACTCCAGAAGGATACCCATATCAAGCATGCCTCTGAAATTAAAATTTGAATATTTTCTTATTAATACCAAAACTCTCAGCACATCACCTCATACCTGGATGAGGATAGTGTACGGAGTTATTTATGTCTCCCCTTGGTATTGACATCTGATAAAATGAAGACAAGATAACATTGTAGAGATACCATCCTTATTTTATTCTGTTAAAAAATCCTATGAAATATATAAAATGTAAAATAAAAAATATATTTAATCACAAATCATCAGAATATACAAAATTGAAAAAAGAAGGTAAAATTGCTGAAACTGGTTTGGCTCAGTGGATAGAGCGTCAGTCTGCAGACTGAAAGATCCCAGGTTTGATTCTGGTTAAGAGCATGTACCTTGGTTGTGGGCACATCCCCAGTAGGGGGCGTGCAAGAGGCAGCCGATCAATGTCTCTCTCTCATTGATGTTTCTAACTCTCTATCCTTCTCCCTTCCTCTCTGTAAAAAATCAATAAAATATATTTTTTAAAAAAAAGGTAAAACAGAAAACTCAAGAAAAAATAATTAATTAATCTTGATGCTCAAAGTCAGGTGGGTACTGCTAAGATATAGGCTACTTTGTCCATAAAAATTCCTCAAGAGAGGAAAGGGTAAGACATGAATGAAAACAAGAAGAGGATTAGTATTAAATTAAATTAATATCTGCAATATATTAATTAACCTCCAGATTCCCACATACCAGCTTATGTGGTTACAATTGTTCATGCCCAACATAGTTTGGAGGTCTGAGGTACAATTATCTTTGTTGAAATGAAATCAAAAGATTCTGAAGGCACACAGGTGGCTGAGGGTTAGGTACTGTACAAAAAAAAAAAAAAACAAGAGGAGCCCAGCCAGTGTTGCTCAGTGGTTGAGCCTCGACCTATGAACCGGTTTGATTCCTGGTCAGGGCACATGCTTCGGTTGCAGGCTCTAGTCCCAGGGGGGGACATATAGGAGGCAGCCAATCAATTCTCATCCTTGGTGGTTTTTTTCTCTCTTTCCCTTTCCCTCCCTCTCTGAAATCAATTGTGTATATGTACATATATGTGTATATGTATATATATATATATATATATATATATATATATATATATACACACACACACACACACACACACATGCACACACACGATGAGAGAGAGAGGGGAATAAGGGAAATTCTACATATTAAGTCATGCTACATCTAGTTCTCTTCCTTTATAAAGCTCTAAAACACTTCCTGAGGCAGAAAACAGGTGAATGCTCCAGGAAAAAAGGCAATCACCTCAGAGAGAAAAATCTAAAATTCTGACATTTGTGATTTCTTAATCAGATAGCTGGCCAACCAGTCAAACTTCAAACAGCTGAGTATGTCAGTCAGCAATTCTGTTCTAATACATGCAGAATTTTTTTTGCCACTCTGAAATGTCAATGAAGAGCTATATAACACATTGAGAAAAGCTTTTAACATGGAGGTAAAGAAAACCCTACTGAACCAGTGGGGAAAAATAGTGAAAGTAAGTGAAAATATAAAACAATTCTGGAAGCATAAAATTGTTCTAAAACTTTAAATAATATACTCAAGGAGCTAGAGAAGATATTGCATATTGTATATATGAAACAAGAACAGGACGCCATACAAAAAAGGAACATCAGAGAAAAACAGCTATTGAGAAAAAATCCACAGCAAGCAATCCTATCTGTGTTCTGAAGTTGAAATGAGCCAACAGGAAAACATAACCAAAAGTATCAGTACATAGTCATATGGGCAGGTAAGAAAATAAAAGGGGTGTTAAGTAAGCTAAAAATCCCCATATAGGTAATGTCTATAACTAAGAAATCTATGGGTAGAACTATACTCATAGAGAAATATGTAGGTAAAATCCAGAAGTAATAACTAAAATATTTGTAACTGGTTGCCACTGAGAAATGTGGATATATTTATTTATAAGCATTTTAATATTATTTGACTCTTTAAATTATTTACATAACATACTTTTATAAAAATGTAAAGAAATTGATTAATTCATATTACACTAAAATAAAGTGAATAAAATTTTTGAGAGTGTGATAAATTTACATTAGAAATGTTTATCTTATTAATGGGAAATTAAATTAAATTTTGCTCAATTGTTAAGAAGAGACCTTGGAAATTGAAAGGAGTATGATATCCCTGCCAGGTGGTTCAGTTGGTTGGAGCTTAATCCCATGCACCAAAAGGTTTTGAGTTTGATTCCCAGTCAGAGCACATACCTTGGTTTCAGGTTCAACCCCAGTCAGGACATGTACGGAAGGCAACTGATCAATGTTTCTTTCTCACATTGAGGTTTCTTTCTTCCTTCCTCTTTCTCTGAAACCAATTTAAAAAACAATACACACACACACACACACATACATACACACACACACATACACACACACAAATACATATCCTCAGTTAAGGATTAAATAACAACAACAAAATCATAGTAAAAATTAAATAGTAAGGATGAAATATAAAGGCACTGTCACGGGGAGCAAGAAAAAGACAAGGATTAATGTATTATTAAACCTCCTAATATATTTTGGCATCCACCATCACATCCAACTATTCACTCTCTATAGCAAAGAAGACTCCTTTAAAGTGTCTCTCATAAGTCCCTTCTAGTTTTCCTATCCTCTTACAAGTAGCAGATAAACTGTTATCTTTCACAGAGAATAGAAAATCCACAAATGTGGTCTCTCTCTTCTTCCACTTCCCTTCATTCACTTTCCTTCCCTCTCAGAGGAATGGACACTGTTTCTCTCTAACCTTACGCATTTCATTTGTGCACATGATGCCAGTCCTTACTGTACTTCAGGTTCTCCTTCCTCTCCGTTGTCTTTTCCTCTCTTTGCAGACATTGCCATGTGTCCTCATTTGGGTTCCCCCAGAAGCAGACACTGGAATGAAGACTCAAGTGCAAGTAATTTATTTGGGAGGTGATGCCAAGAAACATCAGCAGGAGAGTGAAGGAGTAAGGCAGGAAAGAGGAATAAAGCCAAGAAAGGGCTTGCTATCTAGCCAGTTACCATTGTGGGTGACTGAAGTTCAGTGTATCACATGCCAGAGAGCTATTAAAGCAAGGCATGAAGAAATGGGATACTTCTTTGCCAACTAACTCCTTTATTGACATTGGCTGAGAGCTGTTTCTTGAGGCTCTGGCACTCCCAACTTTCCCTCAAAGTGAGACAGACATGATCCTTCTTGCATTCAGATGGAAGAACACAAACCGGGTTGCAGGTGTCCTAGGAGGCTCCTTCATTGTATAGGGGTGGATGCCAAAAGGATCTGGGTGGGCCTCTAACAACACCATGGAGTAAGCTAAAAACCACAGAGCTATTCTAGGCTGTCTTCCTCTCACCTTCTGCAACGAGACAGTCATGAAATCCCATTAATTCTCCTCTAAAATATCTTCAATCTCCCTCGCCCATATTCTTAATTTCTTCATTAGTACATCAGATCTTCTTTGATTTATTGCAACAGTCTGCCCAGTCATTTCTTTAACTTTTTATTGCTGTCATTTTTATAACACAACATAATTCACTTTTAATTTCTTACTGCAACGTCCCATCTCCCACAGGACCCATGGGAGTTAGAATATTCTAAAAATAAGGATGCCGGCATAATATAGAACTAGATTTGGATCCTGTTTTTGTTCTTTACTAGCTTTATGATGTTTGGCATGCAAGTTATATTCTCTGAGTCTCATTTTCCTCATTGGTATGTTAGATATATTTATAATTATCTTACAGAATTATTTACAATATGAGAAATAATACGTTTAATCTATTTTATTTTGGGAAACTCATTAAATGGTAACTGACTTTATTACTATGATCAGGATTAGCTAGTCACACAAAGCCCTTTATTGCATTGCTCCTTCTTCTATGTCTAGATCCCGTTCCACTTTCTAATACATTACATGTTTTAACTACCTTAAACTTCTCTATAACTTGGCCAAGTCCTTTCTTCCAAGTCTAGTCTTTCTGTATTACTGAAATGCCCTAAAAAACTTCCACTCAGGCTTAAAGAGCCAGCTCCCATGCCTTGTCCTTCATGAAATGCTTCCTCATTCTTCTAGGCAGAGTTAGTCACTCCTTATACTGCCACAGAACTAGGTTCAAAATATTACCTTTTTTTATGTTGATGGTTTGAGAAGTAATTTTTTAAATTATTTTATTGCTTACAGTATTACAAATAGTAGTACATTATGTCTCCTTTTTTTTCCCCATTGACTTCCCCCAGTCTCTCCTACGCTGCCCCCTAGCACATGCCCTCACCACCCCCCCTCCAGTGTCTTGCATGCATTGATTATGCTTATATGCACGCATACAAGTCCTTCTGTTGATCTCTTACCCCCTAACATTTTTCTACATGTGTTTCCCTGATTAGACTATAAGCTTCTTAAGAAATAACAAAATGTTGTTTACTTTTATATCCCAAGCACCAGATATGTCTCCACACTAGTGTGGCATAGGCTTGGGAGGGGTGAGTGCGGGGAGTAGAGGGAAAAAACACACACAAACACACACAAAACAAAAGGGACATACTTTCAATAAAGGGGTAATACTTTCAACAATAAAGATAAATTTTTTAAAATGTCTGTTAAATGAAGAGATGAATCAATAGATGGATAAATAGATGATTAATAGGAGATAAATGGATGATCTTTTTACTGTGGACTACATAGTTAAGATACTATAACTAGTGCTTGTCCTAATACAAAGCTGAATTGAATATTGATTTTCTAAGGCAGGTTTTTAATGCAAAATGAAGACTTTTCAATGTCTACATTTATGGCAGGTTATATGTGAAGTATTTTTAAAATAGGAATATGATTGAGTTGGCTTAGTTTCATATGTGTAATTAGTTTCTACTCTCAAATATGTCAAATTATTCAGTGATTGCCAAGATCACACTTAGTAACATGCCCTATAGTAAAGATTAAGAACTCTTACAACATTCATTCCTCTAGAGCCAACGTGTATGGCAGTGCAAAGTTAAATTCCATGTGTGCATCCAGGAAGAGAATGGCATAAGGGCAATGCTAATTACTTCAGAACCCAACCAAGGATGTATAAATACACCCTAGCTACGATCTCACATATATGAGAATTTAAAAGTTTTGACCTTTGCTATCTGAAATTTTAGCTAAAAGGAAACTCCCAGAAATCTTTTAGAGACTTGTAAAAGCAAACAACCTATTAAAAGTGACCAGTGTATTTATATCTGGTAGGAATACACCACTTTCAATGAACTAAGAACAGAAATATTTTGAGGTTTCTATAGGAAAGTTCAGAGAGATGGTAGTGCAAACACTTAATTTAGGTAACAGATTCTCTGCAAATCCCACAGAATAGTCTTATTTTGTACAGTCTTGTTCTGTGAGATATTCTAGATGTCTGGATTCCTGACCATCAAGAACTTGCCGGTGGATTAAGAGGCTGAGAGCCAATTAGGCCCATCTAAGGGAGGAAAAAAAAATTGTTTGTGTTGTGGGTGTTTTAAAATGAAACAAAATTAAAACAAACTTTCTTGTCTTAAGAGTCACTTATATTTAGTAGCAAGAAACAATTTTTAAAACCACTTGCTCATCATATAAAAGTATCATCAACACGGGAATTGCAATTTAGAGTGATAATGAAGACTCTGTTTTCACACAATGGGAGTTATTTTTGTATTCTTCCCTCAGCTGCTTGCTGTTTTTGGCAGTTCGCATTGTCAGCAAAGTTAATGTTGGATACTGAATCTTATTCTTGTTTTTAGAATCAAGTTCATAAAGAGACAAATGACATAAAGATAAGAAAAAAATCGGTCCTTGCTCAGAAAACGGGGAACTATGACTTTTCTCTGATGTTGTATAAACTTTTCAAATACATAGCAAAATGTCCATTAATAATTCTTTAATTTATTTCAGAGTGTGGAATGGAGAGGGAGAGAGAGATAGAAACATCAATGATAAGAATCATTGATTGGCTGCCGCCTGCATGCTCCCCCAGTGGGGATCCAGCCTGCAACCTGGGTGTGCGCCCTGACCTGGAATCCAACTGTGACCTCCTAAGTCACACTAATCAAGTTGTCCATTAATAATGTAAGTCAAAAAATCCCCTCACACTAAATCCAAAGGAAAATTATACTTTTCACATCCAAGGTTAGAACAATGGTGGTAGGAAAAAAATGATTTTTGTGCTCATGTCTTTCTCCATTTGTGATAATGGTCGATTTAAACAATTTGTTTCTCTATTTAAAAATATAGTATAATAATGACAATACGCGCTCTCACTGCATCATACACACCTACCCACTAATTCAATTAAAAAATACTTTATTGATTTCAGAGAGGAAGGGAGAGAGATAGAAACATAAATGATGAGAGAAAATCATAGGCTGCTTCTTGATTGCCCCTCACTGAGTATGAAGCCCACAACCCCAGACATGTGCCCTGACTGGGAATGGAAACATGACCCCCTTGTTCATAGGTCTACACTCAACCACTGAGCTATACTGGCTGGGCAATAATTCAATTTTTAAAAAAGTAACCAGCAATAGGAATTGTGATTTTTTAAATAAACACATCAAATTTTGCTTTACTAAATGTCCCTTAGATTCTATAGTGATTTTGCTCAGCTTCAAAACAACACTACCGCTATTATTAGGATTTTTTAAAGAGGGGGCATTTTCTTTTGAAACTTGTTTTTAAGAAAGTTTAAAAGACATTCACAGTTTAGCCTCACTATATTAAAGAACTACTTTCCTTTGGAGCCAAAGTCATGTTACTTGAATTTTTATCCACTTTATTCAGGAAACTTGGCTCGCAATGGCTAATGTCTGTTTCTAAAAACCAAATCCAACTTTAAATCATGATTTTTCCATCAATCTGAGATATCCAAAAAATGCACCATGGAATTTTGAAGAAATTAACATAAAAGATTCATCCCAAAATGTTTTTAGCATTGAGAAAAACCATTGAAATCATTCCCCACATTCCAAAATACTACCTTAATAAGGTCAATCTTTATTAGAAAATCTTTAATCTGATACATTTGAAAAATAGTTGCATTATGTAATAGTTACAAACTCATGTAAATTACTGTCTTTCCTTCCTTCACTTACTCTGAACATTTTAAAATCCAAATTCTTTACTATGGTCTAGAATACCAGATCACTGGGCCTGGCCACAGTGTCCTTCTCTGACCTCCACTAACTTCCTCTATGCCAGATACAATGGCCATCTTCAAAACCACATCAAACACACAGTTTTCTCTCAACAGAAGTTCTTAAAGCTTGGTTTCATATTATACTCAGGTCATTAACCAGCTGTCAACATGTTAGAGAGGTCTCCAATGGTCATCCACCTAAATACCTGTGCCCCATTACCTATCTTTATTTTCTTCTCATTGACACATGAAATTACACTACTTATTTGTTTATTTGACTCCTATAGAGGAATGTAAGGTCTATGAGGGAAAGGAATTTATGTTTCATTTACCCCTAAATTCACAGTGCCCAAAAGAGTAAATAGCATACAGTACTATAAATGCTCAAGGGATGTCAAATACTAGTGATGCACATTATATTTAATCAGTGCCTACCCCACTGTCTGCTTCCACATGACAGAACAATTTTCCTTAAATGTCCAGAGTGAAGTCTCAAGAGGGAAGAGAACTCAGGTACTAGAGAAGAATATAGAGATGATATATAAAATTTTGTCTCAAGTTAGCTTTTAGGCTAGGCTATGCAGCAACAAGAGAAAAATTACTTATTCATCAAGCATTTTGAGGCTTTAAAAATAAATGCTTTATGCTAACAATGATATAAACATTGTCAATATTTATTATTAAGGTTATATATAACTAATTTGATGAAAAATAATAGGTGTTATTCTATTTCTCTTAATTTTACTTAAAAAATTGTTTTTAATCCTTGGTGCAACTCTCAAAGATTTGTAGGAAAAAACAAAAACTTATCTTGAAGCTAACTAATAACTGGAACTTCAAACAGCTTTCAATATTTTTTTTAAATTAGTTAATACAGAAAACAGAGATGAATGAAAATACCTGTAAATTAGTTTAGTGGTGCAATTTTTCTTAGAAATAGAAATATTCTTCATAGCATCTTTTAAACAATTTCACAATTATATAATATACAATAGCTTTATAACTGGGTTAAGAAGTTAAAACATTGACAAACTTCTTTATGACAAATGTGCTCCAGGTAGAATCATTGATTAGGACTATAAAGTGCAGAATAAAACTGACTTTTTTTTTTTAACACACTGAGGTTTTGTTCAGAAGTATAGGCTATCTAAATAATCAAAATTATACATTTTGTGAATATAGTCTTATTGATGAATAGTTTAAAAATAAAAATTATAAGACAAATTTGTTTTAGCTTTACTGTTGATGATAAATAGTAAAAAATAATTGTTTTTATTTACTCCTTTTATTAATTTTCTTACCTATAAAAACTTGATGAAAAAATTGTCAAAAATTCTACTTAATTAATTAAAAATCATTATTGCATTATATTGGTATATGTTTTATGTAGAATCAATTGTTCCCATCCTTATGACTGCCTTTCAATTCTGGAGAAAAATGTGTTCTATATAACAATATGAATAGTACATGAATTTGTGCTGCTTACTTACCTATAATTTCCTTAAAGGCAGACATATTGAACATATGCAGCGTCTGGCATATATTTGTTACGTTGTAAACAGTTTAAAAAAAAAGTAAATGTATGCCTATCATCTTCTTACAGAGAGTAAATGCTCCTGTATAAGAAGAAAATGCTCCTGTAGAGGAACTGATTACAAGAACAATTTTATATTATGTCTAGAAAAAGAAAATAATGGGAATAGAATGTTAAAAATGTTCATAAATCACTTTGTGTATAAAAGATCAAACTTATACTTATTATTTTGTTTTAGTGAGCATATACTGAGAAAGATAAAGCAGTTGAACCAATAAAAACCAATTAACATCTTATAAAGAGCCAGAGTTAGTCATAAATAAGACAAATAGAAATGAGGCTTCACTTTGTGAAGTGAAGACAATGGATCACTGTTTAAAAACTTTTTACTTGTAAAAAAATAAAAGAAGAAGAAGAGGAAGAAGAAGAAGAAGGGGAGGAGGAGGCGGGGAGGAAGAAGAAGAAGAGGAGGGATGATGACAATCATGGGAGAGACAAGAAAAAATTCTTAAACACTAAAACATGGTTTCTATCTGGTACTATAAGGGCACGTATCCTGCTAATTCAGACGGTGCTTTATCAGTAGACTTGAACCCCATCTTCATGAACAAGTCCATGACTTCAACAAACCAGGACTTGACAGACCATTTTCTAAGAGAAGTTACTAATATTATATCCATCACCAGCCCCCGTCATGACAAGGAAGAACAGTCATTCTATAGGTATCTACTTCCTGTAACAAAGGTTATAAAAAGGACATAGACAGCTATTTCTCATTTTTCCCTCTTTATATATTTTACTAGAGGCCCAGTGCATAAAATTCCTGCATGGGGGAGGATGTCCCACAGCCCAGCCTGCACCCTCTCCAATCTAGGACCCTTCGGGGGATATCCAACGACCAGGACTTCTGACTCCCAACTGCTTGCCTGCCTCTGCCTGAGTGTCCCCAACTGCCTCTGTCTGTCAGCCTGATCACCCCCTAACCACTCCACTGCCAGCCTAATTGACGCCTAACTGCTCCCCGGCCAACCAGATTGACCCAGCTACCATTCCTAACCGGCCTGGTCACCCATAATGGCCCTCCCCTGCAGGCATAGGTGGCCCCCAACTGTCCTCCACTGCAGGCCTTGTCCCCACCCCTACTGCCTTCCCCTGCAGGCCTGCCGCCCCCCAATTTTCCTCCCCTGCAGGCCTGAGTCCCCACAACTGCCCTTCTTTGCTGGCCTGGTCTCACCCAACTGCCCACAACTGCCCTCCCCTGCCAGCCATCTTGTGGTGGCCATCTTGTATCTACATGGGGACAGCCATCTTTGACCACATGGGGCAGCCATCTTGTGTCTTGGAGTGTATGGAGAACTTGCATATTACTCTTTTATTAGATTAGGTTTTTTTTTCTATCTGGCATTGTGACTACCTACCTTGCTCTGTCCCTTCAACTTCTGACAATGTCCTAATTCTTAATTAATTTCACAGAATTTAATCTTCTAATTCGCCCCTCTCTGGATTGTTTTTGGTTTGCTTCCACCATCTCTAACTCATTGCTATATTCACCATCTTCTCATTCAATCCTTCAATCCTGCAAAACCCTGTAAGTAAGCAGGATTTAATGAATATTTCCCAATATTAGATCAAACTGTTGATGATCATCTAGAAAACACACCTAATATAAAATGTGAAACTTAAAAGTAATACCTTACCTGTTGAAGGCCTTATTCACTCCTGCTTTTTATGTTCATGGTATCTTTTGGTGGTTAACCTCTCAAATGAATCTGTCCCATCAAGGTGTGCTTATGCCAATTGGCTATGCCCTCTAACATATGATCCCCAACACGCGGGTGCCTGACCCGAAAGTACCATTCCTAACCTGGCTAGTGGCTTATTATAGGTTTTGGCTCAAGAAATATGGTCCCCAAATTGATAGTGGTTTACTTTTCTTTTTTAATGTATATTTATTATTGAATGTATTACAGATGTCCCCTTTCCCTTCTCCCCATTAACACCTTCCCCTCCTCCAACTTTCCCCCTCTCCCCACTATCAACCTCTCTCAAGCCTAAGTGGAAATAGATTTATGGATGTAAGTAACTCATATTAATGATTAAGCATTTGAGAGAAAATTCACTGAATCCTGTGTTGAAGTTTATGGAGCTCAAATTCAACTAGGACCTGCCCTAGTTTCAGGGAGGCCCTTCCCTGTTGTTTAGATTTTCTGGAGATTCTCTTCCCTTTCATATGCATTTTTCCCCCCAAATCCTCTTTTAACTTATCTGAGCTGATTGGGCTTCTGCCTCTTTCAAGCAAACAAGCCTTAATAAAACATTCCTGAAATGAGGATGCATAGTATATTAAAGACCTCACTATGAATTTAATTGGAAAGTGGTATTTAAATTAACAAAAATCCTGGTTGTGGTAGCCATGAACATCAAGCCAAGTTCATGATAATAACTTGTTCTGGAATTTGTGGCAGTACATTTTCTTAATTACACTATTGTACAATGAATTCTAACTGCCACCTTTAAACTGTCTAGTCTATGTGCACGTACCCTAGGCTTTTTTTTTTCACTTTTCTTATTATAAATGTCTGTTGAATTGCTCTGAACATAAATGGATTGTCCATAGTACCATATGAACAACTGCTCTTCCCTCGTAAACCAAGATGAACAAGGAAACTTCAGAATCTAGACAGTATTGACTGTCACCAGCATTTGTCCAGAGCTAATCTTTCACGGGCTCTCAGTCAGTCACTTTCCAAAGGTGACTCCATTTTTTGGTCTCCAATGAAAATGTGTGGCTTGCTGTACTTATTAGTAGCTATATTCTTCATTTGATATCGTGTGTCACTTTCTTTTCTGGCCTAGTTTCCACTTGAATATCAACTCTGCCATTTCCATAATTTTAATGTGATGTGTAACTTGGGGCAAAAGATGCTCGGTCTGGCAGGAATGGCACTGAGGTCTTTTTCAGACAAGACTAGCGCTTACTACCCTCATCACTAGGGACATGGATTTAGCAATTTCCTACTTACTGAATAAACTATGTAAAAATGTCGACCCAATTGGTAAATAAATTGTGGTACTCAGCAGTACAAATGAATCAACCATTGATACATGTAAAAATACAGATAAATATCAAAAAGAGTTTTCTATATTAAGGAAACCAATGCCAATGATTCCAATAATATGAAAGTCTAGGTCAAGTAAAACAAATCTATGGTCAGATATATAAAAATTGCCTTCGGTAATGATGGAGAAAGGGGACTGGAAATTACTGAATATGGCATGACAAAACACTATGAAATAAAGGAATGTTCTATATCTTGATGAATATAGGTTAACTATGAATGTATATTTGTCAAAATTAATAAAATAGTATATGTAAAATTTGTGCATTTTATTGAATTTAAGTTGCATTTCAATAATGCAACAAAAATAATCTATTTTAATAAATTCTACTGCCATGCAGAAAGGCTGGGTTGGCTCAATGGATAGAGCTTTGGCATGAAGATTTGAAGGGTCCCAGATTCAATTCCAGTCAAGGGCACATGCCTGGGTTGTAGACTCAATCCCTAGTGTGGGGCATGCAGGAAGCATCAGATCAGTGATTCTCTCTCATCATTTATGTTTCTATCTCTCTCTCCCCCTTCCTTTCTGAAATCAATAAAAATATATTCATAAATATAAATAAATAAATAAATAAATAAATTCTGCTGTTTTATTCAGTTTGCAAAACAATATGCCTAGCCCATTTGCCAAAATAGGGAAGTTTCAATCATTCCTATTTGAAAAAAATATATTTTATCAGGTGTATTTCAGGAAATACATTTTTTACATAATTTTTGCAGTATTATATATCATAAGGTACATATATATTTAGCAGAACTCTCTATACTTAAACTTTATATTATTATGTGTTCATTATTAAATCATCAATTTTAGCTATTACAATGGCTTATCCAGTCAATAAGCTTACTATATATAATTTACATTTCATTCGGAAACTTCTTTAAAGGCTTTTCTTTAAGACAAAGAAGAATTTGATCATACAAGTTTTCATACTGAGAGATTTATTGAGACAGATCAGACTACAAAATAATGCTTTAATTTAGAAGACTGAGACTTTTTTAAACCAGTCACTTCAAAGTTAGATCCTTTTCTTGCTTCAAAGCAGTGTTAATAAGGGATGTATCAAAGCAGGTGGGGAGCAGTAATAGGCATGTTTTCAAATGACTTCTTTAATCCCTGCATATGACTTCTTTAGCTGTTGGAAGAATTATCACAGTACTAAGCTATAACTCAATAGGCACTTCCACTGGAAGTCTTTATCTAGGCCTTTAAAAAAATAATGAATAATCATTTCTCGTTTCCTATTTGCATGTAACAAATCACTAATTATATGTGGATGACTGGTCATGATGGAAACTAGTCACATTATATAATAATAAAATATTTATATCATTGCGAGGCAAAAATAGCTTTTAAAACTGCTTTCAATAACAATTGAAACCGAGGCTGTATATTGCTCCCTAGAGTATTCATGCATGACATCAGTCTTTAGATTATTAGCAACATATATCATTAGCCCTTAAGATGGTGATATTACAGTTGTCCAAATGCCAAAATAAGATTGGCAATACAAACTTATTCTAACAGACTGAGTCCTTTATGACCTTTAGGCTTTTTATAAATGTAATTAAACATGCCTAACTATGTTTATTCACATCTTTTGGTCAATGGTTCTCTTCTGGGAATTTTTGCATTTACATGAAAAATCTTATAATTTGACCTGTGTAATAGAGAGGGAAAGTGATGTGACTACTGGAGATTCGTGTTTACCCTTGCCAGTGCTAAATGACCTCTGAATATAAAAATACTGCAAAAATGACCACTTTCTCTTGTCTCTCTTATATAAACACTCAGAGAGCTGTCTTAACCCCAATTTTAGAAATTATACTGTAATATTATCATCTACATTTTGGATTTCCTCAGTTAAACTTTTATACATTTACTAGAGGCCTGGTGCAAGGATTCATGCACTAGTGGGGTCTGGCCTACACCCTCTCACAATCTGGGACCCCTCAGGGGATGTCAGAGAGCTGGGTTCAGCCCCAGCCCCACAGGCCAGGTCAAGGGACCCCACCAGTGCACAAATCCATGTGCCAGGTCTCTAGTATGCATATAAGATCTTTAGTTAATCTCTTCCCATACCCGCCCCCCATCTTCCTTCCCTCTGAGATTCATCAGCCTGTTTCATGTTTCTATGCCTCCTGTATTGTGTGTCTGCCCCTTGGTGGTCAGTGTGCATCATAGATACCGGCCAGTCTGCCAGTCAGCCTGTTGGCCAGTTGCTTAGGCTTTTATATATATAGATAATATTAAAATGTAGATTAAAGTATACTTTCTGAGGTCAGTGTCAATATCATTTTAATATTATTTTAATCCAATATATCTCAGTTCTCTTCCTTTCCTGGCCTCACTTAAGGACTATGCATGATATTATGAAACAATCTAAATATTTTTAATTTAAGGCAGCATTTATTAAAATGTAGAGGCACACTGGAGTTCCATGTGCCCAGGGACTCTTAGGCTGCCTTGGGGTATGTAGAGGGAGATTCTGTGGATGGTCTCTGGATCAACAAAAACTCCATGTCTTATATTTCTCATATAGAGAGAATCCAGTGATATTTCAGCTAAAAAGTATTTCCACTAATGAAATTTATTTGAAACCACTGCTATAAACAATATAGCAGGAGTTCTTTAAGTTTGGGGAATTGTAATTTAATTCTCCAAGTTATCATGCGTATCCCCTGTATTAGTTTCTTCTGGCTGCTCTAGCAATTTATTACAAACTCGGTGCCTAAAATAAGACAAATTTATTTTCTTACAATTCTAGAGGCCAGAAATCCGAAGTTATTTTCACAGGGCTAAAATTCAGATAAAAGCAGGGCTGTTTCCCTCTGGTAGGGCAGATTCCATTCTTTGCTTCTCCCAACTACTGGTGGCTGCTGGCATTCCTTGGCTTATGTCTTCTCATTCCAATTCTTGTCTCCCTGGTCACATCGCCTTCTCCTCTTTGTGTACAATATTACACTGTGTTCTTACAATGCCATTGTGATTACATTTAGGGTCCATTGGGATGACCCAATATAATATTTCCATTTTAGGATTCTTAACTTCAACCACATCTGCAAAGTCCCTTTTGTTATATATTATAACATTCACAAATTTTAGGGATTAAAATGCAGATATCTTTAGGGACAATTATTTAGCTTATCATATTCTACCAATGCTATTTAATTTTCTTAAACACAAACCAGAATACAATTAGGTAATGAAAAGGGGTTGCTGAAGGTAAAGGCAGAAGTAGAAATGGTAATAGTGATAATTGTAACAAAATTCGTAGTGGTTCTTCCAATAAGTAGAATGGTAGCAGTAGAGCTGATGCAGCTGCCACCATTATTTTTTAACAATTTTTTTATTGATTGTTTGACAGATAGGAAGGGAGAGGGATAAAGTTAGAAACATCACATGGATCAGCTGCCTCTGGGGATGTGCCTGCAACCAAGGTACACGCCCTTGACTGGAATCGAACCTGAGACCTTTCAGTCTGCAGGCCAACGCTCTATCCAATGAGCCAAATCAGTTTCAGCATTGCCACCATTATTGAGCAACTGTAAAATACAAACTCCTTAAACATGTATGTCACTTAATTTTCAACGTAGTCCTAGGGAAAAGGTACTGTATTTTTATCCCCATTGTCCAGATAAGGAAACTGAAGCTGAGGTCATTAAATATGTTTCATAAAATCACACTCATAGAGTTTAACAGAACCTAAATTAAAAAATATATATATAGGATCTTGAAATCGAAGCAATCCATTGCATCCTTCTGACACATTGCAGCGATAAAAGCATGTCTCCTCGCATAATCTGGACTCTATTATTTCTAATCGTGAAAGGGAAATTTGACAGCTTTGGTATATTAAAAAGAGAACTTTTTGAATGATAAATGTCTCCATAAACAAAATAAAAAGCAATGAATAGGCCAGGCAAAACTATTTCCCTCCCGATTAACATTTAATAATTTTTATATTTTAAAAACACTACAAATTAAGAAGAGGGAAAATAAATAACCATTAAAAAAGTTAGCCTGCATAACTGAAACTTTATACCCTTTGATTAGCAACTCCTTATTTCTCTCTCCCTGGGCCCTGGCAAACACCATTCTATTTTCTGTTTCTATAATTTGGCTATTTTAAGTATCTCACAAAAATAGAATCATACAGTATTTGTCTTTTTGTGACTAGCTTAACAAGTGTTGGTGAAGTTGTAGAGAAATTGAAAACCTCACACATTGCTGGTGGAGGTATAATGGTGCAGCTGCTTTGGAAAAACATTGGGCAACTCCTCAAAAAGTAAAACACAAGACTTCCGATATAACATAGTATATTTTCAAGGTCAACACAACCTTAGGAATATATTAAGAACCACTAATTATACACTTTTGAAGTATGGCATTGTGGTATGTGAACTACGTAAGCACCTTAGTCTCCAAAGATTCACATTCAAGTTGAAAACGATGTCCCTGTACCTTTTAATGTTAAAATATTTACTTATATAGAAAAATTAAAAAAAACAGTTTAAAAAACAAATGCCATATATATCCTTCACTAGATTCAATGATTACTATATTTTATTTTGGCTGAACTCAAATAGGAGGGAGATAGAAGGAATAAGATAACAAGAAAGAGGGGAAATGGTGACCATATGCTTTCCTGTGTATGGCAGCAGAAGGAATCTATTGTAAAGGGTGGGAGAAGCACATTTAATGCTGGCATAGAGCTGTTAATAGTTCTGCATGTTCTTGCTGCTGAGCCCATCATGTGCATTGCTGGCTGTGAATTGGTAGAGAGAGTCCAGTAATATGGTCTCTACTTGAATAGTTAGAAGTAGCATGTGTTAATACTCAGAGAGGCCTGTGTTTGAGATCCAACTCTGTTTTATGGTGTGTCTGTGAATAATCACTTACCTGTTCCCATTTCTGTAAAATGGGAAGAAACATGCCTGACTTGAATGTTTCCCCTGAGGATTCAGAATGCTATCCGTAAGTGCCCTACACAGTGCCTGGGATATAGTAGTGTGATTTGGATTATCCACAACAAATACTAAAAGGAAAAGTGACATTGAGAAGGACAAATTATGTACCTTTTAGTGAAGTCATATCTAAAACAAGTAGGACTGATTTAAAATCAAGTTTAAGAATCAACTCAGATTCCCTCTCCTTTTGATGATAGCCATAAGTCCAATGAGATTACTTCAGGACAGATCTGGTGAAGGAATAACCTGTATCAGAGCCAGCAGGAGCCAGACCCAGCCGCCGTTGTTTCTTGCTGAAGGACGATCCAAAAGGACACTATCAGGCAAGGGGTACCAAATCCTCGCTCTGGCCACTCAAACAGGAAAGGGAGAAGAGAGCATGGTGACAGAAGGACCCAGGTGCCACATAGTGTGAATGTGAGGGGATGGTAGTGCCTAAAAAGCCACTTGAGTCCACGGGCTTCCTTGCCCTAACCCTGTGGCTGGAGTAGCCATGTTTCCAGGACAAGAAGCTGATGAAAGAGGAAGCCTGAGGGAGACCATGTGCCTGGGAACAATCAATAACAGAATTCAGTGCCAAGTGAGACACATGCAGCTGTTTGAGAATTGTTTTGGCCCTTACAAATCAAACTTAGGTTGATTAAAACCAAAACTTATATTTACCTAAATGTCACTCATCTTTCTGTAAAACAAAGCTGGGTTGTCAAATTAAGATCTTGACTGCTCAAAGGTGTGGTAAAATGTTAAACTAATACATAAACACAACATAGCATATAAAATAAGCAAAACCCCCACCATGGGAGTCCACACCAGGGAACATATATGCTTGTTCCTAACTTTCCTGTAAAACTCACTGATGATGACAACTTGGATGAAAATCTCACTTTAAAAAATATTCAATATATAAATTTCTTTTTCCAAAATCAGTATCATCATGCTGCCAACTATAATGTATAAATCTCAAGTGGCTAAAAAGACCTCTGTTTAGCTGCCTTTCCTATTCCCACTTACTTCTACAGAACTTTCAGGCAGATCACAACCTTTTGTATGAATAAAACTCAGAAATTTTGAAACCAAGGCAATAGTTGTTATTTGGCAGTTGTTTTATGCTTTTAAGATGCATCAAATAATTTAGAAAAGCATTATTTGTCACTTCCACATAGGTAACTTTAATTATGATATATGCATACTTGAAGACTTTATATGAATTGGTAAAAATGCTTTTAGATTACCCTTCATAAAGCATTCATTGCACAATTCAGAGAATATGCTACAATGTCAAGATTGTATGCAAACATCCTCATATTGCATATCATAGTAAATTTTATGTTTTTCTTTTGGCAACTACAATATTACTTAAATATTGTGCCTTGTAAAATATATGTACATTCTCACCTGAACAGGGTCAGAAATGAGTTTCCAGGTAAAACATTCTGAGCCAAACTGTCCTACTAACCAAACTATTTTCTCAAATTTCATTAAGCATACAAAGAAGTCGCTGACTCTTTAGATGGAACAAAACCTCTTAGCACAGACTTCTTTACAAAGATAATTTATAGAAGCTGTTTGCAGATTTTAAGTGCTTATTCTTTTATTAAAATATAGTTGAAGGCACATACGTACAAAAATAGATCAAGAAGTGCTAAAATAATTTAATTTTGAATCTTTAAAAAGGGCGATCCCTTCCCCAAGTGGATCCCAATGCCTAATACCTTCCCTTCCTTCCACTAAACCGTTCTGAACTCATCCTCCTGTCATGTACTAGTTCAGTGTATAACATAATGTGCTTAATCCAAGGTTTCTTTCCCTAAAGAAAAGTGACACCAACTTTGTAGATACTGACTTTGAGGATTAAAGAGAAAATTTCACTTTATTCTTGAATTTTTCAAGTAGTAAACACAGGCTTAGTCAATACAAGAAACCTCTAAATTTAAAAAAATAAACTTGACTGTAAATATACCAACCTAGTTGAGAAAAAAAACAGCAAGCCATAGAGGCTTGTTACTTGAGATGAGAAATACAACATTCCCTCTTTTCAGTTCCCTGGTAAAAGATCTTATTTTTGGCTGTTTCATTAGTCCATTTCTTACTTTTTCCCCAATTTCACATTTCCTCTTTTCAGTGCTAAGTCTTAATATTCCATTTCCATTGAAGTCTAAGGAGGCTGCACAGGGGTTATTGCAACCGTTCCCCATTGCAATGTTCAACATTTCCTCTCCTCTCACATCTTAGACAAAGGCTCTGCTGGTATATTCTGTGAACCTTCCAGATCCTTTCCAGTAAAATCAATTACAGAGCCTCATGCCAACTTCACAAAGCTTTATAGGTTTTTACAATTACAGTTTGCGTTAAACATTATTTTATATTAGTTTCAGGTTTACAGATTGTGGTTAGACAATCATCTACTTTACAAAGTGTTCCCTATAGCGATTTATTTTGTTACATGAATGATATAAATTTAAAAAAATTTTAGCTTTGTTGCTGTGCTAATCCTCTTGTTCATCTTTAAACATCACAGTAAAAGCTTTCAGCCCAAGGTGCATGGGTTACCTGAAAATCATTGCTTCCCTTAGCTTATTGATTCCGTTTTTACAAAAGATTTTAACAAATGGTCAACTTGGTTTAAGTCTCTTCGTTTTTCTAGAACTCAGTACTTCAATTCTAAAGTAGAAATAAACTAAATCTAAAACTAAATCATGTGAGGAAAAACATCCTAGATTGAAATTATAGCCCATAATAAAGTGTGAGGAGAAATGCTGTAGGGGTTATTTCTTGTCCTGGGTGACAGGGCTCTTTACATTCACTCCCTGAAAGTTTAAGGCCTATCGAATCCAGTTACAGAACTCAAAAGTCCCCCTAACTCTAAAACCAGTGTAATGAACTTTTTGACCATTATAACTCAATTATAGGCCATGCTTGTCCACAACTCAGATAACAAGAAAATGGAGGAAGTCGTGTTGCTCTTATCTTTACCCATTCTAACCAATCAAGGGAAGCCAAGAAATTTTGAGTTACAAATGGACAGGCATCAATTATTTTTACAGGGAAGTAGAATTGTTTCTCATAGCTTCTTTATAAAATATTTATTTAGCATGACTAATTGCTGACTGAAAATACTTCTATAAAAAAGCAGTTGCTTATCCTGGAATACATAGGAAATAAAGCCAGTAGCTTATATTTTGTCCATTTCCTATACTTATAGGTTAAGTAGTTATTTGCTTATTTAACAAGGCTAATGTAGCTAAGATGAAATATGCTTGCCCTTTGGGGAATTATGGTTTTACAAAGAAATATCAAAGAAATTTAAATGTGGTCTCAATTATATGCACTGGCCTAGATTCCAGAGCTGAACTGAATTTCTCAAGTCATAGTTTAAATGCTTTAATCTTCCCATGAACTTATTGTTCTGTAGGAGAATGGGCTATGAGAAACTCCAACACTGGTAGACTTTAAGGATGTGGTAATAACTCCAAATGGTCATCATAAAAGACAATGGTTTGAGGTGCAAAAGAAATTTGACTTACACTGTTTTAACATGCACAGGTCAGAGAATTTTGCATAAGTTCCCTTAAGAGAAATATCCCAAAGGAATTATTATTATCCTATATTATAAAAAGCTAATATGCAAATGACCATCACAACCTCATGGCCCCAAGCCTTAACAGCACAGACACTCATCACTGGGGAGAAGGGAATGGGGACAGCCAGACACAAATGAGCTTGCAAGAGAGGAATTGGGACCAGCCAAGTACAAAAGAGCTTGCGAGAGAGGAATGGGGACCAGCCAGGCTTCAACTCAGGAGAGGGACAAACCATGTGGCCTGCAGTCCCTGGCGCCTGTGGCTGTGGCCCAGGCAAAGCTGCCCACCCAGAGTCCTCTGCAGCTGTGGCCAGCACTGGTAAAGCTGGCTCAGGTCCTATATGCCTGTGGCCGGCCAGAGGGTGGGAAGCCTGGGGACCGGGTGCCTGTGACTGGAGGGAGGAGGGAATCCTGAGCCCCATGTGCAAGGTGAGACAGAGGCAGTTAGGGGCAATCAGGCAGGCAGGCAGGTGAGCAGTTAAGAGCTAGCAGTCCCAAATTGTGAGAAGAAGCCAGACATCCCTTGAGGGTCCTGGATTGGAGAGGCTGCAGGCCAGGCTGAGGGACACCCCCGCCCCACCCCAGTGCATGAATTTCATGCACCAGGCCTCTAGTAAATACATAAGAATACTGGCTGATACATTTCACCCAGTAAGTACTATGAAGTTAAAACCCAAAGTGATTAGCAATATTTTCCTCATTTTGATTAAAATAGCAGCCTTTAATAAACATCACATCAATCTTAAGTCACTGGTCATTATCCTTAATTAGTATTGGTTTTATTTTTTTAATTCACTGTGATTATTATGCTTTACCTTTTCCCCAAACATTGCCACTTTTCTGGGTCACAAAAGCCAATGCAACTTCCCTCATTATTCCAGGTAGTGTTATTTAATTTCAACTTCTAAAATGGATACACACAGGAAAGAAATACTCCTGCTGTGTCTATCCTGGTTCCATAGCATTGCAATGTTGATTTGTATGGTAATCTAAACCATAGGAATAACATTTCTGTGAGAGAAAGATGCAGAAAAATCTTTATTGATGAGTAGAAGGCCAGGTCATTGCATTCTCATTCATTCTACTGCAAATGAAATTTACATTTACAAAACAAACCCTATAAATTCAGCCATGAGGATGGTTAAGCATATTCTAGCAGCCCCTGTGGGTGGGGCAGATATTTGAATTCCTGAGTTGTTTTCTGCTGACAGAGATAGTAGAGATACTGTTTAATTATTTCTCATAACACCAGCTGTCTGAATGTCACACTTCTACTAGTTCTGGAGCATATCATGTATGTGGGGTTAGATCAGCCATGTGTTCCTGGGCAGATATAAGCAGCAAGCTGGTTAATACTTCTCTATCATTACAGGGGGGGTGGGGGAGGAATCATCAGTGGTAGCAAAGTTTTTTTGTGTTTTATGCTTCCATATAACGATTAACATACATTTTGAGGGCCTTCAGCGGAAGTGCTTTTTTCTGCAATGTGATGGTATGTAGGCTAGTTTGAGATTGTGCAATTTGGTTGCAATTCCTCTTTAAAATGGACTGAAACATCGCTATTACCCATAAGGAAGGCTATTAAAAGGCAGACATTTCTAGAATGTAAGCTAATGGGAGGATTAATAGGAAAAAGGGAAAAATTCTTTGTACATGTTTATCTTTTTTTGAAAAAATATATTTTATTCATTTTTTACAGAGAGGAAGGAAGAGGATAGAGAGTTAGAAACATCGATGAGCTGCCTCTTGCACGCCCCCTACTGGGGATGTGCCCACAGCCAAGGAACATGCCCTTGACCGAAATCGAACCTGGGACCTTTCAATCCGCAGACCAACACTCTATCCACTGAGCCAAACCGGTTTCGGCTGTACATGTTTATTTTGCACTAATGTGAGAAACATGGGTATGTACTTGATCTTTTCAAAACTTCACATTACTTCATATAATTACATGCTATAATTGTAAATATCTTCATTAAACAAACAGTTAATTATGTTGGAGGTGAACATGCCTCTTTCTTACCTCAGTTTGTAATTTTGAATATTTGTCATCAGTGAGGTTAATTTCTTTAAAGAATTCACACCTTGAAAATTCTGTTCTAATGCTGTTACGCCCCTCCCCTGATAAATTATTTTTTAATGAAATGAATGTCTATAGTACTCTGCTCTACCAGCTGAACTATTGAAGTAATCTTGAGAATATCATGCTAAGCAAAATAAGTTAATCAGAAATGATAAGAACCCTATGATCTTCCTTATATATGGGATTTAAAACTAAAACTGAAATAGTAATGTGGTTACCAAAAAAAATGGGAGTGAGGGTAGTAAATAGTAAAGGGGGCCAAATATATGTGATGGAAAATTATTTGACTTTGGGCAGTGGGCATGCAATGCAATATAAAGATCGTGTATCATTGAAATGTAATCTTAGTAACCAATGTTTCCCTAATTAATAAAAAAGAAAATATACTGAAAAAGATCCCAATATTTTAGCAGGAAAATTTAGATAAATATAATAGAACAGTATAAAACTTTGCTGGCTTCATTTTCTAATGTGAAAAAAATACTTAAATAATTTCATGAGTTTCTGCTTTCTTATAAGAGTCTTTCAATTTTTATTGTATCTTGATGATGTGCCTACTTATTTACTATATCTTACCTAAAATAGGTACTTGATATATTTTTATTAACAAATAAAACTCTTAAAGAGAAAAAAGAGATGAATATTTAAAAATAAATAACTCTAGTATAACACTAGATTTTCATTGTGATATGAAATCTCACAAAAAGCACACCCATACCATTCAAATCAATATTTTCCCAGTCTTTTCAATATCTTAGAAGGTAACCCTATGAGGTAAGAAGCAATACACTTCAGGACTAAGAAGTGTCACTTGAGGTTTATTATTTCATTAAGGGTCAGCCTTATATTTTCCTAGTTAAGTAGCATGCAAATATAAGCAATCTAAATAGTCTTACATGGCATTTATGAAATACAGGCTATTACTCTCACCCTAGGTATGTAAGCCAATCCACCATGATAAGAAGGCATTCATGAAGGCAAATAAATTTCCAAAATCAATAGGATATACCCAATCTTGTTAGAGAAACAGAAGATAAACTTTATTCAGTGTTGGATTAATTAGATAAGAATAGGATTGCCATTTAATTATCTTGTCATATAGGCCTCCTATCTAATATGGCGATATTTCTTGACAAATGGAAATTAGAGATTTTCTAATTTATTTTCCAAGAGGAAAAAACAAAAAGAAAATTTGTGCATTTACCGAGTAATTGTAATTTGGAAGATATCATGTTCCATTGCACTTGAGAAAATATGAGCTCCCAAGTATTGAGAGCTATGAGGGGAAGAATGGAAGATAAAGTATTGCAAAATGTAACAAAAAAGAAAAGAGATATTTACACAGACTGTAAATCGGTGCTTTCCAACTGAATTTTCTGGGATGGTGAAAATGTTTGACATTTGCATCCTCCTATATTATATATTGCCACCTGTAGCTATTGAGCACTTTAAATGTAACTGATGCAAATGAAGAGCTAAAGTTTTATTTCATCTTACTACTATTTAAGTAGTCACACATGGCTAATGACAGCCATAGTAAAGTGAAGCTCTAAGTATTTCAGGAGTAGATAGAATAATTTTCCTGGAAGGAGGTTTGGGAGAGCACAGCAGAGGAAGTTTTTCCTACATAAGCAAAAAGTGGGACCAAGGAAAAAGAGAAATAGCCAACACAAATAGACCAAACATTACGCACACAAAAAGTTTCCGAGGAAGCAGAAAAAAAGGAAAACCATGGAGTAGTGGTCTAAACTACAATCTGACTGCAGATTTTTCAAGCAGCTTGTTAATTTCCAGATGAAAGTTTGACCAGTTCCATCAAATCCTCAAGCTCCCATCACAAGGCCCTTCTAACTTTACATGGTTAATAAGAAATATGCACCAGTCTTGAGTGTCTTATTTTATAATTTCAATATATATTTGCTACTCAATATTATTCAAATTTTAATGTTTAAAACACATATATGTAATTGAAAGGAAGTTTTAAATAAATATGCATAAATCAAAGGGAAGATTATTTCAGAATATCCAATGATGAGTGCTCTAAAACAAATTAATAGTTTTTGAAATATCTTAATTCAAGAGTTCTTCATTGGTGAAAAATAATTCATTGTATTACTTTTAATGCAACAGACCTGTGCAAACAGGGTTGTCACACAACATTAAAATGGAAAGAAATCATACCAAAAGATTCAATATTCTACCTACCATGAAAACAATGTAATTCAGTAAAATTATTTATAGCATTAACTATAAAAGAAAGAAATAATTAAAAAATACTGGATCTCATTAAAATGTCTTTTGTATTATGTTTCCTATCAACATATAAAATGAACTATTTTACTTCATTTTGTCCATTTCATTCATAATAAAAATGACAATTGTTCTAATTGATTTTATAATGTTTATTAACAAGCATATAAAACGGGATTCTGTTGTTTCTTATAACAAATAATTCATCTGTGAGATCATTTATGTTGTCCATTTTAATCCAAATGGACATTACATCTCATGAGCTTTGCTTGATAGCCTGCCAACGTTTTAGTGTGTTCTGTAGCCAAACTAGCTTAGGAAATGCTTCCCCACAGCATGAGGCCTGGGGGATAGTTAGCAAATTTTGGATACATGTTTGGTCACCACAAAACAGCATTGGAATAACTGAGGTAGAGAATTTTCTTAGAACTCAGCATTTGGTATCCAAAACATAAAAAAATAACTCAGACATATTATTACAATTATCATTATAATGACAGGCAGACAGATGTATAAAAATATTCAAACCAAGGAATTAAATAACATTACATTATTTTAATATATATGCATTGAGAGGGTATAGGCAAGAGTGAATTAACTGCAACAAATATAAACTACAATTTTGATAAATCTAGACCTACCGAAAAGCTAAGACTTCCTGGAAGTTGTTTATATAAATATATATATTTAATGGCTAAAATAACAATTTTGCACTTAATTTTAGTCACTATGCCAGGGACATATGAACTTTATAAAAGATCAACACTTAAGTCCCATGGGAAATTGTTAAATGCACATTTTTAAGTAACACCCAGATTTACTGAATAAGGAAGTCTGAGGATGGTGCCTCATAATGTGTGTTATAATGGATTTTCCAGCTGATTTCAATGCATGAACACTACTGATGTAGCTCATCATTCTAATCTCTCAGGTGAGGACATTTGGGAGGTGACTTGGGAGTATGGATTAAAACTAAGGTTTGCTAACCACTAGTCTCCATTACACCAATAATTCTGCTTGGACCCCTTTCCTGGGCACATTTATTTGCCCCTTCCAGCATTAATTTCATTATTTTTATACCTATGAGGTTAATGGTTCTGTTAAAGGATCCACTGTATATTTATATGGATCAAAGAAAAAATGAACTTCTCATAATTTTTCTGAAAACATCATGTTAATATTGTTTTTGCTTGATTGATACAGAAAAAGATATATGGCCAGATTCTGGCCAATAAGATAAAAAGAAAACTTGGGGAAAAGGTGTTCTCACTCCTGAGAAGAAATTATGAGAAGATAAAGTATCACTTCTTAGGGCACTGCCATTTTTGTATAGAATGTCTGGGACTCCCATAGCCATTTTGTAACTAGTTAGAAAACAAATCCAAAATACTTATTGTATGTTACAATAATTATATGTAAAGAAATCATAACCTCCATGATATCACTGAGCTGCTAAAACAATTAGCAATACCCAACAAACCTATATAAGGTCCCTTTCTGGCTGTCCCTCCTCCCTGAGAACTTTGAGTAATTTGAGATAATATATGTATTTATGGTTTAAGACATTATGAGTCAAACTTCCAGTTACTTAAATTTGAAAACTTCTTTGACACAAAACTTTTATTATCTGTTTACACCCCCATATTTACACATTATAACAGAATATATGTATTTTTTTAAAAGGTAAAGAATAAAATCTTCCTTTTCACCCTACTTCCTTTACTATTCTTGAGATGTAACCACTTCTAATTCTTTTCTGATTTAATTTTTGATTATTATATAATTGTAAATAATATTCTTAGCATTTATGGACTGCTTGATAAACTTTAGTTATCTTTGGATTTTTAACTATAAATTATAATCATATCCCCCTTACACACTTTCAATTTTCCTTTAACTCATCTACATCAAGATTTCTAAATTACATAATAATTTTAGTTATTTTAGTAGTTAGCATTACAATTTTAACTAGTAAAATGTATTCTCTAGTTTTGATCCAATAAATTTAAATAAAGTATTTTGATTTCCCAGAACATTAGATGCAAAGTAGACTGTACTTTTCTACTACGACTTCTCTTTTCATTCTCAATTTCTAAGAGCTCTAATTTGTATCTTGCCATAGTTCAAAAGAGGTAACATTAAATCTTCTGGAATTTTTCTGAAGTAATTTGAAAACATTGAAAACCTTTAGTCATTTACATTTTGATGGCATAAAAGTTGATCAATAAAGAGTTTATTAGAATGAGTAGGCTCAGAAAATGAGACACAATTCTAAGTTCATAAATCTGTGCCACTTAACATAGACTCTTCCAAGCATTATGATCCAATAGATTCCTTTTCCTTATATTTCCTCAGATCACATTTTAGTTTGCTTCATATTTGAATCATCATGTTCTCATTTTTCTTTTCCTAGAAATCCAATTACTTTTGCATTTCCTCTGGACAGAAGTGAATTATAGAATCATCTTATTTTTGAGGGCTTTTAAGTTTCCTGATTCATCTCCTCCACTGGGGTTCAAAACTGGCATCCTTTAAAAAGCCCTTGCTACTTCATGGGCTAAATGAAGAGCTAAAAGTGTATTCCAGTTGCACCATTACCTTTCTGAATTTTTCCTTCCAATTATTATTATGGCTTTATTTTTTGTTTTAGATCTAATATTTTTCTTTTTGTTGGGTTTCTCTTATTATTGTTTTGATGGACCAGAACATTAAGTTATGTTTTAAAGATTTGTACATAACTAAAAAAAAATACTTACTTTTGGTCTCATATAATTACCATATTTAAACTGAGTACTTGCCTTGATTTATTAGTTTTTAGAATTTGGACTCACTCTCAGAAGTCCGATGCCAATGTAAAACTTTTGTCTCTTTAGGTATCTGGATTTCTCACCTGGAAGATTTTGGAATCTTTTTATACTTGATGGTCAGAAACTTCGGAATACTGTACCCAATTTTGGAATTCTTTATGTATTCAGTTATGTCTCTCTTCTTTTGTTCTGTCATAGACTTCAGTGTCTATTATGTCAGTCAGACTGTATACTTAGTTTTTATTTGTTTTGGAAATCATAATTTTAATTAGCAAAAAAATGTTTCTTCTTGTACATTTGCATCTTATTCATAGTAGCCTGGTCTTGTATTACGGGTATAATATTCTTTTAATTATCTCAAATAATGAATATTAGTTGTAATTGGTAATATGTTTTCTTAGTTTCATTCACTTCCTGTATTTCTTCCAGTCGATTTTTTTATTTTCTCAAATTTACCTCTTTCAACTCTTATTTTACTCAAAATATCTTTCCATCAAATAGAAGGCATAAAATTGAGCCTTGAGATGCGCGATTACTACTTTGACTTTTGCTTCCCTGTATGGAGCATGGGGTGAGAGAAGGTTCCATAGTTCCCAAAGTTATAGAGGACTTCACTCCAAGAAGAGTAACTTTGCTGTGCTTTACCCCTCAGTGAGCTGTGGAATTATTTTTATTGACTTATTTTTCTATGTTGAATACTGCTGTTCTTCTTACTCCAAGCCCAACATCCATATCACATATCTACCATTCTAGAATGCAGCTTTCTTCTGGCAAGTGCTGAAGTCAGAGTTCTGTAAGTATGGATAATAGAGAGGAAAATAAGAGGATTTACCTTCCCAGTATCCTCTCTGTCTTGGGCAGTCCTCCAACTAGCTGTGCTAGTTGCTGTCATCCAGACAACTCTTATTTTACTCTGGTAGAACCTGTTCACTTCGAACTTAAGTGCATTTCAGAACCAATGCTTTTACCTCTGTTCAAGCTTTTTCACCTGGATGTTTAATTTGTGCTCTCATATAATCTGAGGAAGGAACACATAATTTTGTATGCATTAAGTTCAATCCCAAGAAAGATCATCAATGTTTCTTTTTTTTACAATTCAATTTTCCTATTAAAAAAATTAAAATTCTCTAAATTAAAAATATATAAATATGGTAGAAAAGAAGCCAGGTAAGTCTTTCTTGTCTAGAAATTAAAGTACTACATGCAGTTGTACAGAACTGTGTACATGAAGGTTTAGTTCCTGTGAGAATAAGAAGAGAACACCAGGAGCTGTGGACAACCTAAAAAAATGGTGCAGGCAATTTTCATCAACTGTTTTGGTATCACTGGTCATTGAACATTTTATAGAGTAAATTAGTTACAAAAGTTTATTTAATATGTTGAATGGCAGCAGATAAGAAATTTGAAATACCATTATCTGCTTAACTAGAAAGCTCTCATAAAAGGCAACAAAATTCTGCAGATCATATATCTCTGGAGATACAGAGCAAATATTTAGATGCACAAACTTGAAGCCTTTTTACTAACAGCCCTCACAAAGCCATACAGTCCCCTCCAGAGACTTAAATAGATGGATATATTTGCACCTGATTACATAAAAGTAGCTTTCATCAACAGTAACTGGTGGTCATTTTTAGTCTATTTTCAAGATTATGCATTATTATTATCTACACTAATAAAAGGGTAACATGCAAATGGTCAGGATGCCCTCACGAATAATGACCAATCAGCAGGCTGCATACGCAGCAGGTGCAGATAGGCAAGGACTTGCAGCATCTGAGACTTGTGTCACGCTGTCACAATCCATGACCAGGAGGCCTGGGGCCCAGCAGAGGCCTCCGCACAGTCCTGCCGGGAGCAGCCCAGTGCTATGGGCTGACCCAGGGACAGCCCGGCAGGGCACAGAGGAGGTCTCTGCATGGCTCCTTAGGGGTCCAGAGGCCTCCACGTGGCCCGGCCTGGGGGTAGGGCCCAGCAGAGGCTTCTGCATGCCTGCACCAGAGGTCCAGAGGCCTCTGCATGGCCTGACCCAGAAGTAGGGCCTGGCAGAGATCTCCACACGGTGAGGCCTGGGAGTCCCACAGCTCTGCACAGTGCAGAGGTAAAACCCTTGGCTCCAACCTACCTCTCTGAGACAGTCCATCAAGGAGCCCCAGATAAGTGGGCAGGGTCTACCTCTTTTGGGCAATGGATCATGGAGCTCCTGCATTGTGATAGGGCACAGGCCAGGCTTGGCAACTCCCTCCCCCTTTACCCCCAAGTGCATGAATTTCATGCACCGGGCCACTAATTATTCTATAACTTAAATGAAATATTTTTCATTTTTCTTTTGTTCTTATAAAGTCATACCTATAACTCAGGTCACCCTACTCGCCCTACTAAAACATCCTTAAATCAAGAAATCTGAAAAATAGAAAAAAAATGATTGGTTTGAAAAGGCCAGCAGTACCTGATAATTTATACTGGCGTATATGTAAATCTGAGGACTTATTTTTCCTGAATATTTCCTTTTATTTTTTAATATTTCCTTTTAAGTCATCCTATTATTTAAATTATATGTCAAGTGGACAGTAGGAGCCACGTTTCATATTAAAACAAAAGAATAGTTTCGACCTTTCATAATTTTCAATAGCCCATTCATTATCGGCAACACTAGATTTATAAAAACTGGGAGAAAATTTTTCATTTCCCATATTCTTCCATTAAGATAAGAACTTTGCAAACATTCATCTTGTCAGAGAAGTGCTAGGGAGGAGACCTGCACTATTTTCTCCATCTTTCTGACTCTCTCCTCCCCATGGGAGAGTGACTTTTCTAATTGGTACACTGTGGCAAAGGTTACAACTCAGAGGTGACCTGCATTCTCTGCCCAGCTTTCTTTCTTTCTCTGTCAGTTTTTCTACCAGTGAGGTGTGTTCTCACCCTTCACTCCTGTTTATGTGCATGAAGCCCCATGAATTTGAATAAGGTCAAGCAAGACTCTCTTAGCTCTAGCTTGCTCTGTTTAGAAAGATCACTGTTCTCCATGTTGGTTACTAGGAAACTCTCTGTTCAAAATATCCAACACTCCCAAATATACAGGTCCCAAGGACTAGTTGGGAAAGCAGAATGAAAGAAGAAGTCTCATTTTGTTCTCAAAGTCCAAATTTCTTCCCCTAATAAAATACTGTATTAATAGTGTTAAGGGAGTATTATATTTTAATTCTCATCTCATTATTTTATAGTGATCTTGAATTTGGATAGCATCCAGAAAGAGTAGAGATAAATATGAGCACCTTACCAATTTCTAATAGGCAGAAAAATCATTTTAAATAATCAGCATTGACAAAGATCCTTTGCAAACTCTCTGAGAACGTGGTCGGCAAACTATGGCTTGTGAGAAACATGCAGCTCTTTGGCCCCTTGAGTGTGGCTCTTCCACAAAATACCACGGCCTAAACAAGTCTATTTTGAAGAAGTGGCATTAGAAGTAGTTTAAGTTTAAATCATTTTGGCTCTCAAAAGAAATTTCAATAGTTTTACTGTTGATATTTGGCTCTGTTGACTAATGAGTTTGCCGACCACTGCTCTAAGAAAAAACAACACTATCTTATACAACTAAAATGCCTGTATAATTTAAATAATCAAACACCTCTATTCAATTTTAATTTTCAGAATATATTGATAAAATTACAGTTGCTTATGTTTCAAAGAGTCATCGAGTGTCAGAACCATCTCTTATTTAAATTATTAAAAGCAAATAAGATCACCCATTTGCAGATGCGTTAGAGGAAACTACTTGACTTAAAAGTATAATTACATTTTCCTTTGTGGGGATCAAAGGTGCTGCTTATAACACTCTGAAGGTTATAACACTCGAATGCTCATTTTGCTGTGCAAGCTGAGAGCCTCTGCAGACCCTCTGCCCATAGGCTAGTATTTGACAGAAACCTTGTGCTTTAGGGAGTTTTGAATATCTCCAGTAACTTTCTGCAATTATCCCTTGTTGAATTAGTAGAATCAATAGGACACCCAAAGAGGCCCCTGTGAATTTCTGCTTAATACCTCAGGGTTTTTGGAGTTTTTTTTAGTTTCTTAAACCTTCCAGGGTTGTTAGTCCTGCAATTTTAAAGCTAAAATGGCTGCTATGTGTAATGCAATGTTGCACAAAGCTTTCAAGTTTCCAATAACTAACTTCTGCAATGTCCTTTGTGCCATTAGCCAGACCAAGGGGGTATCTCACATCCTCCCTATGTTTGGTATGCTTTCCCTGTAGGCTCAAAGGCAGCCATTTACAACATTCTTCAACATTTCAATTACATACAAGACCCACTTTAACTCTGAGATTTCAGAACCATCAGCCTTTCCAAGAGTTGACAAACCTAGAGACCAATCAGAAAGTCACAGGAGATAATAGCTGAGGGTCCCTAATTCGGCAATAAACAACTGTACAAAACTGGGAGATAATTTCCAAATAGACTAGTCACCTCCTTCTACTCCCTTGAATTATATACCTTTCCACTTACCTATACATGTTTAATTTAGTGGCCTGTTTCAGTGTTCTAAGCATTAATTTATGATGTAGTTAAACATCATGGACCCAAAAAATCTTAGAACTTATACATTTACAAAAAGATTCTGCTACTTTGTCAAAAAAATTATGAAGTTTCATTTTAAATGTCCATTCTATTAATCCTTTAGTTTTTTCTGGATTTTCAAATAAGCATATAGAAAATAACCTGATAATTGCAATGCATTCATTCAAATCCTGAAGCAGAGAATGATGGGAGGACGCTTTAATAGCATAGATTTCTCCCTAATGTACTTTATTTGCTCTGATTCTAAGAAGCTGCACCTGTGAGTCAGAAGGAATGAAGGGGAAAATTATTACTCTCAGAGTTTGCTTTTATAAATAATTTCCTACAGAGAAAGCACTATGAAGAGAGAGCATTCTCCAGGATACTTCATACACATCTCTTATGTTAGGAAAATATATTTGAATGATTAGTTACTAGTGAAAATAATTAAGAAGGGAAACACTTCCCATTTACTAGTATCTCTAGTAACCCAGTGCTTTTTCCAAAACTTATTTCTGGGAAACAAAGTAACGTTAAGCCATTATTTACATAATTTTACTCTAACTTGTGTATTTTTTTAGAGAGATAAAAGCTGAAATACAATAGTCATGTTTTACATTCTGCATACCCTGTGAGACCTTTAGGACTCATTGAATCAATGTGGGAAGCATTTAAATGCATTCGAGGTGACTCTGAGAGGTTTGCTCTTCTAAATAATCAGGACTGCCTCTGGTTGATGTAACTTTGCATCTATGACGTTTTCTTTTTCTTGGTATTATTCTGGCTAATTTGGAGTGTGTGTGTGCCCACCCTATAGTTGGTACTGGGACACAATTTTGTAATTATTCTAATTATGTTGAAGTTTCAATAAATAAAGTATGAGAAAAAAAAAGATTTTGGAGCAGATATGATCTTTAATGTCATGATACATCCTTTAGGATCATTTTCTCAGGTTTCTTTCTATAAAATAAATTAGTCACTAGAACTGAAACACCTTTTGCAGAGCTTTACAATGTGCAAAATCCCAAGTACCATATTAGTTTCTTTGGAATATCTCAAACATGTCCTGGGACCACTAAAATAATAATGGATTGGCCACTTATGAGCAAATTCGCCCTGCCATCACAGCAATTTTTCCTATATTTGTTAGTACTTCTTTGTTACTTTGTTTTGTAATTATCTTTTTACATACCTGTCTCACCCATTAGACTCAGAGATCAGACTTAAAAGGTTTAGCACACAATAGGTTTTCAAGGATTTCTTTGGTTAATGAATAAATATATGCATAATTTTATTTCATATTCAAATAAAATTTATATTTATTGGATATGGTATTTATTTTCATATTGTATTTTTTATATTGAAGTATAATTTGTATTTCCTCCACTAGTGACTTCTTGAAAGAAAGCATACATATTCTAAGATGATAAGATTGTTTGGCAAAGTGCTTTGCAACTGATATCTTACCCAATACTTGACCCTTCACTTTTCTCCTTTATTTTTGGTCTCATCACACATTTGCTCTTTGCCCTAGAACTTGCTCCCACAATTCTGGAGTAAAGAGAGCCTTTCCTGGTCCATACCTTTCACAAATAACTCAATGATTCCACTTAAAAATGTATTTCAATAATACCCTGTCAGCAAATTCATCCTTATTTCTCTCTTTCAATTTTAATATTAAAAATCATACAAAGTTTTTTGTGTTAAAGTCTTGAGCTCATGACTTTTTCAAACATCTCCAAATTCATGGGAAATCATTATAATTTTATATTTAACAGCACTACTTTGCTGTTCTAAATAACATATCCATTATTATAAAAATTGTTTATGGCTTAAGCATAGAGGACATAAGACAGATATATTTCCAAAGACTAGTTTATATACTGGCTGAATAACAGTTAATTCTCTATGAACATGGTTCTGTCCTCTCAAACTTTAGGAATTCTGAGAAGTTCAATAAGGTTATATACAACAAACTTTCTATTTTCCTGATCATCATTTATCTTAAAAACAAAAGTATAAAAATTATTTTGAATTCCATTATCTAGGCCATCACAGATGTTAAGCTTTACATAAAATTATCTTGTACAGTCACAACACATCCCCACTCTTATATAAAGCTTTACAATTTATTTAAGGAAGCTGACTCTATTCTGATAATAGTCTATCAATTTATTTTGAAAAGAAATTATAATTTATCTTAATTTAAATAATTTTTTTATCTAATAGTTAACAGAAGTCTAAACCTTTATCCTAGTGGGCTATATTTGTAGATCCACATAAATTTCAGTTTTCTTGTAATTAAATTCTACAAAAACAATAGTCTAAACTATAACACCATTTGCTATTCATGGAATGGAGGCTACATTCTCATATAGCTTCCAATGAAGATTCCAACTTGAGGAGAAAAGCATCATGTCATACACAACCATACACACAAACCGTTAATTTGCAGTATCATGTCATCTGTTTAATAATAACTCTGTAGATATAAAAACAAAAATCATTTGGAATGAGAGGTATGCTTTTAATATAACTTTCTCCATTGGTACATTTTTGCTATAAAATCTATATTCTAAACAATTTCAAAAAAGATATGCCAAGAAGATGTCAAGGATGTTAGAATTCTACCCTGCATGAGATTATTTAATCTAAGCCACCTCAACTGTGAAACTGTAGATGCAACTTTGAGAAAACATTTTGAATTTGACAGCAAAATTACTTTGTGATGTTTATACATTTTTCATAATGTTGTTCCCAGTAGAACTGATTTCTATATTTCTTACAGCGATGGTATGAAGAATCAGCCTTTTAAAAGGATCAGGATTTGCTGATGCTGCTGTTGTAGTGCCTTGTTAGCTGAGAGACAATGCTGTGGTTAAATATAGCATAGAGATAACTTTGAGGAATTAAGAGGTATCAAGAAAGGGAGTTGTATGGCCCCATGTGTTCACATTTATGTGATAGAAAAGAGAGAAAGGAGAAAGAGGAAAACAATGAGGTAGACAGAAATGCGATGAGACAGCCAGAGCAGAGGACTCAAACAATGTGTCACTGAGTTCGATAAATCTAAACTTATTTTTCACATCCTGCAAGGTCATAGATGACGCTGACATTGGTCTCCTAGCAAACCACTCTACTAACCTATTTTTGTCCCAATCACTGGAGAATGGGTTTGGTACTTTGAGTTGTGTTTCAACATGAAGAGGAAAGAATCAAAGTGATGTTAGGTTACTAGTGATGATAAAATAATAAGTGTGTGCACACACATTCTGAAAACCCACTTCAGGATGTTTTCCTATCTATGTCTACAAAGTTCAGAGTATTTTTTCCACAAATTTCCAAAATTTAAAATAAAAAATCTCATTGTCATAGAACCACTGCATTTTTAAAAATCCAAAATAATAATTATGATGTACCACACATAACTTTAAAACATTAATATGTAAGGAATAGAAATAGCAATGTTGGGAAGAAAGTTCATAATCTTTAATTTTAAATGTAATATCAACATGAATCTGTGATGGTGAAGATTATGATGAAGAATAAAGTGCAATAATATTGAGAGAAACACTCTATATGATATCAATAGTATATAGAGATTAATAAACAGTAAAAAGTTAAGCTGTGTAAAAGTCTTAATAATAAAGTAATCATTAATATTTCAACTTTGGAGTTAGTAAGACAAGAATTTGCATTCCATTTTTTCTTTCACCAGGTGTGTAACCTTAGCAAATTAAATTACTTAATCTCTAAACCTAAATTCCTTTACCTATAAACTGTTGTATATTAAACAGCCATAATAAATTTAGCCAGTACATAGTTTTGTGAGAATTACCCAGAAATTTTAGAACAGATTAAATACTTTAAAATGTTAGGTATTTTAAACTAATAAATGCATTACTTTTTTAGGATATTTACCAGCACTTAACATTCTGTTGTTAATTTAATTATAGCAATAGAAAAGAAATATGTGCAATTTCTTTGCTAACTATAAACTTTGTAGTGTCACTTTTTCATGAGCTCATTAAAAGATTACCCAACCGGGTCCTTGAAGGAATGAAAGAAAAACTAGCCCCCCTTGCAACTAGATATGACCACATGACCTAGTTCTGATTGATAAAATGTAAAATCTACTTAGGGTTTCTGGAAATACATTTTCTTCATTATAGTCTTCCACTTCCCCTGCCCCCAAAGTATCATGAGAATAAAGCCCTTTCTGCTTCTCTCTTCTTTGCTCTCTGTAGTGTGACAAAATAATGCTGAAACTGCTCTAAACAGCTTCTGACAATGAGAAAGAGACTAGAATAACAGAGGTGCTGACCCAGGACCCTGAAACACTCCTACTATAACAAGAAAATCAAAGTTATGTCTTTTTATGAAAAAGGATACCAATTGGTTATGTCACTATTAGTTAGGTTTTCTATTAATTGCAGCCAAAGTCATTTCTAACAGGTATAACATGTTAAATAAAATGACATTTAGACTTCAAAATTATAATTTCTTTTTTTAAGCATGTTTCATTTGGTTTTTTATTTTTTTGAATTTTTTTATGATTAAGGTAGTATGTGTCCTCATCCCTCCATTAACCTCCAATGCTCCCGCTCCCAACTCATGCCCTCATCCCCCTGGTGTTCGTGTCCATTGGTTAGGCCAGTGGTGGGCAAACTCATTAGTCAACAGAGAGGCAAACTGCAGCTCTCGAGCTGCATGTGGCTCACCAGTTGCAATTTGCTAACCCCTGGGTTAGGCTTATATTCATGCATACAAGTCCGTTGGTTGATCTCTCCTCCTTTCTCCCACCCTTCCCTATCTTCCCTCTGAGGTTTGGCAGTATGAACAATGCTTCTCTGTCTCTGGATTTGTCCCTATTCATCAGTTTATATTGTTTATTATATTCCACAAATGAATGAGATCTTTTGGTATTTATCTTTTTCTGACTAGTTTATTTCACTTAGCATAATGGTCTCCAATTCCATCTATTCTGTTGCAAATGATAAGAATTCCTTCTTTTTTACTGCAGCATAGTATTCCATTGTGTATATCTACCACAGTTTTCTGATCCAGTCTTCTAAGCTGTTTCCAAATCTTAGCTATGGTAAATTTTGCTGCTATGAACATAGGGGTGTGTATATCCTTTCTGATGGGAGTTTCTGGGAATACATTCCTAGAAGTGGAATCACTGGGTCAAATGGAAGTTCCATTTTTAGTTTTTTGAGGATACTCCATACTGTTCTCAACAGTGGCTGCATCAGTCTGCATTCCCACCAGCAGTACAAAAGAGTTCCTTTTTCTCAGCATCCTCGCCAACACTATTCCTTTGTTGATTTGTTGATGATAGCCATTCTGAAAGGTGTGAGATGATACCGCATTGTTGTTTTGATTTGCATCTCTCAGATAATTAGTGACTGAGCTTGTTTTCATATGTCTCTTGGCCTTTCTTCTGTACTCCTTTGAAAAGTGTCTATGTCCTTTGCCTATTTTTTGATTGGATTGTTTATATTCCTTTTGTTAAGTTGAGTGAACGCCCTGTAAATATTGTAGATTAAAACCTTATTGGTGTTACATTGGCAAATATGTTCTCCCATGCAGTAGGCTTTCTTGTTGTTTTGTTGATGGTTTCTTTTGCTGTGAAAAAGCTTTTTATTTTGATGTAGTCCCATTTGTTTATTTTCTCTTTTGCTTCCATTGCCCTAGGAAGCAGTATCGGTGAAGAAGTTCCTTTGGCATATGTCTGATATTTCACTGACTCTGGATTCCTCTAGTATTTTTATGGTTTCCTGTCTTACGTTTAACTCCCTTATCCATTTTGAGTTTATTTTTGTGTATAGTGTAAGTTAGTTATATAGTTTCACTTTTTTGCATGTATCTGTCCAATTTTCCCAACACCATTTGTTGAAGAGACTGTCTTGACTCCATTGTATGTTCATGCCTCCTTTGTCAAATTTTAGTCAGGCATTGTAGTTTGGGTCAGTATCTGGGTTCTCTATTCTATTCCATTGATCTATATGTTTGTTCTTGTGCCAGTATCAGACTGTTTTAAGAACAATGGCTTTGAAATACAGCTTGAAATTTGGTATTGATATCCCTCCTACTTTGTTCTTTTTCTCAGGATTACAATGGCTATTCGGGATCTTTTCTTATTCCAGATGAATTTTTGGAGAATTGTTTCTAGGTCTGTGAAATATGCCATTGGTATTTTAATGGTAATTGCATTGAATCTATAGATTGCTTTGGGTAGTATGGACATTTTAATGATGTTGATTTTACCAATCCATGAACATGGTATGCTCTTCAATCTGTTTATGTTTTCCTCTATCTCTTTTTTCAATGACCTGTAGTTTTCTGAGTAGAGGTCTTTTACCTCCTTAGCTAAGTTTGTTCCTAGGTATATTAACTTTTTGGTGCAATGGTAAATGGGGATTGTTTTTTTAGTCTCTGTTTCTGTAAATTCACTATTGGTATAAAGAAATGTCATAGATTTCTTGGTATTAATTTTGTATCCTGCTATATTGCCAAATTCATTTATTAAGTCTAATAATTTTTGATTGAGTCTTTAGAGTTTTCTATGTACAGTATCGTGTCATCTGCAAATAAGGACAGTTTTACTTTTTCTTTTCCTATTTGGATGCCTTGTATTTCTTCCTCTTGTCTAATTGCACTGGTTAGTACTTTCAGTACTATGTTGAATATGCATGGTGAAAGTGAGCATCCCTGTCTTGTTCCTATTCTTGGGGGAAATGATTTTAATTTTTGTCCAATAAGTATGATGTTGGCTGTGGGTTCATCATATATGGCTTTTATTATGTTAAGGTATGATCCTTTTATTCCCACCTTGCTGAGGGTTTTTATGAAGAAGGGGTGTTGGATTTTGTCAAATGCTTTTTCTGCATCAATTGAAATGATTATGTGATTTTTATCTCTCAATTTGTTTCTGTGATGTATCATGTTTATTGATTTGCAGATATTGTACTGTCCTTGCATCCCTGGGATAAATCCTACTTGGTCATAGTGCATGATCTTTCTGATGTACTGCTGAATCTAATTTGCTAGAATTTTTTTGAGGATTTTGGCATCTAGGTTCATGAGAGATATTGGCCTATAATTCTTTTTCATTGTGTTATCTTTATTTGGTTTTGGTATTAGGGTGATGCTGGCTTCATAAAAGGTGTTTGGAAGTGTTCCTTCCTCTTGAAATTTTTAGAATAGTTTGAGGAGGATAGGTTTTAGTTCTTCCTTGAATGTGTGGTAAAATTCCTCTGTGAAGCCATCAGGCCCCGTGTTTTTGTTTGCTGGAAGCTTTCTGATGACTGCTTCAATTTCTTCCATAATTATTGGCCTATTGAGATATTTAGATTCTTCCTGATTGAGTTTTGGAAGGTTGTATTTTTCTAGGAATATGTCCATTTCCTCCAGGTTGTCCAGTTTGTTGGAATAGAGTTGTTCGTAATATTTTTTAACAATCTTTGTATTTCTGTGGAGTCTGTTGTTATTTTGCCTCTTTCATTTCTGATTTTCTTTATTTGGGTCTTCTCTCTTTGCTTCTTGGTGACGCTGGCAAGAGGTTCATCAATCTTGTTTATCCTTTCAAAGAATCAACTCATGATTTTGTTGATCTTTTGTATTGTTTCTTTGATCTCTATATTGTTTATTTCTGCTCTGATCTTTTTATTTACTTCCTTCTGCTCACACTGGGCTTTTCTTGTTGCTTTCATTTTAACTCTTTGAGTGGTAGGGTTAGATAATTTATTACCATTGTTTCCTATTTTTTGCAGTAGGCTTGTAGAGCCATGAACTTCCCTCTCAGGACTGCTTTTGCTGTGTCCCATAGATTCTGGATTGTTGTGTTTTCATTGTCATTTGTTTCCATGATGTTTTTTTTTTTATTTCTTCTTTGATCTCTCTGGTAACTCAGTCATTGTTTAATAGCATGCTATTTAGTCTCCAACTTTTTAATTTTTGGGGATTGTTTTTATTGTAATTGATTTCCAGTTTTATGCCATTGTGATCTGAGAAAATGCTTGATATAATTTCTATCTGCTTGAATTTGAAGAAACTTTGCCTGTGTCCTAATATGTGGTCTATCATTGAAAATGTTCCATGTGCACTGGAGAAGAATGTATATTCTGTAGTTTTGGGATGAAATATTCTAAAGATGTCAATTAATTCCATCTGATCTACTGTGTTATTTAGGATTACTGTTTCTTTCCTGATTTTTTTGTTTAGTTGATTTGTCCAGTGGTGTCAGTGGGGTATTAAAATCCCCTGCTATGACTATATTGCTATCAATCTCTCCCTTGATATCTTCTAGAAGTTTTTTATGTATTTGGGTGCTCCTATATTTGGTGCATATATGTTTACCAGAGTTTTATCTTCTTGATGAATTGTTCCCTTTTAGTTTTATGTAGTGGGCTTCCTTATCTCTTGTTATGGCCTTTATTTTGAGGTCTATTTTGTCAGATATAAGTATCACAATGCCAGCTTTTTTCTCTTTTCCATTTTCCTGAAAAATATTTTTCTATCCCTTCACTCAGTCTGTGTGAATCCATTGTTCTGAGGTGGGTCTCTTGCAGACAGAAATATATGAGTCATGTTTTCTTTTCCATTCAGCTAACCTATGTCTTTTGGTTGGTGCATTTAATCCATTTACATTTAATGTTATTATTGACAAGTACATGTTTGTTGTCATATTTTCCCATAATGTTTGTTTCTTCTTGCCTTTTTCTTTTTTTCTTTTTACAGCAGTACCTTTAGCATTTCTTGCATTGCTGGTTTGGTAGTGATAAACTCTCTTAGCCCTTTTTTGTCTGTGAAGTTCCTGAGTCCACCTTCAATTTTGAATGATAGCCTTGCTGGGTATAGTATTCTTGGGTTCAGTCCTTCGATTTGCATCACTTTGTAAATTTCATTCCATTCCCTTCTGGCCCAGAATGTTTCTGTTTAGAAATCCATTGATTTTCTAATAGGAGTACCCTGGAAGGTAACTTTCTGTCTTTTTCTGGCACCCTTTAAGATCCTTACTTTGTCATTGGTGTTTTCCAATTTAATTATGATGTGTCTTGGTGTCAGTCTTTTAGAGCTCATCTTGTTTGGGACTCTGTGTGCTTCTTGGACTTGCATGCTTTTTTTTCTTGCCAATATCAGGGACGTTTTCTGTCATTATTTCTTCAAACAGGTTTTCTATTATTTGCTTCTCTTCCTTTCCTTCTGGTACTACTATTATGCTAATATTGTTTCATTTTGTGTTGTCCCAAAGCTCCCTTTAGGCTCTCCTCTTGCTTTGTAAGTCTTTTCTCCTTTTGCTGCTGTGTTTAAGTGTTTTTTCCTACCTTGTCTTCTAATTTGATGATGCAGTCCTCAGCCTCTTCTAGTCTACTGTTTAAGCCTTCCATTGTGTTCTTTATTGCAGCTATGTCATTCTTCATCTCCTCTTGTTTTTTTTTTTCATGTTAGCGACATTCTCATTCAGCTCCTTATAATTCTCATTGAGTTACATCTATTTGTCATCCAGCCATTTAAACATCCTTATAAACATTACTACGAATTCTTTCTCTGATAAGCTACTAGCCTCAATTTCATTTAACTTTCTCGTGATTCCTCTTTTTCTTTCCTTTGGGGATTGCTTTTTGTCTTCCCATGTTTTCCTGTAATGTTTTAATTGTAGATCTAATTGCTTTTCTAGCCAGGTTATTTTGGGGATAGTGCTACTAGTGTAATAATCTCTCAGTTATCCTGGGCTTGGTAACCTAGTGTAGCTCCCTACTTGAGCTATTTGGGTTCTTTTGATGTAGGTCTGTGAGCTTGAGAGGCACAACTGCAGTGTCTAGAAGTCAGGAGCCATGGAGGGGAATGTTCCAATTTTTTGCTGTCTTGCACCCTTAATTGAAATCATGCATGCGCAGTGGGGACTCACAGTGGCACCCAGGAACTATCTGTTGGGGTGATGGAGCTCAGAGGATCTGCACTCTGGAAAGGCGTGACTGTGTTGTCCAGAGTTCTGTAGTTGTAGGGTGGGCTTACTCAACTTTTGCTGCTGCATCTGTGGTGGATAAGTGCTCACTCCCAGTGGTGGCTCACAGGGGCACCCGCAATGATACATTTGCCTATGAGGCACACGGAAGCACTCTGAAGGGCCCTGGCAGTGTAGCTGCATAATTGAGGCGTCTATGGGCAGGTATCCAGAAAAAGTGAATTCAGAATTTCTACTGCTAGGGAGGAGTGCACACCAAGATCACATCCAGGGAGAGCTCCCAGTGGATCACAGGAGTGCCCTGTGGGTAGATGAGTTCAGGGTGCCTGCCTGTTGGAAATTCGCTTCTGTGAAGGTGTGTTTGCTGGCACAGAGCTCTGATGCACTCTGAGGGGTCCTGGCATTGAGGTTGAGCACATGGGGTGAATGTGGGCAGTTATTTAGGAAGAGGGAATTCAGAATGTCTACAGTGGGGCAGCACACCCTTATCTGTGCAGAATCACACCCAGAAGAGTCTCACAGTTGTTCCCCCAGCACAATGTGGGTAGATGGGATCAGACATCCTGCTCCTTGGAAATGCATGCATGTGGAAGTGTGTTTGCCTGCGCAGAGCTCTGGTGCACTCTGAGGGGCCCTGGCACTGAAGTTACACATCTGGGGTGTCTCTGGGCAGTTATTCAAGAATAGGGAGTTCAGAATTTCTACTCCAGGGCTGTGCACCCTTATCTATACAAAATCACACCATAGAGGCTCCCAGTAGCCCCCAGGTGCTGCCTACAGAGTGGTGTACTGCTTAACAGCAGTAAGTGCACGCAGGAAACACACGAATGTTTTGTCCAGAGTTCTGCCATTGGGGAAGGGGAGGTTGCACTTACTGCTGATAAGCAGTGCACCTTTGGAGGTGGAGGTCCTAGGGTCTGCAGGTCTGCAGGTGGGGCACCAGGATTTTAGCTGGAGTGGCTGCTGGGTTGTGGGGCAGTTCCAAGGCCTGTCTGGTTATTGATGTTAATGAGTTCCTAAAAAAGGACACTTTCCCCTTCAAAATGGCATGGGCTTCGTGCCAGAGTCCCGTAGTCAGGGGAGTGCCCGCAGTGGTAGTAGTCTCTCCTTGTCTAAGAAAGTCTGGTCTGCCACTCAGACACACCACACACTCTCTCCTTGCATACCCTCACTCACTCACTTCCTCTCCCTGAACTCCATCCTGCCAGTTGCCATCTTCTGAAGCCAGAGGACTCTCCCCTTCAATTCTGATTGATAGTCTTACTGGATAGAGTATTCTGGGATTTGGCCCTTTGCTTTGCAACACTTCATATACCTCCTTCTAGCTTAATATGTTTCTGTTGAGAAATAATTTGATAATCTGATGGGAGAACCTTTGTAGGTAACCCTCTGTCTCTCTCTTGCTGCCTTTAAGATTCTCTCTTTGTTGTTGATATTTGCCATTGAAATTATGATGTGTCTTGGTGTGGGTCTTTTGGGATTGATCCTGCTTGGGACTCTCTGTACTTGTGTAACTTTTTTCTTCCCCATATCCGGGAAGTTTTCTGTTAGTATTTCTTCAAATAGATTTTTTAATCCTTGCTGCTCTTTTTGTCCTTCTGGCAACCCTATTTTATATATGTTACTTCATTTCATGTTGTCCCAAAGCTTCCTTAGGTTTTCCTCCTGCTTTTAAATTTTTTTCTCCAGTTGCTGTTCAGATTGGGCTTGTTTCTGTACCTGATCTTCTTACTCACTAATTCGGTCCTCTGCTTCTTCTAGTCTACTGTTGGAACTTTCCCTGGTGTTTTTGATTGTAGCTATATCACTTTTCATTCTGATTCTTGCATATGTTATTGATTTTCTCATCCATCTGATGTATAAATTCCACAACCATTACTCTGAATTCTTTCTTGGTCATGTTACATGCTTCAGTTTCACTAATTTCCTTTCTTGGAGACTCCTTATTTTCTTTCCTCTGGGGATCGTGTCGTCTTCCCATTCTGACTATCACCAGAGGGTTCAAACTTCAAGTTGCATGGACCTGAGCCATGTGCTGTAGGAGCTTCGCACCACCCAAGTGTCATGGAAGTGCTCCAACACTAGGACGTGTAGCTGCCGTGGATTGGTGGGAACCAGGATCGCCAGGGTCAGTATTATTAGTATTCAGTGTGGTCTCATGTGCGCACCTAGAATCATGGACCTCAACTGCCCTTCGCTGTTGGAGTGTGCTAAAAATGAGTCCTCTAGCACATGCCAGGAGTCAGAGTTTCCTGTGTCTGCACCAAGAATTGAGTATCATAGTCTCTGTTGACTCGTGCAGCTTCTTGCTGAGAATCAGGTTCCCCGTGTGCACATGCACCAAGAATTGAAGTCACTTGGCTCTTAGTGTGAATGCGCTGTGAGTCAGCAATCGCAGGCGCACATGGTAAGAAACAGAGTCAAGTTACTGGTGTTTAGTGCTGCCTCTTGTAGGGAGAATCTGGGTCCTGGTTCCCATGAGGGACTGGGTTGCACAGTAACACTGTGATGTGCCTGCGCTACAGAAAACAGACTTCCGTGTGCACTGTGTGCTTGCCCCAAATTCAAGTTAGGTAGCACTGCCGCCTCGTGTGGCTTCTGGTTTGGTCGCCCGAATGCATTTCGGGGGGCGGATTTCAGTCTCAGTATGTGTGCAGGCTCAAATTCCCATAGCAGCGCTGTGGTCCATGAACACGCTCCCAAACTCAAATTCCCATAGGGGCGCTGCATCCCCAGCAAGACCTGCCCCTCCTTCAGGATGCAGCGCTGTCCATGATCCTACCTGGAGGGGCTAGGCTATCTGTGATCCTGTGGGGAGGGCAATAGGCTCCTTGACTCACAGAAGTCTGTGGCTGGGAAGTCTAGATTCTTGTTGTCTGTTGGTCTGAAGCTGTGGTCGCAATTCTCTGTCCCCATTGGCTACAGGGTCCTGGTTTGCATCTGAGACATGACTGGGTGGTGCTGAGGCCAGGAATCTAGTCTCAAGCAGCTCTGTTTCTCAAGATGGCATCGTCGCTGTGCCCACACTGGTCGCCCAGAAGTGTTCGCTTTGTGTGCGGGCTCCACCATCTAAGACTGCATGGTTTGCCCCTTGCAAAAAAAGGCCCCTTGGAGGACCTACAGAATCTAACTATCCCTAGCTCATACACACACACATCACACACTCTCCTCTATGGCTCCCCTCACTCTCTCATACCCTTTCCCTCCCTACCTTCCTGCTGGTTGCCATCTTCCAATCATCCCAAAATTTATACCAGTACTTGGGAATTATACATTGTTTTAAGTTTGTAATCATTACTAATTTCAGTTTTTCTCTACTGGTGCAGACAGTAAAATATCTCATATCTTAAAAATAAAATAGGAAGAGATCACACAAAGTTAGAAAGAGCATTGCTTTGTGGAAAAGTACATTTTTAGGATCTAATGCAGTCTACTACTCGTTGACTCTGTGATATTTCCCCATATTTCTTATGGTGTATTTTCCCAAGATGAAATGAAGAAAAAATAACATCTCTATTTCACAGGGTAGTACTAGAATTAAATGAGATAATAATTTTAAATTTGTGAAAGTGTTCAAAGAACAAAGTAAATGTTCAAATAGTTAATTATTTTTCTAGCCAATAATAATCCTTAGCCAGTCCATTCCTCCTCTGGCAACACAGCAAGTTGGTGAATTACTTGTTCTCATTCACTATTTATATCCGGTTGCAGGAGAATTAAGATAAATGTGACATTGCATTTATAGAATGTGGCTGAAATTTCAATAGTTTTATTGTATGATATTGGTTTTGAATGAACTGATTGATATATAATAAGCCTGGGTCCCAGGTGCGAGAGGGAAGCCAGTGCCAGCAGCTCAGGGAAGGAAGGCCTACTCTTGCATGAATTTTGTGTATTGGGCCTCTAGTATTAAATAATTAAAACTGCACTTTACCTTGAATTGTGTGAAGATTGAATTAGGAGAGGCAAATAGAATACCCCTAATGGTGCTTGGAATCAGCTATTTATTATTGTTAATTTAACTATAGTGACTTATGTACCTATATCTTCCTCCCTCATAGACTGTAAGGCAGTGTTTTTAACTCTTGCAATATTAATACTTTGGACTGCATAAGTCTTCGTTGGGGAAAGGCTTGGCAAGGGGTAGGGGGTCCTGTATATTCTAAGATATTCAGTAGCATCCCTGTCCTCTATTCACTATATGCCAGTCATATTCCCCACCTCAATTGGGAAAACAAAACATGTCTCCAACCTTACCAAATGTAACCTTAGGGACAGCTTTTCTCCTAGCTGAGAACAACTGCTGTAATTCATCAAAGTGAGAAAAACAATACCATAGATGAGGTTTATAGGGGGAAATGGTTAGCTGAATTGATTTTAATATGTGTACTAATAAGCATTTAAATCTATATTAGTGATTCCTCTAATAATATTTTCTTATTTGGCATTGTTAGCAAGTTCTAATTGATTCATAAATATCAGAAGGAAAAATGAACTTTGGAATATCAAAATTTAATTAGACATTAAAATTTATAAGCACATACAGAAATGTTTAATAGACACTGAAAGCTGAAGACATAATATTTAAGTAGCATAACTAAAATAGAAAATAACTATTTTAGAAATGATTACATACCACACTATAATTCTGAGAAAGCAGCCACAGAATAATTTCATATAAATTCTTTAATCTAGTAACTGACTTTAAAATAGCCCAAACTTTAAAATATCCTTGTTAAGTGAAAATACCCATTGTATAATTTTAAAAATTATAATTTAGCCTCTGTTTAGCTGACAGGCAAAGATAGAAAATTTCTGATAAAATAAATTATGCAGTTTTATTGAATTGATCTGAATCCATGTCAAAGATTAAAAGTGAACTTTCTAAAATTATAGTGGCCACTGAACATATCTGCAATTTAAATGAATGTGTAATTGATTTAGGTATATTTTAATTGGTCCATCTAGAAAAAAAAATTGGTGTCCTCATATAAAGAATTGATGTTTTTCTGTCAAATTTTTCATTTTTATCTTCATGGAGTACAATATGAATCCTTTAAAATTACAAAGGAAAATATCTTCTGTGTTAATTTTTAAAAATAAATACATTAATATTTCTCTGGCCTGACCTCTATGATTATTAAACATTCAGATGATTTCTTCATTGTAGGAAAAACAAATGTCTGAATGTGTGAGTGTGCATGTGCCTGTGCCTGTGCCTGTGTGTGTGTGTGTGTGTGTGTGTGTTTGTGTATGTTCCTCAGGTTCAATTGGTAATTCACTGGCTCAGAGTTAGCAAGATCATTTCAGGATTTAAACCTCTTTTAAATAAAACATTACCTTTTAAAAGATATGAACATTCCCATGTAGGGTGGAAACAGTCTTTTACATCAAAATATAAATTAAGTCAATCACTTTATTTTCTCTAAGATAGGAAATGTTGAGTGAGCACAGAAGATCATTTTTTGAGGATTAGGCATATTGGGGATGGAATTCTTGGGCAAATCAATGAAATGACAGATTTTTTAGCCAAATGTTGTTTGAGATCCTATAGAAAACAAACAGAAGATTATGTCACTATAAAAAAATCCTCAAATTATCTAAGGCAATAAAAAAAGAGAACTAATATTGAATGAATGTGTCCTATGAATGCAATCCCTCCGCAATCTAGTTATTAGTACATGTTCTAATTTAATAGGTGAGGAAATTATGATTTTAACTTTAAGTGAGATGATAATCCATGCTACTCACACTCTGCTGAGGTAATTAAGAATACTGTGGAGCAATCTCAATGTAACACTTTTGGGAAGGTGGATGGTTTTTTAAAATGTATCCACCTAATTTTATTAAGATCACAGATTTGGTGGTAGACAAACACATAGATTTTTATTTTAAAATGTAATAATGTTCAACATTCTGAAAATTTTCCTAATTAAAAAATTTTCAATAATTTATTAGTTTCTGAAAGAGATTATACATAAAATTATTGGTTAGCTAGGTCCATGTTTGACTCTAATTTGCTTATAAATCACTAAAGAAAGTGTCCCACCATTAGCTATGAGATCAAATAATTGTCTTTAGAAACAAAATGCTTAATAATTAACAATGAATTTTTGCTTATAACTACTCATTTGCTTGTCATAACATCTCCATGAGTAAGCCAAAGGATTTTTTTAACTTAATGATTGATAAAGTCTTCTAATTCCAAAAAAATATTTTGAGGGGCTTATAATAACATACAGTATAGCATGATAACCAGGATTATTATAACTATGAAGTCAAGGTGAAAATAAAAAAAGATATAAAAGGATAAAGTTAATAAACAAAATACATGCCAGAAAGAACAACACACCCACTAGAATTTAGTCAAAACATTTTAAGAAAAGGAATTTCACACTCTTAGTGGTCTCCCTATACCTCTTAAAACAACAAATAAGAATACCCTGCTCTACATGGGTGGGGGGTGGGAACAGCGGGAATAATGTTAGCCAGAAACCCAAACATCTGTTATCTGAAGGTAAAGCAGGAACAATCAGAACCAAGAACTGGGTCTCAAAAAAAAGGAGTTAAAATCTCAAAGCAAAGTCAAAAACGCTCTTTCCAAACTGCCTCCAAGGTAAGTAACAGATCTGACAATGAATAAAATCTGGTATGATCTCACTCACACACACACACACACACACACACGCACACGTGCATATGCACACATGCAAATGCCCACAGAATCAACAAACTAAGAAGGCAACTTCTTAAAATCAAGAAAGAAAAACAACATATATTTGACCACTAAAGACTTTCCAATATTGTTACCCAATACAGAGAACAGAATTAAATGAAATTATTAAATAAAAAAATAAATTATAGATATAATAGTTATCCATGATAAGCATACATCAGAAAAATTATTTTCCATACGTGAAAAATAAACTGGTGAAATAAAAAATCCCTAAAGAATTAGTGACTTGGGAGATATATCCAAATAGTTTACTAAAAATGAAGTAATGTAATTAAAAATACTAAAGGCAAATTAAAGAAATGAAAAATAAAGTGTGAAGACTTAACATGTAACTGTTTGGAACACATAAGTAATTCATAGGTAAAAAAGAAAGAAATTCATAGGTCAAGGGTAGTTAAATTACATAAAAATGAAAATTTAATATCATAAAATTTGTTGAATGCAGAACTTCTGTTCTGCCAAAAACACTGTTAAGAGAATGAAAAGGCAAGCCACCCGCTGGGAGAGATTGTTTGCAAAACACTGACCTGATAAATGATTTGAACCCAAAATATATAAAGAATCTATTAACTCAATAATAAGAAAATAACCTTTCCAAAGAAAATTTACAGATGGCTAATAAGCATATGAAAAGATGCTCAACATCTTTTGTCATAAGGGGGACTGCCTATTGAAACAACAATAAAATCTACTGAGGATTCTGGCTCTTGACCAATAAAACCTTAGTGTGATTTTTTTCAGGCTCAACCAAAGGCAATGACAGGCCCCTGGCAGGCCTTACAGAAGAGAATTGCTCTACCCACCACTCACTGCCATCATCTTTTTAGGGAGTTTTAGATAGTGATTCAGGGTCCCCTAGTTAGCCATGTTTTTATGGATATTTGCATTCTTAGCCCAGTGTCTTTATTCTGAGATCTCTTTATCTGGGCCTCAGGCACCTCAGCCAATGAAGCCACATGATGGGGAATCAGGGAGAAACTTAAAGACACTTTTCTCCACTGACTCAGCACCCAGTACTTTTCCACTCCTAGCCCTCTTCCCTGTCCATCCACACCAGTCCCCAGGTCCATAAAACTACAGGATCCTTTATTTTCAGGGTTCTCTTGGCCTTTAGATACCCCCCAGATTTTGCTGACTTCTCTAACCCTCGAATAAATAGTGTTAAGTGAAAGAAGCTAATCTGAAGCTGATAGTTGGCTCTTTTACTTTGTTGATTAAATTTGTTGTATCTGTTTAAAAAAGAAAAGACCAGCATTTTCCAGGTATTCAGGGATATCAGGGAGTGATAAATAAGTAAAAGGGGATTTTTAGAGTGGTATGATATTCTGTATGATACTACAAAGATAAATACATGATATTCTACACTTGTCAAAACCCATAGAACTATATGATGCAAAGAGAATACCTTAATATAAATTATGGAATTTATCTACTAATAATGTGGTTAGTTTGTTCATTAATTGTAACAAATGTACTTCATTAATGATACGTTAATATAGGAATTACGTGGAGAGTATATGAGTATTATCCTAATACCTAATTTTTCTGTAAACTTAAAACTATTTTTAAAAATTGTGTGTGTGTGTGTGTGTGTGTGTAGAGAGAGAGAGAAATTTTATAAAACATTTGTATTCAGACTATACCAAAGAGTCTCACAACTTACTATTAAAAAACAAGCAACCCAATATTAGATCTGCAGATATTTTAAGTCTTTCATCAAAACAGATGTATGGATGGGGGGGAAAAGCACAGGAAAATGGGATCAACATCATTCATCACTAGTTAAAGGCAAGGACATATTAAAAAAATCAGTTACCACTGTTCACCTATTAGAAACACACACAAAAAACTACTTTAGTGATATGAAATACTGGTGATGGTATGGAATAGCTGGAACTCTGATTCGTTAAAAAATAATGATAATAAATACTAAGCAATATTCTTTTTTCATTAATTTGCTGGCTGGAAAGCAATACAGTGCAGCCCCTTTAGAAAAGTTTGGCCATTTCTAGTAAAGTTAAACATGTACGTTCCACACATCTCAGCATGTCCTGCAATTTATATAAGTATTTCTCTGAGAGAAATAAAACCTTATGCTTTCACAAAATCCTGCCTGTGAATGTTTATACTAGCTTTATTCGCAAGTGCTGAACAAATCCCAAACTATAAACAACACATGTTGCTTTACTTTTAAAGGGCCAGAAAGTAGTGGTACATGAGGCTCTTGTCTTCCAACTTTCATCACCTTAGCTTTTCAGAACAATTAGAGAATTGGGAGGAGCTAGAATGAGCATTATTCTAAGACAATGATTTAAGAGAAGACTGGTGTGGTGCATAGTTAGATACACGGACTCGGCATATATTCTGGCCTCCTTCTAGTGACTTCCTGTGCCACAGAAATGGAGAGCTCACATGATACATTTTCAAAATCCCTTCTACCTAGGCTTGCGGTTTAGTTGACAGGATCAGATGCACTTGCAGACAACAAGAACTGACTGAAGTGGAAAGAGAAGCAAGTCTCTCGGCTTCCACGTTGCTGATTGGGTTTTAGCAGATGCTAACTGGTTAGCTTCCTGATGTCCGCAAGATCATTATCATCCTTGAACCCTTCGGGATGGCTTTCAGAAACCAGCCTCCACAGTCTATAGCTTATTTCTTAGTCTTCCAAGCAAATCTAAAAACCATTTAATTCCAGTTAAAGTATTTTCTACATCACCTTGCTAGGCTGAAGTGTGTCCTCTATAAGTTGAACTTAGATTCTTATAAATGGAAATCTATATAACTGTCTTTGAGTGAGACCTTGTTCTGAATTGCCATATAAGTTGGAAAAGCATTTCTTCTGTTAGTTACATTTTTATCCACTTTATCAAGCTCAATAAGGTCTAATATATTGCTAAGAAAAAACCTGAATGGATGTTGTTTACTGGTGAACAACAAACCTCCAAGAAAGGTAGCAGTGCTACCCTAGCCTCTCCCTGTCAATCATCATCCCCTTACTCTATTTTAGCTTTCTTCAGAACATGTTTAAATACTTGATGTTGCATCAATTGATAATCACACACATAGCATAGATATAAAGGATATTTATATTTAAATTAAATATTTATATTTACATTAAATTTCTGATTGGGTCCCATCTTTGAAGAGGAAAAGAATTTCTGACCTTCTGTGGAAGACAGGAAATGACTAGATCAGAAAGCTTCATTTGGGACTATTTCACTTCCATGTATAACATGCATTTTATTTGTAACAATTATTCTATTTCAAAAAGTGATGTTTTAATTTTGGGTTGAAATGGACTATTCAACAACTATTCATGGAAAAAAATTATAATGGACAACCACATTATTCTGCAATTTTACAGCAATACAAATGTTTCCACTTCAAAGAAATAGGTTTTCACCAATATGCATGCTGTTGAAATGTGTTTAAAAGGTAAAATCCTAAGTCTCACACAGCTGTAAAACAAACATGTGTTAAAGATTGTATTTAACTAATTAAATGAGGGACCCAGTTTAGATGTTATAAGCAGTTCAAAGGAAAAGTTGTGACAATCTTGCAATTTATGTAGCTGAATATATTTATAGTATTTACTATATTATGGTTTGGTTTCAATGTAAATCTTGCCGAAGCAGGTTTGGCTCTGTGGATAGAGCTTTGGCCTGCAGACTGCAAGGTCCCTGGTTCAATTCCGGTCAAGGGTATGTACCTTGGTTGGGGGCACATCCCCAGTGGGGGGTGTGCAGGAGGCAGCTGATCAATGTCTCTCTCTCATCGATGTTTCTGGCTCTCTATCCCTCTTTCTTCCTCTCTATAAAACATCAATAAAAATATATTTTTTTAAAATGTAAGTCTTATATTTATTTCTTTGGCTATATCCTCACTCAGGTGTAAACTCTAAGAAAAAAAGACCATTTTATTTTTAACACCATATTCCCAATACTTACCTGGAAAAGGGCCTGGTAAGTATTTGCTGATGGATGGATAAAAGGAAGGAAGGAAGGATGGAAAGTTTCTCAGAATCCAGCCTCCAGCTCCTTACACACATTTACATTTAGCTAACAAGTCCTCAGTAAGAAACTGGTTTCTGAGCACATGGGCATTTGTGAACACTTCTCCAACATGTGCTTCCTATAACAGCCACTGGGAGAGTTTTATCTTGGCTTCATTGGTTGTCAGCTCAGTTACTTTATGCTAGAAGTTGATGTTGTGCACAGGTATTTTGTTTGGCTTTAAAACTGTCACTAAAGCTTTTTAATAGACTAGAAACATTTGAAAATCAGAGTATTTTCCCTAAAAAAAATAGAGATTTCTGGCTTCTGTTTAACAATTTGATATTGCAACATCGGACTTATACTAGTAATTGTTCATGACAGCCATTAGCTATATCTAAGAACTGCTCTATCTGTAGACAGGACATGTATTTCTGGCCTTTTTCCCTCATTAATGTCACCTGCTTGTCCCCTGAAGGCATTTGAATTTTTGACCCCTGCTATAAGTCATTTTTGGCACTTGTAGCTTTCTTTTTTTTTTCTATGTTTGCATTTTCAGAATGTAGACAAAAGTAGTGTCAGTAGCTGACAAGGTCATGTGACTGCTTATTGAAATATTGAAAAAATAGTCTCTGTTATCACATCCCTACAAAAACCATAGTATCAGAGGAACACAGCATAAAATGTAGTTAATGTTATATAAAATCACATTATAGACCTTCCTCCTTAGAAATACTCAAATTTCCAATTCACCTGCAGTATTCAAATCATAATATGTTAGAAATGATAGAAATGACTCCTGATTCATCTTACGTTTTATGCTTTATGTCTGTCTAAATAATATATTCATTTTGCATCACATGTGTGTGAAAATTCTGAAACATATTTCAATTCAGTTAATGTAGCAGTGAGAAAGGGCTGTTATATAGACCTCATCAATAATTACACAGAAGGGTCTGTTATACTAACAGATGCTCCAACAGTATAAACAAAATGTTTTGTTTAGAGTTCTTTTTAACTTTACATATTTAATTTTAATAATATTTTAGTTGAGTTATCATCATTTATAGCACTACAAATTTAGATTTAAATGTACACAGCATGAAATTTTTATATTTATGAAATATATAGTATTTCAGGGCACAGTTATCCATGAATTGATTAGTTGTGGACACTTAGTGAATAATCTAAAATTCTTGACACTCTTAACAAAAATAAATGCAAAATTAGGTATGAATGATCTGATTTTTTTAAATGTGTTTTTATTAATTTTAGAAAGAGAAGAAGAGAGAGAGAGTAAAAGGCAGAAACATCGATGAGAGAGCTGCCTCCTGCATGTCAATCCCACAACCCAGGCATGTGCCCTGACTAGGAATGGAACAGGTGACTTCTCAGTGCTGGGGTCAACACTCAACCACCAAGCTACACTGGCTAGGAAATTATCTGATTTAATGAAAATATTATGCATACAGATGAGGCAAAATTGTTAGATCCAAAATCATTAGGATATTTACGTTTTATTTTACAGTATTTTCCTTTTCAAGTCTTAGAACTTATTGTTTCACAATAATAATTTACCATATTTGGATAGTTATTTAAAACTTTCAAGCCATTTTCATCTGACTTATTGCCTTCAATCAAATACAGAAAAGGTCATTCTCTCAACATAGTTGAACTCAATCTTAAAAAAAAAACTAGCTGCCCTTCTGCATGAAAAACCCACACCATATTTGCACACTGGTTATAACCAATGCACCATTTGCTTAGAAGTTCTCTGAAGCAAAAGTTTACAAATTGTCCTGAGGCTGTACTTGGCCCTAAAAATGTAATATTTCACCTTAGTTGGAGGTTTATTTGAAATGTCTGTCAATATTTGAATACCTAGAAATATCTCAAAATAATGGGTTTCTGTCTTCTTTCAAAACAATGTGAAGATCAGCACAGGGTCTGCTTACCCTCATGGAAATGCTCTGCTGGAACAGGGTGAGGATGTCTGCTTGTTAGCACTCTACAGTTATTGTTTCCTTGTATCAGAGGCAACCTTGGTCATTTATGTTACAGCTCTGTTTGCTGTTCTAGGGCTGTGCTTCCAGGAGTTTCCAAAATCGATGCACATGCTAACCATTATAGAACTATTAAGTATCAGTTCTTTTTACCCAGTAAGACCAATTAAATCATAGTTTCTGAGGAAGTAGTCTAACACAATTTCCAAGAACTGCAAATGAAAGAATCTTATCTTTCACCTTTCCTCTTCTACTCAGCATCTTTCCTGAACCCTACACACATGCCCTAGCATCATCTGCTTATCACTGCTGTTCTAGTTCCTTTCAACCTAATGTCCCACCAAAGCTGCTCTTCTACTCTAGGTCTATATGTTTCAGATTTAACTTTAACTCTTCTGCTCTTATTCATTTTTTTACAATGCTTGTGGAGAAAAACAATTAGATATTAATTTTATGATTAATACTTTGGTTATCTTTACAGAGATTTTGGATTTTAAAGAGTGGTTGTTAATTTAGATAAATCTCAAATTTCAGGATTTTCAGTTATTATAGGGAAGATTTGGGGGAGTAAAAAGGATTTTCCATTCAAATCTATTATCTAGTAACTGACCTAACCCTATACTATAAATTTTCATTTATATTTATAGGCCATTTTCTTTGAGCCTAATTTTATATATCCATAAATTACAAAGGTTTGAGAAAAAGCATGTTATTTTTTAAAACAAGAACTCTTTCTTCAGATGGAATCTCATTATACAAAATAACTAGAAGAAAATTTAATAAATTCTGTATAAGGGTCACAGAGCATGGCTATTCACCTGTTTTCCCTCCTTCTGACTTCAAATAATTAGACAGAAAAAGAAAAAAGGAAAGGTATTATTAGTGAAAAAGACCCCTTTTATTATTTCCTAGATACTAATAAAATCTAACTATGTATATATTTTCACAAATTATTTGTATTTTAACAGCCAGAGAAATTAGATTAGTAGCACATGAGAAAGGACAACTTGTACAATTGAAACTGGTATCATTCTTTCTAATATATTAAAACATAGCATTTATTGAAACCATAGTGTTTCAGGAAAAGGGTTACATGGTTAAAATAGATTGAAAATCTCATTAAAACACTTCAATGTAGTTATTACTACCAGCATTTTTCAAACGAGAAACAAAGGTATGTAAATTACCTAAGATCATATACCTTCTAAGGGGCAAGTCCAGTCTCCTAACCAGTGACCACCTTGTTTCATTCATAGCTCCATGCTATTGCTCATTAGGAAACACAGAATGTTTCAGACACACATTCCAGGTCATATTTTTAATGTTCCTAGTTAGAGAAGGAATATGGAGTGTGTTTTACTGCTATTGGATATAGTATGCTAGTATTGAAGTAGGCCAGACCACCCATTGGAGTCAGTTTTAGTTTTAGCAAATACTCTAAACTATTTTCTCACTTACAAAATAAAATTATAATCATTACTTTGCAGAACTGTTAGAAAAAGAAAATATATAACATTTGTAGGGAAGAAGAATGCCTGGCATATATGTAAAACATGTTTAAAACGTTTTCTCTCCACCTTAATTTCCATTGGCTTGGTGCCATGACAATAAGAGTTAAAGGTTTCATGCAATTTTGATATTGTTAAATATGGGGAGGTTTAATACAAACATCATACACCTAATAGAATCATAGGAGCCATTTTAGCTTTACAACATTATTTGTAGAAATAGAATAGAGTATAAATGAGAAGAGTATTTTTTTTCTTTTTTGCTGGGTGGTCCATATGTTTTAGATGAGAAATAAGTTATAAAAAAGATGAAGTACTTGTCAAATAAAAAAGATTAATTAATAATAATGCTATAAAAGCTAAATCTCAACAAATAAATTTGCCCTCAAATATAACTAAATGTTTGTATCCCTATGTTCTTCACTTTTCAAATTCTTCCCAAAGATTATGCATGGAGAATAAAAAATTTAGCTTTCTGAGTGTTTGAAGAAAAGAGGACTAAATATGAATAAATATATTATTTCAATAATAAAAACTTTTTCTATAATTTACAAATACTTCTAGTAGATTTTATTCTTCTTGATTAATCTGGTAAATTTTCAGCCACTTTGGAAGATAGTTCCTTAGAAGAGTAAACATACTTTTACCACATAATCCAGTAATTGTGCTCCTTAATCTTTACCCAAAAGAGTTGGGAAATTATGTCCACACAAAACCTGCACATGGATGAGTAAGACAACAAAAGGATTTAACAACAAGTGAAATTGGGGCATCAGTCATGGTGTGGAGCTGAAAAGGCCAGAGAACTGAAGGCAAATTTAGTGAATTCTGAGATCTCCTAGAGATTGTCTGTTCTACAGAACAAATGCATTTCCTTGTAACAAGGACGACTACATAAAGCAGCTCACCATGTCATATGGAAATTCTGCACCTTCCTGTGGTGATTGAATCAGTGCAAAGAGGGTTTATTCACATATAAACAAAATAAAGCAACAGCTTAGTTACCAAATCTCCCAGTTTACTCCATTTGATAGCTTAAAATGTGATAATGCTAACCCTCCCAATACATGTAAACACCTAGAAATTACAGTAAATATAACAAAATTGTCTTTTGCATGTACTCTTGAGCATATAAAAAAATCCCAGGTGTCAAAAATTAAGAAGAAACCAGAAGCTTAAATATTTGTAGAAAAAGACACACACACACACACACACACACACACACACACACACACACAAACACACACAATTCCTAAAATGGATAAGTAAAATTAAGGCAATATAGTTACATTGCAGTATGTTGTTGTGATACCATGTATACTAAAACAATATAAAAATAAATAAAAAGAATCTTAGACAACATTTACAAGAAGGAAACATTATTTATCCAAGAAAAATAAATTAAATTGAGCTTTATAACAATGGTAAGATACTGGTTATATTTAAGCATAAGGAATGAAAGAATTAAAAGTAAGTATTGCAATCTTATGAAATAAAAAAAATAAAAATAAAAATACCTAGTAACAATTTCACCAATCCAAAAGCTCAATGAAAGATAAAGATCAGAGGAAATAAAAACCCAAATCAAAGGGGTAGAAATAGCAACAAAAATATTATAAAGTAGTACAAGAAATATAGATGAGTTCAACGAACTGGCTAAAAACTGTTGTTTCTCTAACTGGAATAAAACAAAAATAAAATTTGACTATAAAACATTTGTGAGCAACACAAAAAATAAAATATATGTATACAAAATGACTGAAAACTAAGGAACAAAAACACATAAACTAGGCAAAAACAAAAAATAAGTGAAAGAGTTGAAAAGAAAGAAAACAACAGATGTGGCATACTCATAATGTTTTGCGTTTGAGAAGAATGTGTATTCTGCTGTTTTGAATGGAGTATTCTATAAATATCAATTAGGCTAAGTTGATTAATAGTGCTCTTCAAGTCATCTATAGCCATGCTGATTTTCTGCCTCTTTCATATATGTTACTGACAGTGGATATGTCTCCTTGTGATTCTACATATTTTACCCCATATATTTTGATGCTCTTTTTGCTCTGATTTCTTAAATAAAAAAGGACCATGTTGGAATTATGTAATGCCTTTTGTCCCTGATAACTTTCCTTGTTCTAAATTTTGTGTTATTTGAAATTAACACAGCTTCCCCAGCTTTCTTTTGATTACTGTTAACATGATATATCTTTCTCCATTTTTTTACTTTTGACCTATATTTACTTTTAAAGTGGATTTTTGCAATTCTTTATCTCATTTCTCTGATAAATTTTATGAGTTCTTGATGTTCAGTATTTCAGCTTTGTTCTTGTTTTGAGAGTAAGCATAATTACTTCCAAGCCATTTACATATCAAAGTGATAACTAGAAAACCCCTCTTCATTTACTTTTAAAATAATTTGAAATTATACACAACAAAAGAATATGTTCTCTTTATAACTAAATAAAATATTACAAGTAAAACAAATTCCTTTTTTACCCTCTTTCTCCAACTACCAAGCATACTGCTCTATCACTTCCCCCAGAAGTTATTGTTACCAATTTGATGCATGCCTGTTTAGACACTTTTTCTATATATTTATCTACATAGAAAATGTATACTTATAAATATATACATAAATATATCCCAGACATAAAGGAGCCTTAAATACACCCTGTTGAGTGAAAGAAGCCAATCTGCAAAGTCTACATACTATATGACATTCTGTAAAAGGTAAAACTACACAGACAGTAAAAAGATCAATGGTTGCCAGGGGATAGGGGTGGGGTTGTAGGAATATGGAAGGGAGGGTTGAACAGTTGAATTTTTAGGGCTGTTAAAATATCTGTATGATAATCATGATGATAGATAATGTCCTGATATATGTGTCCAAAGCCACAGAATTTACACACCAAGAATGAAGATAATATAAATTATGAACTTTGGGTGATTATGTATCCAATGTAGGTTCATTGGCCTACATTGTGACCAGTTGTGTTGACTTAAAATTCCTCTTAAAAAAAGTCTTTAAAAATATATATGGCAAAAAAAAGCCCCATATTTATTATTAGTTTGCATATTTTACACATTATCTGTATATTGTAACTATTTCTATAATCATATCATTTTCTTTCTATATTAGGTTTTAGAGATTCATTTTAAGTTTTTTAATTATAGCCTTTTCCCATTCTCCTATTGGGACATTTAAGCTATTTCCAAGTTTTCTCCATTATAATTGATGCTCCAGTGAAAATTCTTCTAATTGCAACCTTATCTTATTAGGAGGTGAATTTCCACAGAAGCAGAAGACTCTCTCATAACAAATAAATCTTTCCAAGAGCTTTGAAAAGGAGTTTCAATGACCTTTGGATCTAAGAAAATCCAGATGATAGTCCTAAAATAATTCAGGCCATTTTGTTATACTAGATTTTCTCAAAGTAAGGATCCTGATCTATTCTGGAACTCTTATCAATCAACACTATCTGCACACTAATCATGAAAAGCACTTGTTTTAGATATTTTCTTTTCTTCTCTTTTTTTCTTTATTGATTAAGGAATTACATAAATGTACTTATCACCTCATTTTCCCCCCAACCTCCCACTCATGCCCTTACCCTCCTGTTGTCTGTGTCCATTGGTTAGTCTTATATGCATGCATACAAGTCCTTTGTTAGATCTCTCCCCCTTTGTTTTAGATATTTTCATAAGAAATTTTTAACTCAATCAAGTAAAAATTATTAAGGGACACAAAAATTATTTCTAGAAAGAAGTATTTATAAGTAATGTATTACAATTGAATAATTCATAATAAAATATCTATTATACAGTCAAAGGTAATTAGTAGATCCTGATTATTAAGACATTTACTTAAAAAGGAATAAAATATTTTATATTAATAAAAGAATAAGGTAGAAATTGGATCATAAATAAAACGATTGGTTCTTAATATATACTCAACTTTAAATAAAACATGATGACCTCAGATTATATTTGAAACCCTTCATAAGAATATTTAGCATCAAAGCAGGTGATAAAATACTCAAAATAATAAGTCAATAGAACCAAATTTACTGAAAACTTGAAACCATTTGCCTGTCAGAACTGAGGACAATTTAAATACCATACTCTCTTTAGATTGTTTATTATGTTTTTGTTTGGTTTGGTTTGATGTAATCACAAGAGTAAAAGTAATTGTTAGCATTTCCAGGCAACTAGAAGGGATTAACTTGGCTGAACTGGCCATGTCTGAGGGGAAATGTTTTTGAACTGGAGAACAAATAATGGCACATTTTTCTTTCCAATGTAAAGGAACATACTGGATGACATCTATTTCAAAAGTCCATGAAAAAGTTACCTCAGCAGATTAGTTAGTGGCTATGTTGAGACTTAAATTTGCATACTTAATTGTTTCTTTAACTGCTAGTTATCATTTTCTTCAAGGTTGATGGCACTTTTATAATCATGTTTTAGATCCTAGCAAATTATTTATTTAATCATTGGTTCCCAAGGACCAGGTTGTAAAATGCTATGTCAGAGGCAATGTAACAATTCAAAATCAATGAAAATGCTGAATGAATGGAAAGAGTATACCATTATCTCACTAGCCTTGTAAAAAAATTCCTTTTTTTTTAAGACAAATTCTTAACTTTTCCCCAATTTCTCTCTAACCTCTGCCACATGCCCAAGTACTTGTTTTTCTTCTTTCCCCAAGTGTTTAGCAGTTTACAATGACCATCACAAATGTGTGATTTTTTTTCTTTCCAATTCTTTCCATCTTTTAATCTTTTCAGTCTTCAGTATTCTTTTCCATCTCCCATCAACTTTTCCATCTCCCATCAACTTCTCCCATAGAAAAAACAACTGTGTAGGCAGTAAGCCTTCCCGCCAAAAAAATCAGCCTAAACCTCTTGTGGAATGGTTTCCTTAGAATTTTAAGCTTTCTAGAAGATGTCATTTCAAATATAGTAATTTTTCAACTAAGCTTAGTGTTTTCCCCCCACTCTTGCTTCTATCCTCCTCCACTTATATGAAACTCTCCATACCTCTAACCAACAAAAGTAAAATAAACTAAAACAAAATTAAAACAACAGAATTTGGATAGGGAATGGAACAGAAATACTGACAATCTGAGAGGACAGAAAAGACAGGAAGTGGTGGCACAGCTTACAACAAAGGGTTTTTAAAGGTCAAGAAATTATAAAATGAAAGACATAGAACAGCAGGATGATTAAGGTCCTAGAGCTCTGTGAGAAGAACTCTATGAATAGCCTCTGAAAAAAGAAAGAACCTGTAGCCTCTATTGAGGAGTGGGGGCAGAAATTGATTAGAAACCCTTCAGAATTTACCTGAAGGAGGCTACTATGTTAATCACAAAAGTAAATGAACCTAAAGCTGTGGTTGGCAAATTACAGCTCACGAACCACTTGCAGCTCTTTGGCCCCTTAAGTGTGGCTCTTCCACAAAATACCATGGCCTGGGTGAGTTTATTTTGAAGAAGTGGCTTTAGAAGAAGTTTAAATTTAAAAATTTTGGCTCTCAAAAGAAATTTCAATCGTTGTACTGTTGATATTTGGCTCTGTTGACTAATGAGTTTGCGGACAACTGATAAAGTAAAGGTCTATTCTCTGCATTTCTCTTAACTCTCATTATTAGAATTGGACTTTACCATTTCATCCTTCTACTGTTAAGAACTTGGCAGGGGAAATGGCCCCTGCCAAAACTTTCAACATTACACACAATTGAAAACTGACACGGAAGATTAGAGAAATGATAAGTGAGAACATCATCTAAAACTATAAAATAGCATGGAGTCAAATCATTGAAAGAGGTAAAAATTACTCTGTGTAATACCAAATGCTATGAACATTTTATTTATTAATATTATTACTCATTATCAGTGCATCTTAACAATCCTTTGACCATTCTCTCCTAACTTCTAAGTCAATGGTTCTCAAATTTGTTTGCTTCAAGACATTTGACACTTTTAGAATTAGTAAAAACCCCTAAGATCCTTTGTATATGGTGGCCTTATATATATATATATTTTAAGTTCAAATAGCAATGTAAAAATTATTTATAAATTTAGCTTAAAATAACAGTAAGTTCATTACATGTTAAGGTAAACAACATACTTTTATGAAGAATCACTATTTTACAATATCCCATAACATTTTGAGAAGACTGGCATTGCTTTACATTTAAAAAAAAGCTGTTTAATGCCTGGCTTAATAGAAGACCTATGGATTCTCAAGTTATTCTGAATTCAGTCTGTTGTGATATGACATGTCACACAGTTTCTGGGAAACTGATATATGTTCATGAGAGAATAAGATAATAAGGTCTAATAATGGCTTACCATTATTATGAAAATTATTTTGATCTTATGAACTCCTGAAAGTATATTAGAGATACACCATTTGAGAATGAATCTCTGCCCAAAGTCATTATAGTTCCCAGCCCAGCCCACATGCTATCTAATAAAAGAGTAATATGAAAATTGGCTATCACTCCAACACACAAGATGGCCCCCCATGTGGTCAAAGATGGCTTCCCCCATGTGGACATAAGATGACCACCACAAGATGGCCTGCAGGGGAGGGCAGTTGTGGATGATCAGGCCAGCAAGACAGGGCAGTTAGGGGTGACTGGGCTGGCAGAGGAGGGCAGTTAGGGGAGACCAGGCCAGCAGGGATGGGCAGTTGGGAGAGACCAGGCCTGCAAGGAGGGCAGTTGGGGAGGACCAAGGCCTGCAGGGGATGGCAGTTGTGGGTGACCAGGCTGGCAAGGGAGGGCAGTTGGGGAGAACCAGGCCTGCAGGTGAGAGCAACTGTGGGGGACCAGGCCTACAAGGGAGGGTAGTTGGGGGGTCCAGACCTGAAGGGGAGGGCAATTGGGAGGGACCAGACTTGCAAGGGAGAGCAGTTTGGGAGAACCAGGCCTTCAAGGGATGGCAATTGTTGGGGACCAAGCCTGCAACGGAGGGCAGGTGGGGGCAAACAGGCCTACATATTAGGGCAGTTATGAGTGACCAGGCCGGCAGAGGTGGTCATTTGGGAGGAACCAGGCCAGTAGGGGAGGGCAGTTAGGGGTGACCAGGCCAGCAGGGGAGGTCAGATGTGGGGGACTAGGCCTGAAGGGGAGGGAAGTTGGGGGCGACCAGGCCTTCAGCAAAGGACAGTTAGGGGAGACCATGCTGGCAAGAGAGGGTAGTTAGGGGTAACCAGGCTGGCAGGGAAGGGCAGTTAGGGGCAATTGGGCTGGCAGGGGAGCAGTTAGGCATCTATCAGGCTGGCAGGGGAATGGTTAGGAGGTGATCAGGCTGGCAGGCAGAAGTGGTTAGGGGCAATCAGGAAGGCAAGTAGTCAAGCAGTTGGGAGCCAGGATTCCTGGATTGTGAGAGGGATATCTGTCTGCCCTGTTGGGCCTAAATGGGCAGTCGGACATCACTTGAGGGGTCCCAGATTGGAGAGGGTGCAGGCTGGGCTGAGGGACATACACACACACACACTCTCACATACACATACACACAGTATATACAGGGTGGGGCAAAAGTAGGTTTACAGTTTTGAGTATGTGAAACAAGAGTTTATTCTTGCATTATTATTCATTAACTATCGTATTATTTTCCATTTGAACAACTGTAAACCTGCTTTTGATCTGCCCTATTTACATCTACAATTGGCCTACATTAGTTTAATAGTAATTTGCTCCATAAGTAAAGCAGGCAATGTTCTTATGCCCATTTTAGTTATGAGAACACTGAGCATCTACAAGGAAAAATGGCTTCTACAATTACAATGAGTCTATGTATTATGTTAAATTGAGATCATTAAATGGAATTGAATATTGTGCTACTAGTGAAGAATGCTCAACAGAGTGATTTGACACAAATAAAAATAGGGAAGAGGGGGGAGGAGAAAAGAGAAGAGAAAAAAATAATTTATATTTTTTGGTTCTATATTATATGGTTCTGTCTGCTATTGGCATTGAACTTCACTTCTTAGAATCTCCCTTACAAAATGGTGCAAGTAGAATCAGACAAACTAAATGTTTCTCTTATGCTAACATTTATAAAATTAAGAGGATATGTTTTTGACTCTTGGTTATTTATCCCTCAGCTCTCTATAAAAAGTAATTAAACTATCAATATTTGAGTGGGTTTCTTTTTATTTTCTCTGTTGTCCTATTTTCAAACCTTATTTTCATTAATATTTTGCTGCTCTTCAGAGCAATCAGTGGAGACTGACCCCAGTGTGGCTAACTGAGGGCAGAATCACTAACTAGATCATCAGTTACTCGGTGTGTCTCTGAGACAGAAGAAACACAAGCGGTAACATTTACACTAACTTCTCTTCTGTGAATACTGAAATAACTCAGAATAAGCAAGTTCAAGCTGGAATTTATGATGAGGCAAAGTCCATTAGTGCTCCAGCAAACTCATGTGAATTCTGGAAGGGTTTTAGGGACTGAACTAAGTCTTCTAATTATCTTTAGACTGAATCACATTAGAAATTGAGCTCTATTCCCCCCTGTACCAGCCAGGCAGGCTCTCAGGCTGTAAGATGCTTTGGGAGGAGTGTTAACCCTTCAGGGCCTGCAAGGTCCTACTTTGGGTGGATTGACATTTAGCAGTAAAGACCTCACATTTCAGACAAATACCTCTGGGTCTTTCCTGATACATACAGGCTAATGTGTTTCCCCTCTCCCCACTAGAAAAGTTATGCTCTTCTATTAACACAAGACCGGCAGCTACTTTTGTCTCTTGCACAATTCCTCTTACCACCTAGTGCAGAAAATTTTCAGATCTAATTTTTTGCTTCTATTGTTGTGGAACCCCTCACTAACATATTTCAGTTTGTATATTCTTAATAGACAACAAATTCAGTAGTACAAACACAGAAATCTAGGTCTTCTTCCAAGAAATCGTTTACAGCTGCTCAAATACTATTTTTATTAGAGGCAATATCAAGATATTCTCTTTCTCCTAAGCCAAATTTCAAGGTCAAGTTCTAATCTGTTTGCTTCCCTAAGCACATCATCTTCTCCAAACATAAAACTATTCAGATAGGCTTATTTTCTTTCCCATTAGTAAATCTCTGGCTTCTATCCTTAATAATGCAGCTCTGAATGGGAAAAAAAAATTCTCTTCTGTTGAGTTTGACACACTAAATCTTCCAAGTTACTGATACATTAATTTCCATTCCTGTTCTGGCTAGGCCACGCTATTTTGCTATACTCTGACTTTGATGCCCGGTGCCCTGTTATTTTGCAGATCAAATTGATGATTGCAATTTCAGTGCAGAATTACAATACTCTTCTTTCAGGAATTATTTCAAGTAATAATAGTAGCAGTTTTATTATTATTATTTAGAATACATATTAAGTAGTGTTAAATATTTTAGATAAAACTATATGAATCTATAAATCAAAACACATAGAAAAAATATACATTTATAAGAAAATACAAATATTAAAGCTTCTTTAAAATTATAAAATGATTATTTTCTGCTCCCTGGTCCTGCTGCTTCTTGGACACTGATCCTTTCTGCAACCAGGTCTTTTCTTGCAGCCATGATCACCGATGGAGCTAATATTGTTTGCTTAGATAACTTTTTGCTCTGTTCAGTGACATTGAATGAAGTTTTTAAGACTAGCATATTTGAAAATAGCACTGATTTTTCTCCTCCAGGAAGAATGGTGCTGCCCATGCTAAAAAAACTTCCCTTCCCCAGTACAAACAAAGGTAACAGTTCTTCCTGCCTCTGTTAGGGTGGGTGGGAGTCAGGCTACAGGAACAGAAAACCAATGGGAGATAGGATGATGAGTTCTAAGAACTAAGAAGTAAAGATGGCTTTTGAGGGCTTGAGATTTAGGAACAATATTGCAGATGTACAAATTGCTGAGGGGTATCTATACTAATAAAAGGGCAATATGCAAATTAGTCATGAGGCCCTCCCAGTAACAATCAAACAGCATGCTGCCTGGGGCAACAAGGCTGACAGGGGAATTAGCAAGGGACAATCAAAGGACTGGCCAGCAAGCTGTGTGAGGCAACCAGGTCAGTGGGGGGCGAGAGGGAAGAGTGAGGAGGGACCTCGCCAGCAGAGGGGGGCAGTGAGAGGGACCAGGCCAGCAGGGGGAGCAGTTGAGGGTGACCAGGCTGGCGGGGAGAGATGGGGGAAGTTGGAGGCAACCAGGTCAGCGGGGATGGGGTTTGGTGGGGAGGGGTAGTGAAGGGCGACTAGGCTGGCAGAGGGGGGACAGTTTGGGGTGACCAGTGGGGAGGGGCAGTTTGGGGTGACCGCCTAGGCTGGAGGTGAGGCAATTGGGGGAAACCAGGTGGTAGGGGTCTCTAAGGGGTGACCAGGCCAGTGGGGGGGGGGGGGATGGGGGGGCAATCAGGCAGGCAGGCAGGTGAGCAGTTAGAAACCAGCAGTCCGGATTGTGAGAGGGATGTCTGACTGCCAGTTTCGGGCTGAAACCAATAGTCAGATATCCCCTGAGGAGTCCTGGATTGGAGAGGGTCCAGGCTAGGCTGAGGAGACCCACCCCCCATGCATGATTTTTATGCACCGGGCCTCTAGTTTTTAATAATAACATTATATCGACAGAAATGCTTTGTGTTTTGATATTTTAAAAACCATGACACAATAGAAGACCTTAAAACCAGTAACAGGTATTTTAATTACTAGATCAAAGCTAAAGTAATAATTCCAATTATCTCTGTGACATTGTTATTAATACCTAGCTTTGATAAATTAAGAAAACTAACAATAAAGAGGTTAAATAAATTGCCCAACATCACATAGTTATCAAATATCGGCCTTAAACCCAGCCTTAAGCCCTTCACAGAATTCTCCCTCCCCATCAGTTCAGCTTTGATTATGTTGAAATTAGAGATGTATTGTACAGTTGGCTATCAATCCAGAGCTGTGGAGTAAGGCCTAGCCTGGTGATAGAGACCTGGGTTTATCAGAATCTAATTGATAATTAAAGATAGGGAATTGTACAGTATCACCAGAAAAAGGTAGGAAAGAATATTATGCTCATAAATATATATTAAGTAAACAAACAGTTCAATTCTGTTTTAAATCATAATCATTGAAGTGGGAAGGTAAGCAGTTTATCTTTATCTTCAATAATGCTCTCTGTACAAACTATAAAACCTGTTTCCATGAAAACTGTTCTGAAGTCTGACATCAAAATCAGTCAGTTATTTCATTCTCTTTCTTTTATTTGAGAGTAGAGTCCAGGAGGAATGGCATATCCTTTTATTTGTGCAAATTAGACAAAAGAGTATTATATCTCAAAAGATGCTGAATTTTTAGAGCATTATTTGAGAAATGTAAAATAAAGATAAAAATACCAAGTAGTCATCACACAGTAATCTCCCATTTTAAAAAGTCATAATTTCTACATCTTTGCTACAACAGACAATACACTCTGATGCTATTAACTGCAGAACAAGCATGTCAAACTTGTGGCCAGTGGGCTGCAAAACAAGGCAGGTGGCCCGCCGGCCGTGAGTTGACATGAGAATAATTTCTTTAAAGTAAAGTGAGTTACAGTAGAATAATTTCTTTAAAGTAAGATCCTAGTCAAAGATTACATAAAATATTAATTTAAATGAAACTGCTAGATTTCTTATACAAAAATATTGTGACTATTCAGCCTTTAACCAAAAAATGTAATGAAGCACAAATATATTTGCCTTTTGTCCAACACTTAATTTAGAGACTTTTAAAAATATTTCCCAATCTAATGAGCTTTGGATAAAGCTGGAATAATTATTTGGCTGTACTATTATTACTTTAGTTATTTTCTCACAAGAACCAAAGTATACATTAATTGACCTTTTTGATCGCTTATTATGTGTATTATTTATATGTGTCCATTTATCTATGGGAAAATGATAATAGGATTATCTTAATTTTAAAAAATAATTTATAAGGTTTTTCACATAATTTGTATGATGAATCTCTCTATCACCATCTTGCTGCCTTTTTCTAGGGGAATTCAGTGCATAGGCAATTATTCTGATGTCTCATATAATTGTTTTTATTTATATATATATATAGTACATATATAAATTTATATTATAAATGTGATAACAGATTATTAAGAATGTTCATATATATATATATATATATATATATTACCTGTTATCACATTCTTATTTTGCTGGATCCATCAAAATTCTTTTTGTTCCTCTGCATTACCTACCTCAATGTCAGGAGTCATAATTTAACTCACATGTTTCTATTTTTATATTAATATGAATAACAATTATTCACTGAGATATTTTACATCATCTCTTGCCTAGTATCTAGGAGAGTGAAGCCCATCATTTCTTTCTCCAGATATCTATGGTGAACTCTTACATATCTTTTACTTTTCACCAACAGTTCTGTTGCTGCTTTTTTGTTGTTTTTATAAAATTACAGATATCTCCCATTTCTCCCCTCTTATCCCCCTGCTCGCAGCCCCTTCCCACTCAACCCCCACCCCCAGTCTTCACTACCATATTGCCTAAGTCCATGGGCTATGCATATATACCTAATAATAGACAAACATATAAATTGACTGTACCTCTGCTACACCCACAGCCTATCAGAATGAGTATGAAAATTAACCCAACAAAGATGGTGGTTAATTTTCAGATGTAGGCACCCAGCAGCCTGGGTCCTGGGAACTTTCTCGGCACCCAGGTCACTCCGAGGTAGGCCCTGCATAGGTACTGAGCAACCTGGGTATGGCCTGAGCCAGGGGCCTCCTGGGTAGGGGCAAAGCTAGTGATAGGAGGGAGCTGGGAGCCCCTGCCCAGGCCCTGAGGCTTTAGGCCTTGGCAGGTGATGGGAGGCAATCGGCAATCAGTGCAAACTACAGAGGAAACACCTTTTCTGACCACTCATTGGCTAAGCTCCCTGTTTGCCACTGGTAATATTCTTAGTAATTTGAGTATAAGAATCCAAAAAGGTGATCTAGGGTTTTTCCACCATACTCCTGGAGGAAAAATGAAGGTCCACTGCTGGAGGGCTAAGAAATGTCCTATCCTGCCCTAGCTGGTTTGTCTCAGTGGATAATGCCTAGGCCTGCCGACCGCAGGTCCAAGTTTGATTCTGATCAAGAGCATGTACCTAGGTTGCAGGCTCCTCCCTGGCTGGGGCGCAGGTCAGGGCTCATGCAGGAAGCAACTAATCAAAGTATTCCTCTCACTTTGATGTTTCTCCCTGTCTTTCCCTTTCTCTTCCACATTCTCTAAAAATCAATGGAAACATATTCTCAGGTGATGATTAAAACAAAAGAGAAAGAAATGTCATATCCTATGAAAGACACATCTTGAAAATGACTAAAGAAAGTTGTCATTTTTTTCATAGTGAAGGGACTGGAGTCCGTGTTGATGAAAACACCTTGGTGGTTGCAATGATTGGCAGTGGCTGCAGCAGTGGGGTGATGGGGCTGGTGCCTTCCCCTAATCAGCCCGGTCGCCTTCCACAAAGGGAGGCCAGTAGGATCTCCTACTGATGGGCCTAAGCCGTCAGTAGGACATCCCCTGAGGGCTCCCAGTATGTGAGAAGGGCAGGCTAGGCTGAGGGACCACCTCGAGTGCATGAATTTCATGCACAGGGCCCCTAGTCTATATATATGAAAGCCTAACTGACCTTTATGATAGAACAACTGGAATGACTGGAACAACTGGATGCTATGATGCACACTGACCACTAGGAGATAGATGCTCAATGCAGGAGCTGCCCCCAGACCATAGGCCCCGATTGCTGATGGGGCCTGCCAGCCAACCTCCTGGTCCCATTCCCTGGCTGGGCTCCCAGCTGGGATGAGGAGCTAAGGGGTGGGTGGCAATGGATGTAGTCCCTTTCTCAGGGGGGCCAAAGGACAGCTCCCTCCTTGGGGCTGGCGGCCTACCTCCCAGGGCCGTCCCACATCTTTTCTCTCTGCCGGCAGGCCCTGATCAGCCTACTGCCTGCTTGCCTTGGTGCCAGTTGGCCCCTCCCTGCAGCCAGCAGGCACTGATCGCCTGATTGGGGCTGGGCCCTGAGCTAGAACAGGGAACTGGGGGTGGGTGACTGCAGATGCAGGTGACAAAGGAAGGATGGGGGTGAGGTGGGGGACCTGATCGGCCCTGATTGCCAGCCAGGCCTAGGGACCCCACCTGTGCACAAATTTCATGCACTGGGCCTCTAGTTAGTATATAAATTCTTTAGTTTATCTCTTCTCATTGCCCCAATCCCACACTGAGGTACGTTAGTCTATTCCATTCCTCTATGCTTCCAGTTTCATTTTGTTGGTAAATTCATTTCATTCATTATATTCCACAATAAGTGAAATTATGTGATATATGTCTTTCTTGGATTAGCTAAATTGAACTTAGCATAATATTTTCCAGGTCCATCAATTCTGTTTCTTTTGCTGCTTTGACAGGAAAAAGTATGTGAGAAAGAGAGAGGACAGAGATATATACATTGCTGGTCTTGTTCTTTCTTTTAAATGATAATTTCAATGAAGACTCTTAAAACTCTAAATGTTTCAAATAATTTGTAAAATGAATGCTTTCGGATAAAATTTTGTAGCACATTGAGTAATTGATTACTGAAGAACCAAGAATTCAATCACTTATGTATTTATTTCACAGTGCATATCTGGGACTAAAAAAGATACATTGCTAGCTATAGATACTGAAAATGCAAATTAAAAAAAAAGTCTTTTATTGTTTCCTGCCTTAAAAGCATGGATTAAATTTTAGTAAATTAAAAATGGTAGTTTGCATATGAATATTTAACCATGTGTTACAGAAAATCTGAGAATGGAGAAATTACTGCTAGACTATTATATAAGATAAGTAACAGGATTAATGAATGAGATTTGTCTGTGATAAGACTCTAACATAAAGCATTTAGGTTTCACAAAATATTAATGGTCTAAAAGAGAGGTTTTCAAATTTATTAAGGAGAAATGCTCTAGAATACAGTAGATTCAGGTCTTAAAGAGCCAAGATGCCACACCCAGGGCTCCTAGGAATTTTTAAATAAATGAGCTGCCCTTGACACTGATCCCTCATCTTTTAAAAGCCTTTAGGAACTTTTATAATCATTTTTCTATATCCAGTCCAATGTACATAAAGTTTCTTCTTAAATATTTTTATTTTCTTCCCTTCCTATTGATTTCCCTTTCTAGCATTCTTAAAAATACTTACCTTTGTATACCAATGCTATAACTAAACTCTAACTTTCCAACCCATCTTATATCTTTAATAGAGACCCAGTGCATAGATTCATGCACCAGTGAGTCCCTCAGCCTAGCCTGCACCCTCTCACAATCCAGGATCCTTTGGGGGTTGTCAGAGTGCTGATTTTTGCCTGATCCCCACAGGCCAGGCTGAGGCTATCGGGCTGAAACCAGCAGTCCAACATCCCTCAAGGGATGAAGTAGTTCACAAAGTGCAGGTTGCTGGGGAGGAGCCTGACCCCAGGCCAGATGCTGCACTGCTCCACTCATCCTGGCTCTGATGCGCCTGCCGCCAATGCTGCTCAGTAACACTGGTGGTGGCTGAAAAGACGAGTGCCGCCCCAGCAGCTATACTCACCAGCCATGAACCCGGTGTCTGGAGCCTGTGGGTCAGCTGAGCAGTGCTCCTGCTATAGGAGCACAATGACCACTAGGGGACAGCTCCTGCATTGAGCGTCTGCCCCCTTGTGGTCAGTGTGTTTCATAGTGACCGGTTGACCTTTCGTTTCAGTCGTTCAGTTGTTCAGTCACTTAGGCTTTCATATATATATATATATATATATATGATTAGAAAGATTTCCAATGTCTATCTACTAAATACAATGACATGGTGAGCCAACTATAAATTGTGATTGCTTGTGATCTCATCTCAGTTTTACAATAACGTATTCCAATTTAAAAATCTAAAGTTAAAAAAAATTAAAAATAATCCTATATAATAAAAGGCCAGAGGCATCATAATGGAAATGACCAGAGACCAAACCACCATGGCCCCTCTTGGGCTGGTCCTGCTCCCAAGCAAGCAGTTAGGGCAACCAGGCAGGCAGAGTGGTTAGGGATGATCAGATAGGCATTTCAGCAGTAATGGGTGATCAGGTAGGCAGACCCATGGATACGGGTGATCAGGTAGGCAGGCCAGTAGTTAGGGGCGATCAGGTAGGCAGGCCAGCAGACATCCCCTGCTGTGATAGCTTTGCTCCTACCACCAAGCAAGTGGTTAGGGACAATCAGGCAGGCAGGCAAGTGGTTAGGGGTGATCAGGTAGGCAGACCAACAGTTAGAACTGATCAGGTAGGCAGGAGAGTGGTTAGCAGCAATCAGATAGGCAGGAGAGTGGTTAGTAGCAATCAAGTAGGCATACAGCCCCTTGCAGGGCTGGCCCTGATCCCCAGCAAAGAAAGAGGGAGGTCTAGGCCAGCCAAGCCATCGCACCCCAGCCTGTCACCTGCAGAGGGAGGCCTCTGATGGCAGGGAAGGGGTGGGGGCAGTGCTGTATAGATGCAAGCTGTGGCAGTGATGGGATGGGGCCAGTTGCCTGCAACCTGGGGAAGGAAAGTCCCAATAAGCTCTGATCTCAGGCCAAGGCTAGGGATCCTATCCGAGGGGTCCCAGATTGTGAGAGGGTGCAGGCTGGGCTGAATTTTCATGCACCAGGTCTCTAATAATAAAATAAAAATCTAAAGTCACTTAATGATTTTAAATATTTGCTTCCTCACCTTAAAAGTGATAATATTAATACTTGTTAAATAAAATAAGATTAATGTATATGTTTCAGAAAATGTAACTTGTTGGTTATTGTAATGTAAATTTTATTCTTTTCTTAGAAGACACTGTAAAACTAAGTTTCCAAATTTTCTAACAGATTCTTTCCAACCCAGGTTTCAGAGACAGTGTCTATTATCTCTTCTCACCAACTGCTCCTTCAACAGTTCTCTCAGCTGTTTCTGTTTCAAGCACTAGTGCAGCCAATTTTGTTTTCCTTCTAATAATGTTACATCCTATTAAACCATATCAATGTGCCATCAATATTTTCTAGTCTTCACACATTATCCTAAGATGGGTTATTTTTTCCACCTGTTTCTTTGCATTGCCAACATTACTCTGAATCCAAAAGATCACACCTGTGCAATTTGGAAGGCATCCAATAAACTCTGTAGAATTTTAAATTATACTTTCTCTAATTTAGCTCCTTTTGACATAGTATCAATGGAGTCAAGTAGCTTATTCCATTGATTTTTTTCACTCTATTTTTACATTTAATCCCCCATAACATTTTTCTTTCCCTGGCTTACCCAACTCTGCTAAGGTATATTATTCTTCTAAAAATAATGTATTTTTTAAACTGATGCATATTTCCTCATAATTCACATTTTGCAATTTTAAAGCAACAGTAGACACATTATTCTAAATTCTAACAAACTAGATGTGATTGTTAATGAGTATCTGTATTTATATACATTAATTATGACAAGAGACAGTAGGTTTTTTAACTACTGGAAAATAGGTAAAACACATTGAATGAAAATTTTGTCTTAAAGCTGTTTAATATATACTTTCTTTTAAAATTTACTCTTATTAATTAATTAGGAGTTTAGCTTAAACACAGTGAAAAAGTATTACTAAATTTGGCATAGTAATATAATAATATAACTCCCCAAATTTATTATTTCTTTCCTGAACTTTATAATCTTACCTGATGACTTAATAAATTAGAACCTTAAAACATAAGTTGTTACAACTGAAAAAGATACAATAGACCATTTATTTTAATCATTTATATTTATTCTATAAATAATGGTATTAGTGTACAAATTGACTTACGTGCTATCCAATATCACATTTCTGGTCATTTTTGGGGAGTCTCCAGAGTTCTAGACGGCTGCTATTTTTAAATACAGACTTCTCTATACTTCTTTTCTAAACTTTCTAATGAATATGAAGATATTCATAGTTTTTGTTAATCCTGGATGCAATTTTTCCTTCATTGGATAAACTGAGACTTAAACTATTTCATATATCTTTTATTAAGTAAATGTTCCTTTCAACACACTTCAGAGACTTTGGAAAACTGGAACTCTAATGATAAACATAAAAATAAAACCCAATAAACCACTGACCATCATATTAATAAGAGAATACTGAGGGATCAGAGTTTTAATAATAATACACCTAGTTTTTATTTGTGTATGTCTTTTAAGGAAATTCTATGGTCAATGTCTTCTTGTTGTTTTATTACTAATTTAATTATTATAATAAGCTAGTATGTTCATTTCTAATCATCCTTTCCTTTGCAAATCTGAACTATTTTAATTACAATAGAAATAATTTCCTTTACTGAAATCAGTTCTCACTCTTGGAGTCCTGTCCCAACATAGAACAGCTTGATATATTATACATCAGATTCTCACAATAATATAGAGCTATTTTCTATTGTTATGACCTCTGAAAGGTAATTTGTTATGTTTGTTGCTGCTGTTGTTGAAAAAAGGTAGTAAGGGGAAACAGGGAGGATGGAGGTGAAAGGCACTCAGTGATTCTTGATGCAAAAACAAAAAGCTGCAAAAGTCAGGTCATGTTCAGAAGCTAAGGTATATGGGTAGTGCTTCTATAGAATCTAGTTCTGTGGCCCCCTCCCCTCAGAGAGCTCATTTTCTCTGTGACTCTGGATACTTTCTTTAGATTAGGATTTATAAAAACAGGTATGTTTGGCCATGTTGAGGAAAACATATTGAGTGTTTTTTATGAATCAAAATATATTTAACCTAAAGGACTTTTGAATAAATCATCCTTACTATATTTATGGCACTAAAATGTCACTTTTTAAGTATCTTTTCCCAGAAAACTATAGTTGGTTAACTGATGTTAGTCACTAGAGTTTGAATTTCATAGATAATTACTATAACAAAAAACCATAAAGCTATTATTCTAAATGATTTTAAAATTGCATCTCTGAATAATAATAATAATAATAATAATAATAATAATAATAATAATAATAATGTGGCTGACAGGTTTTGTGGAGGCTTTGTGTAAATGTTTTGTACAGGAACCCTCACTATATAAATAATTTGAATAACTCACATAAGTACACGTACAGCATCCTAACAGCCCAATTTCAGCTGATACCCCAAAAAAATGATTATTTGCAAAGTGGCCTTCTGGAAACCAAGGCCCTGGTATATGGCTCAAAATGACCTCAGCCATGAGTCTTGGAAATTCTTGGAACATCTGGTTAACCCTACTTCTGGTATAGTGTGAATGTTTGTGTCCCACTCTATACCCAAATTCATTCTAACTCCCAAAGGTGTTTACTAAGTGACCTTTAGGAGGTGATAATGAAGGTGGAGCCCTTATGAATGGAATCCAATTTATTACAAAAGAAGCTCCAGGGAGAGGCCTGGCCTTTTTGCTGCATGAGGGGACATGAAAAGTCTGCAACCCACAAGAGGGCTCTCACCCAATCATGCTAGCACCCTGATCTCAGACTCCCAGCTTCCAGAAATAAATAAATTTCTGCTGTTGATAAGTCATCCAATCTGTGGCATTTTATTATAGTAACCCTAATGAACTAAGCCAGGATGGGGTGGTGAGAGTGAAGAGAAGAAGGAAGTGGGACTAGAACAAGTCCAGGACACCCTGGCATGACAGCATTGTCATCTCTGGCTAACACAGGCACCAAAGGATAACTTATAAAATTCTGGAGATGGCATTTCCTATGAGTATGACCCACAACAGATGGAGTTTGGGCTCAGGACACCCTCCATGGATAGCATTGCTGACTGGTCCCTGGCACCAAAGGTGATCTAAAAAGTTTCAAACAAGCACTCCAAATTACAGGGGCTCATATCTAAACAGGTAGGTGCAGAAATTACACAGCAATTAGTATTGTCCCCATTTTCCAAATAAGAAAAATCTCTCAGAGGATGTCCACCTGCCAAATTGAGAATTCATGGTCTAACACATAGAACTTTCTTATAGTTATCAGAAGATTAGATCTACACAACACTCTCCTCCCCTGGCTCATTAAACTCTGAAAAGGTGTGGTCAATTTCTTTGTCTAACAATTTTAATCATTAATGATTTCCCTTATTTTGAAATACAGTACAGGCTTTCATTTGCTACCTAAAACTATTGAACAAGAAAATTGTCAGGAAACAATTGCTAAATACAGCCTGTTCTCTTTTAAGTAGGATAACTTTAGAAAGTAAGACTTCCAACAGTTCCCTAAGCATAAAGCATATTATCCTCCTGCTCCTTATAACTTTTATACATGTACTAGAGGCCTGTTTCATGAAGATTCGTGCTATAGGCCTTCCTTTCCCTGGCAACAGTTTTTCTCTGGCACCTGGGACCCAGTCTTTTGTGCGGCTTCTGCCTTCTATCTTCACTGTAGCTTCCTCTATCCCTTGTCCTCCCCCTCATAGCAGGTGTCCCGTCACCTGTGTATGCAAATTAACAAGCCATCTTTGTTGGGTTAATTTGCATAATCACTCCTGATTGGCTGGTGGGTGTCACGGGGGTCAATCTGCATATTTCTCTTTTATTAGTATAGATATTTTTCCCATTTTATAATCAGTATTAGAGAAAAATCATCCATAGTCAAGAAACAGCACTTTCTATTCTGTAAGGTGTATCACATATAATATTCAAAAATACCAAAAATATATTTAAAATAATGGATTTTCTGTAAGTAAATTTTCATATATATATGTGTGTGTGTGTGTGTGGCCAGATTATTATGATCTCTGAATGAAAATCAGATAAGAGTAATATGTAAATCAGTAAAGAGTAATATGTGGGCTATGCTATACCCACAAGACATGCCCACCTGCCAATCAGGAGCAAGTATGCAAATTAACACCAAGATGACTGTGGCCACAGAGCGAGCAGGAGGCTTGGGTTTCCCAGGCAATGGAGGAAGCCAAGCTTTCCACACACCCTGGCGGGCCTAGGCCTCCACTCAAAGCTACAAAGTTTCAATTACAGAAGATAAATAAATCCCAACATAAATGGCTGCAGCCACAGGGTGATCAGAGGCTTGGCTCCGTTGAAGGCTACAAAGTTTCAATTATAGAAGAGCAATAAGTCCCAGATACCAGGGCCTCCGCTTAGGTTGCTGGGGAGCGTGGCTGGCCTGCAAACCACCACAGGCCCCTTGCCCAGGCCACCCCATGCCCCACCCTGATACGGGATACCCTTCAGAGCAAACCATCTGGCCCCCACCTGTGTACCAGACCTCTATACTATCTAATAAAAGAGTAATATGCAAATTGACTATAGCTCCAACACATAGGATAGCTGCCCCTATGTGGTCACAGGTCCTGCCCCCATGTGGACACAAGATGGCCACCACAAGGTGGCAAGCAGGGGAGGGCAGTTGGGAGGGACCAGGCCTGCAAGGGAGGGCAGTTGAGGGTGATCAAGCCTGCAGGGAAGGGCAGTTAGGGGGGACCCTGGCCTGCAAGTGAGAGCAGTTGTGAGGGGGGGGCGGGAGGATCAGGTCTGCAGGGAAGGGCAGTTAGGGGCAATCAGGCTGGCAGGAGAGCAGTTAGGCATCAATCAGGCCGGCAGGAGAGTAGTTAGGGGGTGAACTGGCAGGCAGAAGCAGTTAGGGACAATCAAGAAAGCAGGCAGGTGAGCAGTTGGGAGCCAGCAGTCCTGGATTGTGAGAGGGATGTCTGACTGCCCATTTAGGATCAAGTAGGATCAGGCCTAAATGGGCAGTTGGACATCTCTCAAAGGGTCCCAAATTGGAGAAGGTGCAGGCTGGACTGAAGGACATTTAGGGACAATCACATTTTGTGCACCATGCCTCTAGTATATATATTTAATAGAGGTCTGGTGCATGAATTTGTGAATAGAACAGGTCCGGCCAGCTTGGCCTGCCTGGACATGGCTGGTTGGCTGGGCTACCTGTTGGTCGAACTCCTGGTAAAGGGGGAAATGTGCATAATAGCCTTTTATTATTTAGAATATACACTGAATGGCCAGATTATTATGATCTCTGAATGCATAATAATCTGGCCATTCAGTGTATATCCAATATAATAAAAGGCTAATATGGTATGATCTCTGAATGCATAATAATCTGGCCACTCTGTGTACATATGAATTATATCCTATCTAATAAAGAGGGAATATGCTAATTGACAGCCACGCCCTCAAAAATGGCAGCACCCACAGCCACAAGATGGCGGCACCTAGTCCCCTTAACACTGGCAGGGTGGCAGGCATGCTGCATGGCCAGGCCTGTCCCCACACATGTCCAGCCACTCTACACACCTACCTCCAGAGTCCCCCAGTTCCCTCAAACCCCAGCCACCCAGGGCTAGCCTGAGGTGCAGGAAAGCCTTGGAAGTTGGCTTCCCAGTTTCCAAGAGCTGGCTTGAGGCACAAGCAAGCCTCAAATGGCAGCTGCTCAGCTGCCCAGGGCTGGCCACAGGCATAGGCAAGCTTCAGATGGTGGCTGCCCAACCACCCAGGGCCACCCAAGGCTCAGGTAACCAGGGCCAGCTGAAGCTTGCACTGCCGGCAGTGGCAGCAGCAGAGGTGTGATGGGATCATTGCCCCCTGATCTCCAGGTTGCCACCTTCCCCTGAGGGCTCCCAGACTGTGAGAGGGGGCAGGGCAGGCTGAGGGATCTCCCCTCCAGTTCATGAGTTTTCATTCACTGGGTATCTAGTATATATATATAATTACATGTTATTCCTCTAAATTCTCAGATATAAAAATATGATAAAGGTTTAACAGAGGTCATATTTTCAAGGATTTTTCTTCACACATAGAGTGTTGATAACTGAATTTGCATGTGATTAATTTTCCTTAATATAAAAGAGAAGAAAAATTTTAAACCGTTAGAAAAACACCATTTCCTATTAATTATAGACATGTCATCTATCACCTAGTGAAATTTGTATGCTAAGAGACAGAGTAAGTTTTATTTTCCATATCTTATATATTATTGAAAACTTCTCTACTGTAGCTCTATGATGTATTATCAGAAATGACCCAGTCAAGGCTCTCCTTCACTGAATCATCTCTGATAATACGTGTGTTTTTTTTTATTATGCTTGATCACAAGTTGACCTGAGATCTTTAACCAATCAACATTAAACATTTACTTTAAGTGGTACAAAATAATCAAGGATGTTTAAGGTTGAATTATGGTCATTTAGTGTGGCTTTAGTAGGGAGAGAGTAAATAAGCCACAAGGGGTGCCTCTCTGTAAATAAGTAGAACAGTGTTGAGAGTAATATGTTTATATAAAACATTATTTAAATATTAAGAAAAATTTTTGAAATGAGCTTTCTCTATCTTCTGTCTATTATATGTTATAATACTTTTAGAAGTTACCCATTAGGGCTTACCTATTCATGGCTTCATAGCTTGTCCTATATAGTTCAAGTGAATGTCATCCAGATTGAATGAATACTCTGCAGTTAGCTTCCCAGACTTCAAACTCCTCATTTGCTGTTCTGCCTATTCACCTTCCCCTATATTACTCTGTAAAAACACCATGTTCATTATGCTTGCTGCCCATTTGACTCTTCACTGAGTCTCCATTTTCTGTAAAATAAAATCTCTAAATCTCTCCCTCTAGCTCCAATTTACCTTTCCACTGCCAATCCTATATTACATATATAAACCTGTGTGTTCGCCTGTGGGTGTTTTGCTGTCTCCAAGGCATGTCTTCCTCTTTTCTTCATAGAAATGTGTACTTACTGCATTTCTAGCCAGCAAAACCAAACCCATCATTTGAAGCCAAATTCCATTTTCTCCGTATGAAATACAATGTTCTATCATTGAGCACAGATTTTATAGTTTGCAAAATATTTTTACAGACGTTCTCAATTCATCTTAATTATGCTGATATGAACAGGCATTTTACAGATAAGGAACCTGAGGCTCAAGGAAGTCCTCCCTAACTATTTGAGTTCATATTGCTCTTTCTTCTCTCACACCAATGGCAAGTGGTCTGTAATATGTATTAGGACAACCTTTTGCCAATGATTGTATTTACTCTTTTATATCTCTAAGTTACTTGTTTAAATATTCATTCATTAACCACTAATATATTGAGGTCTTATAAAATGTCAGGCATTTATATGGGCAGGCCTCTACCAGAAAAATCATTGCTGGTATTTCTTTTTTTTCTTTTTCTTTTTTCCAATCGACAGATTTTTTTTATATTTAAAAACAAAATCAACCTTCCCCCAAGTAAGCCCCCAAACAAACAAAAAATCAGATTACATAAAATTTACAGTGAATATTCCTAACTAGATTGTAAACTCATTCAGAGATCACAGTTATCTCACTAACACTGCTTAATACAGGCAATATGCAACAAACAGTTAAAGAATAAAGCAAAAGTAAACTATTTTCTCATTAGGATAATCACATTTTTAATAAAAACGATGCAAACTTATAATCTGGACTTCTGACATAATACCTTAACTATCTTATAAGCACTTTATTTACAATAGTTTTCTAAATGTACAGTAATAAAAAATACAAAATAAAAACACCAACCTCTTTCTGTACTTATCACCACAAGTGGCTAGCCATAGGGTGCTATTACCATTAGCAATGAAGGCAATCTTTTTGGCCCTAAAATAATTATCTTGTATATTCAGCATCTTTGGGGAAGGCTAATTGAGGGAAAATGAAACACCAAGCCTCTGTGCTGTACAATTGCAGTTATTAAGATCTGAAACTGCTGTCATTAGAGTCCCGTTTGAACATCAGTAGAATGAATCTTTGTTAGGAGTGTGTGTCTGCATTATTTAAACATCTTGATTCCAGACACAAGGTAAGTTAAAATTTAGCTTTGGGTTGCTGTAAGCTCAGAAACAGCGATGCATGTTTTCTCCAGTATACATTGCAAAGTTGCCTCTAACTGAGCTACTCATAAGAGATCAACAACTTGGTGAAGAGAGAAATGTCAATCCTGTCATCTGTTCAAGTGTGAGGAGCAGGACCCTGGCCATGAGTGTCATCAGTCCTGCATCTGAAGATGAAGTCTGTGGCCATGCTTTTTCCTCCATGTTGGGGGAGGGGGGTCACTAAAAGACTCAACATGTGACCCTGACCTCTCCACGGAGTACTCTAGAGGTTTGTTCTTTGGTTAGTGCGTGGGACCACCACTTGCACGGCCTTTTGTGCTTTCAGCTTTGTTTGCCACAGAAAAAGCTTGACCTTTTTACCTACAATAACAACTTTTACTGCAAAGCAGTAAAGACTAGATTTGCCATTATTGTTACTTCTGGCGAAGCTGTGGCTGGAAGACCTTAAGTGATGATTCTACTACAGGTCTCCCAGCTCCATGTCTCTCAATACCCAGTGCTTCAGGTTTTGAGGGACCCTATTATATAAGTAACATAATTTGCCATGTTAAACACTTGGTTCATTCTGGGATAGTTCCTCAGAGGCAAATATGAAAAGTAAAGTATGTTCAAAAGCTTGGGTGTTTTTTTTAAGTCTAACAGAGGGGCTGCATGGATTTTAATTTGAATGGACCTCAGGCACAAAACAGATGTCCCTCTTGATGTAAAAGACTGTGAAATTTTTGTTCTACTTTTAAGATCTCTGCTCCATTAGGGACTCTTTCTCTAAGTGCCCTATGGTAACTAGTTAAGTCTAGGAAGTCTCAATATGAGAAAATTTTTCAATTATTATGAAAAATAAGTAATATCACTTTACCAACTCAGCTCCTCTTAGTTCTGAAGCTCTGCACAAAGTAGAATCTTTCCCCGCCCAATGCAAGTGAAAAGAAACAACTTCCAGGATACTCATGTTCCAGATTCTTTTATAGTAAGACAATCTCAATCATTTTAAACAGCAGAACCAGTGACTCTTTAGTTATATAAGTTGAATTATTGGGGATATATGTATATTGAGAAGGTGAGTTTCTATTGCCTTCCTTTTCATTACTTAGTGTGTACTTCTTAACACCTCTATATTAATATTAACAATAGGAATAAAACTAAAATTTTTACTCCCTCTTCTTCTGGAATTGGACACTTCAGTTAAGAAAACTTGATTAGAGAATCATTCCTTCAGTAATTAGAACAACTGTATTTTAAGTAAAAACCAATCTGTTATGAGAAAGCCTTATTTATTTAAATCTTTCTTAATTAAATCCTTTCCACTGTGAGATTATGTACTATGTGGAACTTCAGAATACCTGTCAGCCAATGGGCTTTGAAGAAGTCAATTCACGCTTTGATTCTGTGCTTCCTGTATGACAATGATATAAAACTTGCCCTGTCACTGGACATACAGTTGCTATGAGAACCAAATAAATTAGTGCAAATGTACACAAGCATTGGTCAAATCTAAGGTATACAGCAGAATAAAAATGGGTGTTTTCACTGATACCAAATATAGCATTTTTAATTTAATTTATTATTTTTATTTTTGTTACATTTTTTTCTTTATTATTAAAAGTAGACAAATGTCCTCCTTTCCCCCCATTATTTAAATTTAATTTATTTAAATGGTAATCTTTAATTGTCATTCAAGGTCATTTCTTAAATATCATCCTGTAATATGATTGTTTTCTTCAGAGTGTCTCTCTTGACCCCTATGGAACATGTATAATTGCAAACAAGTAAGTGACTTCCTTCGGTTATAGAAGAAGACAGGTACATTAATGAGGGAAGGAAGGCAGGAGAAAAGTAATGGAAAAAGTGAACTGAGTAACTAACTGCATTCATTCACTAAGTAGGTTTAGGAATGAATAGGTTAATGGCAAGAATAAATGCAGCCTTTTGACACAGGCAGAAAGATCTGTGCTCCAACTTCTAGTTTTGCTGCAGGCGGGAGCTTCTCAAAGTGTGGTCCCAGACTAGCAAAGTCAGCATCCCCAGGGAACGAGGTAGAAATGCAAAATCTCCAGCTGCACTTCAGACCTACCAAGTTAAAAATCTTTGGCTGGGGAATCCCAGAAATCTATGTTTTAACAAGCATTCCAAGTTATCCTGATTAAGTTTGAGAACCATTAACTTGAACTATATGAATAGGTTTCTTTATCTAAAATATAGAAGTAATAATATCTATCTTAAAAGTAAAAGTATAAGAGGCAAGTTATATGCAGAGCCTGGTGCATGTTAATTGCCCAATAAATGGAGTATATCGTATTATCTATCCAGATATATCCCAGATGCCATTCTGACCATGAAGCCATTCTTTCCCTTCTAAGCAGGCATCTCCTCTCTTCATTTATAAAAAGTAAATAACCCCTTTGACTATCAGCTATATTAATATTATACTAGGAGCGCAGTGCATAAATTCATCACTTTGAAAGGAACTGTGGGCCGAGAAGCTGTGGTGGGCACAGGGGTGGGTCTTGGGCCATCCTCCACACCTGCACCCCCACAACCCTTCCTGCCATGGCCGCTGGTATCCTATCTGCCAGCAGCCCTGCTCCCATCACCATCACTGCCATGGACTGACAGCACTGGCCCGCTCACACCCACTGACAGGTGCAGAGCATTTGGGGCCGGCATAAGCAGCAGATGCAAGCAGGGTCAGCGCTGTCACCAGATATGAGCAGGAGATGCTGCCCTGATCACCCCTCAGGAGCAGGGGGAGGTGGAAAAGCCCTCAGGGCAATCGGGGCTGGCAGACACCACTCGCACTCACTGACAGCACCCAGCAATTGGGGCCACCACTGGGAGTGAGCAGTGGCTCTGGCACCACAGTGGATGCAAGTGGGGCTGGCATCGGCAGCAGGTAAACAGTGCACAGGAGCAAAGAATTTTCAATAACCACCATAAGCATGCCCTGAATGGCGCCCCACCTTGGTCTGGTGCCCCCGCTCACCTTCTCCACCATCCCCTCATGGCTAACGCCTGTCATGCTCCATGTATGCCCCCTGGTGATCAGAGCAAGTCATAGTGACTGGTTGTTCAGTTGTTTGGTTGTTCAGTTGTTCGGTTATTTAGTTTATCCGTTTTTCAGTTGCATGGTTGTTCCATTGCTCGGTATATTTGCATATTAAGATTATTTACATAGTCTATGTTTACATATATAATTATATAAGTTTTTGGCTAATTCTCTCTCTGGAATGATAGTTTGAGTTTAGAAAGAAAATATTACTCATTTTAGACCTCTTATGTTTAACACACAACACAGTGATTTTTATCCAAATGCAGAGAAATTAATAATTATATCTATTCTACAAGATTATTGTAAAGTTTTAAATATCAAGAAATTTACATAGTGTTTGGTACTCAGTAAATGGTGGTTGTTATTACAATGGTAATGTTTAAAAAGTATGTTAAAGATAAGATACACACAAAATATTGGCTGAAATTGCTAGAAATAGAAAAGTTAAAGCTCTCTTTGATTATATGGCTTTAGGAGATAAAATGTTAGCAAGTATCAGTCTTTTATAAACCAGATTTTCTCATGAAAAGCAAACAGAAGAATTTTTTACTAGTCACTGATCACCTTTCTATAAGCTTTGTAAGATATGTTATATGTTTTTATTGAAATTTTTTTAGAGAGAAGAAGGGAGAGGGAGAGAGAGAAACACTGATTGGCTGCCTCCCACAGGCACCCTGACCAGGGACCAAATACACAACCTGGCCATGTGTCCTGACCAAAAGATTGCTGAATCAAACCAGCAATCTTTTGGTGCATGGGAAGACATTCAATCAAATGAGCCATACTGGCCAGAGCAAACTTTTTTATATTTTAATTTTTAGTACTAATTAGCATTTTCTCCTATGAAAATTAAAGTAATTGAGCCTATAATAATTGGAGTAGTGCTTCTAAAGCATGAGTATGGAGATAAAATGTACCAAAGAGCAAATAGTTGTTGTTTCTTTGTAGTCAGGCCTAGTCATGAGGAGCAACTTCTGTGTAATAGTTAATTTTTATGCATTAACTTGGCTGGCCATGGTGTGCTCAGACTAAAAAATTCTTTCTGGACTTGTCTGTAAGAGTGTTTCCAGATAGATTAGTATTTTAATTAGTGAGCTAAGGAAATCATACTGCCTTCCCAAGTGTGGGTGGGCATCATACAGTCTGTTTAAAGCTAGAATACAATTATCAGTGAAGAAAGAAGGAATTCATCTTTTTTTTTTTTTCCCCTGCCTGGTTACTTGAGCTTGGATATTTGTCTTCTACTTCCCTTGAAATTAGATTTACACAATCAGTTCCTCTGGTTCTCATACCTTGGGACTTGAACTAGGATAATATCACCAGCTTTCTTGGCTCTCCAGCTTGTGGGTAGCAGATCATGGGATTTCTCAGCTTCCGTTATGGAATGAGATAATACCTCATAATAAATCTTCACTTATATATATATATATACATATGTGTTTTTATTTCTATATATATATCTACATCTATATTACTATCTATATATATCCTATTGTTTCTGTTTCTCTGGAGACCTGAGAACAGTGGTCAAGGATAGAACATCACTAGAAGGTAGAGGCCTCCAATGGGTAGTGTGTGTGTATCTTGCTTCTTAAGTTAATAATGAGACCCAGACACTCTCCTTAATTTTCTGGAAGATTAGTACCTTTAAATAGGACCTGATATGGTTTAGTCAAGATCTAGGAAGAGATAAGTGTGGGGCCAAGACTTCTTTCTCCCTCCACCACTATTAATAAATAGGTGTCTTCTCCTCCTACTCCCACCTACCTTTCCCTAAGAGCCTGGTGTTAAATGTCCAATTAGGTTTAACCATGTGAGTAGGTCAGAGTGTTAGTTGACATTCATGCACTGGGCAGACTCTCTAGGGCAGTCTGCACCCTCTCACAATTTGAGACCCCTTGCGGAGTGTCCAACTGATGGCTTAGCACTGCTATGGAAGTGGGAGAGGCTCCTGCCACCACTGCTGCACTCACCACCAGTGAGTCCAGCTTCTAGCTGAGCGGCACTACCCCTGTGGGAGTGCACTGATCACCAGGGGCCAGCTCCTACGTTCAATATCTGCCCCCTCGTGGCCAGTGCGTGTCATAACAATCGGTCATCCCACTGTTTGGTCGACTTCCATAATAGCCTTTTTTATATAGGATTGCTTTCCCAAGATACAAAAGTAAGCTAAAAGAAATATCCTATTGAATTTCCTTTCATTTTATTGGAAATTTACAAAGGAGGACATGTTTCTCTGATCTTTTTTTCCACAGACAGCTATAGCAAACAGTTAGTCAGCATATAGTCAAATGAAGAATTAGTAGCTGCTATTCTTTTTTGTCCCAGTTTACATTCACATAAAGGGCACAGCCACTTTGTCCAGTTGACCTAAGAATAGAATTAATCTATGAGTTTTGAGCATTCCCCAAAGAAAGATAAATTATTTCATGATCTATTTGGAAAATTTCTTCAAGATTCCCATTCATCAAATATATGAATATTATTTAATAGACGAGAGGGTTTTGGTGACCATTTTTGACTGACATGGAAATAAAAACATTTTCTCTATCTTTTATGGGATTTAGCTTTGGATTTTCATGCCCCATAATGTCTGCCTGAAACTGTGAGGGAAACAGCTGACTATTTGACATGTGTAAAAGTATTATGGTTTCTGGATAAAATTGAAGGAAACTTTACTTATCACAATTACCATTTTAGATTTTAGATAATTTCTGGAGGATTGAAAGGTCTGTTTAGCACTATAAAATGTTTGCTTACAAAACCTTTGCCAACAATTTGAAAGAAAGTTACAATCAGATTGTAATTTGGAATATGCCAGTGGCCTTCTTTTACTTATATTGTTCATTTATTAATTTACTCATTTTATTCTGATATTGGTTTATACCTCTTGAGGAGTCAGCGTTCTTGTTGTTGTTGTTGTTGTTTATTTGGTAATTCAAATTTATGAGTCCCCACTGCTAACTACCTCACACTTACTCCACCTGCTAGCCACTATGTGGGGAGAAAAAATAAAGCCAATATTCTTACCAGCTAAATGCTATCTCCAACTCCTAAAGAGTGAAATATAATTCCTAGACCTTGTAGTCTTTATTTTTATACTGCTGAAGAACCAACTATTTGCCAAGCTGGTAACACAATGAAAAGTGTGTTTTCTGTGTTTCATCTACTTCTTTGCCTACCTTACAGTGACAATGAGAACAACACATGAAAAAGAAAAGGCTAATGATAAAAAAGTATTCACTGTAGTAAGGTAATAATTCTATCAATTATTGCATAAACCATGCAACAACTCTTTCTATGAAAGTGCTTTAACAAACAAACTATAGCTGGTATTAATTGAGGGACCATGTCCTATGACACTTGGAACTTTCATATATATTTTAATTTGATTCTCACCATCTCCCTTTAGAATCAGTATTATTTGCCCATTTCACATCTTGCCTGTATAGTAAGTGGCAGAGATGCATTTTATATAACAGGTCTTTTAAAAAAAATCAACATGTTTTCTTCCTCTACACATATACTACATCTTATTATGCCACAGAACTCTATAGAAATTCATTTATATTTTTTTCTACATAACTTACTTTTATTTTAATATTTCTGGTTAGTTATATTAATCATTTCTGTTGTATCTTGTTTGATTTTGTGTGTGTGTGCTTAATTTGCTAGCATGTTCTTTAGAGTTAAGTATAGGTTTCTAATAAATAAAACAAATTTATATCAAACTATTCATTTCTTTAACCCTGGATAAGAAACCTCTCAGGATAAACTGCTTGTTTACTATATCCCACCCTTCACTGTTCCCTAGCATGAGATTGTTGGGCTGTTTATCCTGTTGACTATCTTGTTCAGTCATCTTATGGTCATATTAATAGTAGTTTAATAATGCCATGTACTACTAGCCTAGAGGACACTGACTGGAGAAATTAATCATAATAAGGGGCTATAGATCAGACAGACTGTACTTTAATGCTATTGAGAAATTATTCAAACAAGATTATTATGTGTTATTACCAAAAACCCAGGCAGCTAAAAATGTTGTCTTTGAGAACACAGACACTGGATGTCTAGTCATGGGCAAAGTCATCAATAAATTGTACTCTCTTCAAAAGCCAAGCAAGTGGAGGAAACTATCTGGAGGAATTGGGTTTAAGTGTGCTCTTTGAAGCTGACAGGAAATGGCGTTCAGTGTGTGCCAAGGTTAAAATGCTCTTACTTGAGGCTAAATTGGTCAAGATCACAGTTAGCAGAGATCATTTACTATCATTTATGAACATTTCAGACCTTTCCAGTGACACATAGGTAACTATTATTTAAGAGAGCAAAATAAGTAAGTGGCAAAAGATAAAAAGATGAGTACTGCAAATGGGCTGAAGAATGTAACTTTTTCATTTGTATTATTGCTTATGAATTTGTAAAATGACTAAAAAAGTCATTGCTTGCTTTCATTTATTTTATTTCTAAGTTAACATCAGATATTTTAAATATTTTCACAATATTCCTTTTCTTGAATTCATTTAAGGCAAAGGCAAAAATTGAGAAAAGGGGTAGTATTTGAGAATCTTTTAGGGAACTTATAATGTTCTAAAAGGGAAAATGGCATCAAAAAAGGACAAATAACTTCTGCAAAACTATAGTAGATAGGAATCCTTATCTTCTACTCACTCACTGACTTTCTATGCCATGCTTTCAACCATTTTGTGCCCTAATATGTTAATGAGAATATTAAACTTATATAACTTGAGTTCTAAAAATACTCAAAAAGTAGTTTGGCAAAATCATATTTAATACATGCAATAAAGACATCAACTATAGCTCATCATATGTGAAACATGAAATCAACAACATCTACAAAGCCACTCAGTGTGATATACCAAAAAGGGTCCTGGAGAACATACAAAGAAAATCCAGTTTCTTCACAAAAATTAAAGAGTAGAGTTATGCAAGGTCCAAAAAACAAAACAAAACAAACAAACAAACACAAAAAAACAAAAACCTGAGGAGCTTATGCAGATTAAAGGAGACTAAATATTGCATATAATTCTCAATTTGGTCATAGACTTAGAAAAAATTAAATACAAAGGATTATTAAGATAATTTTAACATTTAAATATACATTGTGGATTGGATAAGCATACTGTATCAATATCAACTTTCCTGATTTTGTTAACTGAACTGTGGTTATGAGAGCATGTCCTTGTCCTGAGGAATGTCACTTAAATTATTTAGGGTTAAAGTACATAGTATGTCCAGCTTATTTCAAATGATTCAGAAAAAAAGTGTATGTGTAAAACAATTGGTGAATCTGGGTGAAAAGTATAGTGGAGTTCCCTTTCCTCTCTACTAGTCTCATAAGTAGTCTTGAAGTTTGAAATCTATCAAATTAAAAGATTAACAAAAATGATTTACATCTCTTTCCTGGCTCTTGGAGGGTTTATGCTTATACTGGGCCGCCTCCTCCTCTCCCCCTGGCCACCTTGGTTTTTACTGCTACTGTCTCAACAGAGGAATTTCCCCCTTACAGTCCCTCCCTCCCCTGTAATCTGCCAGTTCTGACTGGTTCTTCCCTGGGGTGATTGGAAAGCCACCTGCTGGGGGTTAAGTCCCTTTGGCAGAGGATGTGGTTGTTCCCTGGGGTGTCTGAAGCTGTAACTTCCATACTTAAGCCTGATTAAGTGTAACTTTCAGACTTCATTGGGCATAGGCTTAGCCAGTTATGTTCCCTTCTCTAACTAGCTGCCTATGCTAACTCACCCTCACAACCTATTTACTTCCCAAAGGCTCCACATACAAATATCATTAAACTATGATTATGATTTTTAAGATATTAATTTTTTGAGGACGCAAATATTCAATCTATTGCAGTAAATATTCCAGTGATAAGCCATAAATCCTAATGACTTACATGTTTGCATTACTGGTATTGTTATATTGATTATATAAGACAATAACTTATATGATTTTATGATTATTCATCATTCATCAGTACATGAATATCAGAATTGACATTGGAAAAAAAAATAAAGAAATTCAGTTGAATCAACTTCATAAAAGCTCAGGCCAAAGTCAAGGCAAAAAAAGTAGACTTCTGATAAATATCAAGGCTAAAACCAAATTCAGAACATCCTCAGCTGAGCCATTTGATAAAATAAGAAAATTATATGATTTTTAACTTACTGCCTTCATTTGTAGATTACAATGTTCAAGGCTGTGTGTGTGTGTGTGTGTGTGTATGTATGTATCTATATAAAGTTATAGATATATCTGTAGCTTGTATGTATTTGGGTATATGTATATCTGTGCATTAGTATATGTGTATGCATGTGTGTTTGTTCTGTTTGCCCATGAGAAAAAAATTAAGCCTTTAATTTTTTTGCTTCCTTTTTTAGCATTAACTGTGACTTATGCTCTTGGCCAAATCAGATTGCATCTTCTTCAAAGAAAGAAATTACACTTTTATAGCATCTTGAAGGGATACATCTTATTCCTATGGATAAAAGATTCTTTTCATTATCAAACTGAGTTTCACCACCTTCCAAGTCAGGGACATATCTATAATAATAAAAGTGTAATATGCTAATTAGACCAGACGTCCTTCTGGCTGACTTCCCAGATGAAGCTGGGGCTGCAAGGGAAGCCCAGGTCCCAGATGCCAGAGGGAAGCTAGTGTTGACAACTGGGGGAAGGAAGGCCTACTCTTGTATGAATTTGTGCATCGGGCCTCTAGTCTGATAATTCTACAAGGGATGTCTTCGCAGAAAAAATATTTACATCAAAATCCTTTTTCCATTTTCCTATGAACATGTCTGACACATGAATGTTCCTTGTAGAATAGTGAACAGTCATTCAGAAAACATGTATATATAGCTTCTGATGTTAACTACTCACAACTACCTTAGGCAAAAACAGGCTTTGTGTAAATAGACCTTAGCCCAAAAGAACAAGCGAGTCTCCTGCTGATACTGTTTGTGTGAGTGAGGTGGGAGGGGTGTTCTTCCAAGCTGCTTTAAAATAAAAGTGAATAAATAATTAGTCTGCTTTTATGAAGAATTAATATTTCATGTCTGTGGAGATGAAATCCATCTGAAATAGTTGTGAGTATGTGGAACCAAAATGAATTCATAGACAATTAGTTTGAAACTTATAAAACTGGATTCCTATCTTCTCATTGTCTATGAAGCAGTTAAGATCCTAAGGTTCCCATGCTCTAGCAGAAATGTTGAACACAGTAAGTGGCCAGAACTAACTGTATTTATTTTCCTATATCATCTCATCTCACTGATAGTCAACCATTCCAATGCTTTCCAAATGCCTGACATAAGTAACTATGTCTCTTCAGAGGCTAGTGATTGCTATTATTTTTTGAAAAGGCATTATATTAACTAATTACCTGGGCTCTTACACATCATTTTATTTATAATGTTGATTAAGGTGAATGAGGGGTCACTACGAAGAGAAAGGAGTGAAAATAATTCTGAGCCATTATGTTCATTGTCTTCCTCTGATATTTCTCTAAACAAAATTAAAATAGTTTTATTTTTTAAAATAGCCTGTATAACAAAGTTAAATGTATATATTTGTAATACAGAAGATCGTAACTCTGATGAAAATGTTTTAAAGAAATGTTGTCCCTTTAAATGAAACATTTAACAGCCTTAGCCACTTCTCCTCTTCGTACCACTCTCAGTCGTTCTGCTCCCACAGGGCCCCCACTCTGCGCTATGAGTGTGTAACACAAGACAGGAAGTAAAGGTGTAAGATCTACATTTTCAGTAAAAAGCTAGAAGCATGTTCATACATGCACCATGCCCTGAAATAGGATGGAGGGAGAAGCAGAGGATGAACACGTGTGCCTACTGAGACTTTTTGAGAAGTGTTTTTATTTAGGAAAAGACAGTAAGCTCAGTAGATGCAAGTGAGACTCTATGGCTAAAGTTTTGTGGTAATGTGTGTTGATTCTAGTCCAGTCATTCCAGGCGAGAGGAATGTTTCACTTTTAGTATCTCTGTAGAAACTATTCTCTGCATTCAAGAACTTGTAAATATGGTTATAATATATGATATTGAATTATTTTATAATTGGGGATGTCATTTATTTATTTTATGTAATTATTAATGAATAATATAAGTAAAATCACCTGATGTCCTAGCTAATTCTATACATTATATCAAATCAATTATATTTATTATTTTCATCTACTTCAACAATTATATTTCATTTGTCCTGAGTTATGTAAACTTGGAAACTTTTAAAAATTGTCCCTTAAAACATTCTTTGGACACTGACCAATGGAAAAGAATATAACACCCAGAAATAAACCTGTGCATAAATGGCCAATTAATTTACAACAAAGAAGCCAATAATATACAATCGGGAAAGGATAACATCTTCAATAAATGGTTCTGAAAAAATTGGGTGGCCACATACAAAAGAGTTAAAATGAACCCCTATCTTATACCATACATAAAAAATAACTCAAATAAAGACTTGAATATGAGGCCTGAAACCATAAAACACATAGAAGAAAACATAAAAAGTCAGTTCCTTTGTCACTGGTCCAGGCAATGATACTGTGAATTTAACACCAAAGCAAATGGAACAAAAATAAAACAAAAAAGTTTGAGTGCATCAAACTAAATAAAGTTTCTGCACAGCAAAGGAAACCATCAGCAAACTGAAAAGGTAAATTATGGAATGGGAGCAAATATTTACAAATCACATATCCAATAAGTGTTTATTATCTAAAATATACAAAGGAATCATACCATTCAATAGAGGATTGAGAAAATATATATAGTTTTTTTTACATATGCACACTAAATAATGGGCAAAGTACCTGAGTACACAAGATGAACAGATGGTCAACAAATACATATAAATGTCTAAAAAAATCACCAATCATCAGGGAAATGCAAGTGAAAGTCACAATGAGGTATTACCTCACATGTGTTAGGATGACCATTACTCAGACGGCAAAAAATAAATGCTGGTGAGGATATGGAGTAAAGAGAAGCTTTGTACACTGTTGGTGGAAATGTAAACAGGTACATTCACTATGGAAAACAGTGTAGATATGCCTCAGAAATTAAAAAATACTCTACCATATAATTCAGCAATTCAACTTTGGAGTTTATGTCTAAAGGGGAGGGGACAGATTATCAAAAATGTACTTGCACTCCTATGTTTATTGTGGCATTTTCAACCTATGTGTCAGTCAATGAAGGAATGGATAAAGAAATGGTATACATATACACAATAGGATATTTTTCAGCCTTTAAAAAGAAGAAAATCTTGTCATTTGTCACAACATGGATGTACCTGGAGAAGATTATACTAAGAAAAATAGTAAGCCAGATAGAGCAAGACAAATATTGCATGGGATCATACCATTTATATGTGAAATCTTTAAAAAAAAAATAGAACTTACAGACAGCAGGAAAAGTGGTTGCCAGGGGCTGGAGAGCAGGGAAAATAGGGAGAGGCTGGTAAAAGTGTATAAACTTTCAGATACAAGATGAATCAAATCTGTGGCTCCAAATATATAACATGATGACCACAGTTGTTAACACTGTATTGTACAATCCAAATTTGCAAAAAGATTATTTCTTAAACATTTTCACACAAAAAGTTGCTAAGTATTAACGTAATGAGGAGAGTGCTTTCATACTTCATTCTATCAAATCATCATGTTATAAGTTTTAAATATTTTACTATTTTAGTTGTCAATTATACCCTGAAAATTACAGGGGAAGACAAAAGTAGGTTTATAGTTGTTTATATGAAAAAAGACATACAGGTTCTGATTACTACAATAACTTTATCAACTCAAAAGAAGGTCACAATGCAACTGTAAGTCTACTTTTGCCCACCTCTGCATATAATAAATGACAATACGTGTATGTATAGATGGAGGTACTAATCAAAGAAAAGATTTATTTAGAGGCTTTCCTTGGGGAATATGTACTAATTGCCTGTAATATAAAGAAGGGCTGAATTAAAGTATACTTTTGCATTTGGGAGGTACTTATAGGTGTAATTTTGTGGAAAGTCAATTTTTTTGAAATAATATATTGATAACACAAGACTATACTCTTAAACTATATTGTAATCCTGAAAAATTTAGAAGGATTTTTATATATTAACCATTATGTTTCAAGGTAGCATTCATTAATTTTTCAAGAAAAATATACATAGTACTTCACATATAACTCCAGACAAATAAAACTCCTAGATATCAGAAATCTATAAAATTCAATAGAATATAATTTTTTTACTGTTTCTTATTGGTGCATGTCTACATTTCCAATAAAAGAGCAAGGACATTTTTTTTGTTTTAAAGCTAGGTAAAAACATTTCTTCTTACAGTTTGGAAAGAAAAAAAATTTTTCAATAAGCTATATCTGTCAAACAAATGAGCACATATTTATATTACCTTTTTCCTATAACTACAGTCTTGTTTTGCTTTTCCCACTTACTTCATTTTTCTTTAATACTTGTCACTTTCTCTTTCTTTATCTCCACTAATGTTGCCATCTCTCTTTTATTACCTACTGAGGCCACATGCATGAAATTTGTGCACAGGAGGGTGTGGCCCTTAGCCCAGCCTGCACCCTCTCCAATCTGGGACCCTTGAGGGATGTCCCACTGCCTGTTTAGACCCAGCAGTCAGATATTCCTCTCACAATCCAAGACTGCTGGTTCCCAACTGCTTGCCTGCCTGCCTTCCTGTTCCCCCCAACCACTTCTGCCTGCCAGCCTGATCACCCTCTAACCACTCCCCTGCCAGCCTGATTGATACCTAACTTCCCTCCCTTTCAGGCCTGGTCCCACCAAACTGCTCTCCTCTGCAGGCCTGGGCCTCCCAAATTGCCCCTCCCTGCAGGCCCAGTTGCCCCCAACTTTTCTCCTCTGCCGCTCTGGTCACCCCTAACTGCCCTCCCTTGAAGTCCTGATCCCTCCCAACTGCCCTCCCCTCTTAGCCATCTTGTGGTGGCCATCTTGTGTCCACATGGGGGCAGAATCTTTGACCACATGGGACAGCCATCTTATGTGTTGGAGTGATGGTTAATTTGCATATTATTCTTTTAGTAGATAGTATAGAGGCCTGGTGCACAGGTAGAGGCCAGCTGGTTTTCCCTGAAGGGTGTCCTGGATCAGGGTGGGGTTCCCTGGGGGTATGGAGCAGCCTGGGCAAGGGGCCTGTGGTGGTTTGCAGACTGGCCATGCCCCCTGGTTACCCAAGCAGAGGCCCTGGTATCTGGGATTTATTTATCTTCTATAATTGAAACTTTGTAGCCTTGAGAGGAGGCCAGGGCAGGCCAGGACGTTTGGCTTCCTCCATTGCCAGGGACACCCAAGCCTCCTGCTCACTTTATGGCCACAGCCATTTTTGTTGGGATTTTATTTATCTTCTATAATTGAAACTTTGTAGCCTTGAGCAGAGCCCAGGGCCAGCCATAAAAGGCAGAAAGTTTGGTTTTCTCCATTGCCAGGTAAACCCAGTCCTCCTGCTTGCTCCATTGCTGGCTGCCATCTTGGTTGGGTTAATTTGCATAGTCACTCTTGATTGGATGGTGGGCGTAGCTTGCGGGTGTAGTGGAGTGTTGGTTAATTTGCATGTTTCTCTTTTATTAATGTAGACTAGAGGCCCAATGCACAAAATTCATGCAAGTGTCTTAACCCCAGCCCCTACCCACCACCATGGCCTAGGGCCTCTGCCACCTCTGCCTCCACCCCTGCCCGCTGCAGCTTTATCTGGAAGGAAGGATATCTGGTCTAATTAGCATATTATGCTTTTATTATCATAGATTTGGAGCACCCATCTATTTTAGCCTCATTCTTCTTTCTAAAGCCACATCCTTCTGTTAATTTTCCTCTAGATTTCTTTTGCATTAATCTATATCTTTTGTTGAGGTGTGTCTCATCTTTACTTTTTGCAAGAGAATCAGAGCCATGTGAAAATAATGAAGGGTGGGTGAGAAAGAGCTTTTAAGCTCATTAAGTAATCCTGATATTTCTGATGATATAGACTATATACATACTGTAACCAAGATTTTGCTTCAATGGTTTATTGCATTTTGGTTATGAACCTGGGAATAAATGAAAAGTCTCATAAAAGCTGTAATTAGGGTGCAAACAAGTCAGCTGCCTAGACCAGAATTCTTTAAATACAACACACAAGTATTTTAAACTGTACATTTAAATAATTCGACTGTCACATTTTTTTGCTAAAATATTACATGAAGCTATAAGTGAAAAAGAAAATGATTTCTTACTAATTACACCAACTTCCTATAATAACTCTGCCAATTTTTATTTCCTGCTTTTCTTCCCTAGCTCTCAGTATGCTGCAATGCAATGCAATGCAGTTTATCATTCATTTCTAAGCAATAATTTTGCATTAAAATTGATTAGCTGATCTTAAAAATTTTATATGGCTATGGTAAGAATTCAAGATGAGTTATAAAGAATTGTGAAGGGATTAAGAAGTACTAATTTATAGTTACAAAATACTCACAGGGATGTGAATTATACACAGCAAGGGAAGTATGGTTAAAAAACTGTAATAACTATATAGGCGTATGAAATATTAGGAGGATCACTTTGTAAAGTGAGTGGCTTTCTGGAAACTATCCTGTATATCTGAAACCAGTACAAAATAGTGTTGAATGTAAATTATAATTAAAAATAAAATATTAAAAAAGATGAATTTTAAGGAGAAATATGGGGTTTTGATGCACTTTTGTCTTCTAAATGCAATATATTTTAAAGCATAATTAGAAAGCATCAATTTAAAAAAAAGAGTAAAACCTATCATGTCTACAAACTTTAAGAACATCAATTTCGATATTCATTAAAAACAAAAATATTACAAGATATAAGTATTGTACATTTCAATGAATTTTGCATAAAGATTAACATCATGACAGATTTCTCTCAGTAGTAATAGGAAAGCAAACAAATAAACACATTTATTTGATATAATTCATTGTAAAGAAAAAGACAGATGTAAAATAATAAAATATATTCTATTCACACAGTACAGTAACATCTTTATTATTCATATGTAAGCATTTTTTGATGCTTAAATCTACATTATTTGAAATGGAACTTTCTGGTTAGAGATTTACATATAAATTCCTCAAGGTATAAATATGCTATTGAAAATGAGAAAGAATATAAAAATATAAAGGTTACATTTGCAAGCTAATCATAGTCATCTGATAGTGTACTGCTATATGCTTTATCCATAAGTATTAAATACACTGTGCTATTTTAAGATATCAAATATTTTCAACAGCCAGAGTAATATAAATTATTGCTATGCATGGATTTAATGTGGTCACAACAACCTTTATTTATTGAGCCCAATGTTTGAAACTAAATATTCAGGCAATTCATAAATATAGATGTTTATTTTATTTACTGAAGTGAAGAAAAAATAAAACCACAGAGTTTAAAACACTTATTTAAGCATGACACAGAGCCATAGTTTCTTTAATAAATCCTTATATTTATTATGCAATTTTATTTTTTTAATAATTTATTTTTTTCCCTATTGCCCTCCTCACCCCCCAGCACATGCCCCCATCCGTCCCCCCCTACTCCCACCTCCCACTGCCCTGCATCCACTGGCCATGCCCACACACACATGCATACAAGTCCTTCGGTTGCTCTCCTACAGGCCCCTCCCACCCAACCTCCCCTGCCTTCCCACTGTAGCACCACAGTCTGTTCATTGCTTCTTTGCCTCTGCATCTGCTTCCCCCCTCCACCACCATATTCTTGTCTTTAAAAACATCTTGCCCCTGTAGGCTAGAAATAAACCCACAAGAGCAAAAGAAAAATGACTGAGTCCCAATTTCAAGGTCCGATAGCTTTGCATCCCAGTTTCAATGTCAAACAGTTCCTTACGTGTACATGTCATCAGTGGTATCTGGATAGTGGACAAATGGTGCAATTTTAACCCCAATATTAATTAAAATATAATTTAAAAAATCAACCATATAATTTTGAACAAAATTTCAACTATTTTTCTTCAGTTGATACTATTTAATAAGTCTGAATTCTAGAAGAAATGTGATTCCACTGCACACACATACATCCTATATTTAAGTGACTTGAGGTTTTAGATAAAAATATCTTTTGATCAGATCTCAAAGGGTTTGGTTCCAATGCTATTAAAATATATGTGGAAAATATATTCACAATATGAAAAATTAATGGGCTACATTTATTCAATGATATATATGGTTCATCTATTAGTAGCCAAATTATCAGTGTTCATGACAGCTCTAAAGCAGCCCAGTCCTTTAAAATCCAAGAAGAAAATACAATTAAACCACTGCTCCAGAAAAAGATGTGTAATGAATTCCTTTATCTATCTACTTGTCTGATTCCATTAAACTAGAAAGGACCCTTGGACTTTGAGAATTCTCTAGGGATTAATCTGGGATAATACTTCCCCCCACCCCCCAAAAAAAAGTCCCCGTTTGAGAGGTTGCAGTATGATTTTTGTTTTAATACAGAGTTCATGTGCCTTCATTTTTATATAAGCACACACAAAGTAAATTTAAAAATAAGCAAACACAAAATGGGGTACCAGTTTTGGAAATGATGATGTGAAGATTTTGAGCAATTCTTTCTACAGAAAATTATAAAACTGAATAAAAATACTTTTTAAAAAATTGGAGACAAAGAAAAACCCTAAATGTAGCCAAAAATATTTCTCTAATCCATTGAGATAAAAATGGAAATATTTTGGTTTTCTTGCTCACGGGAACACTTCATACCTCCTACTCTTACTGGCTTTAGATGGCAGGTATTAGAATTCAGAGCAACACAGCAGCTAAAAAATTAAGAAGGGTATGCTGAAAGTAAGAAAATATAAAAGGACTGTAATTCAAATTCTGAGTGTTTTTTCCCCCCAACAAGCTACCGATTTCTAAACATTGTATATTCCAAGGAAACTACAAAAAATGAGTCAGAGATGAAGGGGATTGAGGTTAGGAGAATATCCTTGAAAGATACAACTGTTCTCAGTAAGATTTGCAAGATTGCTATGTTTTGACTCAGTGTCTCCCACAAATTGTATTAAGCCCAGTCAGCAGAGAATAGCTTGAAATTCAAGAGACCAAAATTAATTCCTATCAGACTATCTAGAAATTTAGGACAGGAGAAATGAAAGAATCATAGAAAGTGAACCTCTAAAATTTGAACTGTAATATATTTTTTCTGCTATTTTTCCACCTATCTTGCCAACTTTTACATGTTTTTAGTAAGAGCATATAACCAGATAGATATTGTTGCTATTATTTTTAACCATTAGAATCGTCTTTCTTTTCTCTTTTAATTGATAAATTTAATCCTTTATAATTTAGTGATTACTAATATATTTAATTTTATTCTTATCCTTTTTCTGGAGCTTGCTCATTATGATTAATTTTATTTGGTCTTTTCTCCTGTCTTGCCTTCTATTGATTCTATGAAGTTATTCATTTTCTCTTTCCCTTTTCCATTATTTTGAAGATTGTACATGTAATTTTCTATATTATTCCATATTGCCCTTAAAATCTTAACAAAATATTTTACTGTATATATAAAATTTAAAATACTCAATTTCTCTATCTTCTTCCCAAACAAACTTGAAAATTCTTCATAAGCATATTACTGTTGTCTACAATATTTGTTCCATTTTTATTTCTACTTCAAAACAAGTAGAAATAAAAGTAATTATTTTGCAATAATTATTTTGTCATAAGTACTTTACTTTGTCCACAAATTTGCCATTTCATCTTTCATAATCCTTCCTTTTGAGTTTAATTTTTTTCACCCTAAAACATAACACTTTTATTTCCTCCCATGAAGATCTTTCAATGGTTAAGTTTTCTTAGTCTTCAGTGAAAACATATTTAACTAGGGGCCCGGTGCCCTCTCATAGTCCGGGAGCCCTCAGGTGATGTCTGACTGACAGCTTAGATCCAATCCCTGCAGGCCTAAGCCACAGTCTGCCCTCCCTCTGTGTGAGGTGACCAGCAGGCTGATTAGGGGACATCAACAGCTGGCAAGAGGTTGGCCCCAGCCCCGCATCCCCCCATCACCCCTCCACCACTGCTGATCAGAGCCACCTCCAACCCTGCTCCCTCCCTCTGCCTGCCAGTCATTCTGCCATTCGGTCAATCTGCATATTACACTTTTATATAGTATTTGTCTTTACTTGAGATAGATTATTTTTATTTTTAGATGGGTGCATAGCTTTAGTTTATTAACATTTCTCTCAGCATTATGAAGATCAACTATTGTCATCTGATCCCTATTTAGCTCTGAGGAGCTAATTATTTTCCAATCTAAATGTACCTGTCTGCTTTCTAATAGCTTTTAAGAATTTATCTTTGGGAGTCTATAATTTCACTACCTTGTGTCTAGGTGTAGATGGATTTTGTTTGTTTTCCCTTAATTAATTATATTTCCTGCAGTTTGGAGCCTTTCATAAATCTGATAAAAATTTAGCCCTTATCACTGCACATATTTTCTCTATTCTTCTGATTATTACTTCTCATCCTATCTAATAATAAAAGAGTAATATGCAAATTAACCATGGCTCTAATATACTCACAAGCCACGCCCAGCAACCAATCAGGGGCAGTTATGCAAATTAACCCAACCAAGACGGCTGCAGCCACGGAGAGAGCAGAAGGCTTGGGTTTCCCTGGTAATGGAGGAAGCCAAGCTTTCCACACACCCTGGCTGCCCCAGGCCTCCACTCAAGGCTACAAAATTTCAATTATAGAAGATAAATAAATCCCAACAAAAATGGCAGCAGCCATGGAGCTGGACAAAGCAGGAGGCTTGAGTTTCCCCAGGCAATGGAGGAAGCCAAACTCCTGCAGCCCTGGCCTGCCTTGGTCTCCACTCAAGACTACAAAGTTTCAATTATAGAAGATAATAAATCCCAGATACCAGGGCCTCTGCTTGGATCACTGGGGGGCATGGCTGGCCTGCAAACCACCATAGGCCCATCACCTAGGCCACCCCATGCCCCAAGGGAACCCTCACCCTGATCTGGGACACCATTCAGGGCAATCCAGCTGGCCCCCATCCATGTACCAGGCCTCTATCCTATCTAATAAAACAGTAATATGCAAATTGACCATGACTCCAACACACAAGATAGCTGCCCCATGTGGTCAAAGATTCTGCCCCCATGTGGACACAAAATGGCCACCACAAGATGGCCAGCAAGCAAGGGAGGGCAGTTGGGAGGGATCAGGCCTTCAAGGGAGGGCAGTTGGGAGGGACCAGGCTTGCAATGGAGGGCAGTTGGGGGTGATCAAGCCTTCAGGGTAGGGCAGTTAGGAAGGACTCAGGCCTACAGGGGAGAGCAGTTTGAGGGGACCAGGCCTGCAGGGGAGGGCAGTTAGGGGTCAGTAGGCCTGCAGGGGAGGGCGGTTAGAGACAAACAGGCTGGCAGGGGAACAGTTAGGCATCAATCAGGCTGGCAGGGGAGTGGTTAGGGGCAATCAGGAAGGCAGGCAGGCAAGCAGTTGGGAGCCAGCAGTCCTGGATTGTGAGAGGGATGTCCAGATTGGAGAGAGTGTACCAGGCCTCTAGTAAATGTATATTGTACTTACCTAGTTTTGTCTCTTTTTTTTATAATCTCCATTTCATAAATTTCATGTCGTTTCTGTGCTCATTTTGAGTAATTTCCCCCACCAATATTTCTATTTATGAATTTTTTCTTCATCTGAATCTAAACATCTCTGTAATTCTTTTATTGTATTGTTAATATCATTTATTATAATTCTCAGTTTTAAAGTTATATTTAAATTATCTCAACGTGCCAATGCTTTTCTTCCTATATCATGTTATTCTTTTCTTTAGAGTATAATTACTTCAATTATCATTTTAGACATATTTTTTATAACTTTAAAAATATTTATATTCTCACTGTCTGAAGGTCTTCATATTATAATTTCTCCTTATCAAATCTTGCTTTTGTTGGACTACACCTTGAGTATTTTTAAATTTGAATGATGTGAGCTAAAGTATGTATCCTGTGGGACATAGGTTGAGGGAGTATTTCCCCAAAGGAGTTTTGTGCTTGCTGGCAGGACCTGAATGAATCACAATCCTGAGACCAAGTTTTTTTTTCAGTTTAATACTTCTGAATTACATATGTAGCATAAAAAAATGTGGACTCCCACACAAATAGAAAGAATAAAATTGGAGTTTAGAATTTTTAGGAAAGACTGGTATTTTTCATCTCAAGTAGGAATGAGATTTGAACCTCTGTTCCAATAGGTTCAATTATTCTTACTCACCCTTAATTTTAGAATATGGCCTTTTAAAATTCCTGACTTCATGCTGGTGTTCTACTAATAAGTCTGATTTTCACAGACTCATAGCTTCCTTCTCTGTACAAGGGAAGGAATTAAACATAGCTCTAAGGTATCAGAGAAATAAAATGTCTCTCTTGTCTCTTTTAGGACATCTATAATATCAATTCTCATGCTTATGCCTCCAATGTTAAGTCCCTGTTTCCTTCACCTGAATTTTTCTTTCTTTCTTTCTTTCTTTCTTTCTTTCTTTCTTTCTTTCTTTCTTTCTTGCAAAAAAAAAGAATGTTGTTATACATTTTAAAAAATTGTGGTAGTTTTTACTCAGAACTTTTAGGTATTTGTAGTGAGAAGTATTTTAGACTATTTAACATACCACCTTGCCAAAACAAGATGTAAAGAAGGTGGTTTCTACAATACAAATGGTGTATCCCTCTCCTGCCTACAATCTTCAATGATATTACATTGCTATTGAATATTTTTTCAGCATGTGGCATGTTATTTGCCATGAAAATCTGTTATACATTAATTTACTTAATATGTCTCTTAATAAGTACTGCTGACATTTTAAGACATTAAAATACATAGACATAATTCTATGCACTTCATAGTTAATAACTCATTTAATGCTAATGCAAAACTATACATATTATCATTATCCCCATTTTACTTATTTATTTATTTATTTATTTATTAAATATATTTTATTGATTTTCTACTGAGAGGAAGGGAGAGGGATAGCGAGTTAGAAACATCGATGAGAGAGAGACATCAATCAGCTGCTTTGTGCACACCCCCTACTGGGGATGTGCCCGCAACCAAGGTACATGCCCTTGACCGGAATCGAACCTGGGACCTTTCAATCCGCAGACCAATGCTCTATCCACTGAACCAAACCAGTTTCAGCCCCATTTTAAATGTATTGACTTTACATCTAACTTGCCTTTCCTCTTTTCTTCTCTATGCTTTTGTTTTCTATATTCCTATTGAACAAATTGTCCAACTTCAAATTGGGATATACTCTTAGATTCTGTCATTTCCTATTACCCCATATTTAATCATCAAACCACTGTTATTTGTACCTCTGAAACAGCTCATGTCTGCATGAGCTATACATTTCAATCATCACTAGTACTTTGCCTGTCTAAGCCATGATACATGAGCAGATAAGGGGCAGGTGATGCATTCTAGCTGGAAGATACAGCACTTTCTTCTACTCAACCATCATACTCAGCTCAAGAATTATGTCTTTAATAAAGAATTCTCTGGCTCTTCTGGACATGTTTAATGGAGCATTTATCCATGCTCAAATAGTTCAGTATAACTACTACTCTTCCAATAAACACAGCAGTGCATTTTTTTCTAATAAACCCATAGTTTTCCCAAGGCCTATGTGAGAAGACCTACTGGTCTATTACACAGTCTGAAATGTCAACTTTTATTCTTGAGCTAACCTACAAAAGAAAACTGTTTTTTATCTTAAAAAAAATGTAGCATTGTAGTGGGAAGAATAATAACGGACAGCTTAAGTAATTTTGAAGTGTGCATTTAAGGCAGCCAAACAGGAGCCCAGTGACTCTCCACACAGCAGCCTGACAATGCCTATTGTCAAACCGTATGTCTCAGCAAAATATTAAATATATTCATGCCTTGGGCAACTGAATCCACCAGGAAGCAAGGAAGCATTAAAAACAGAAATTTTGAATTGTGAATAAATACAAAAACAAATAAATGTTTATTGAATGCTTATACATGTGTAAGATACTCAGAAACAAATATTTCATTTTTAATAGAATAGATTCCTTAAAAAGTAAAATGTTAGAATTTATTATTTTAACCTTGTTTCTTCACACTCAGAACACTGCTCTTGGTGACATATTATACATACATTATTTCTTAACTCTTTTAATGGAATGTCTTTGTCCCAGATCTGCATGGTAACCTCTTCTGACCATAAATGGGAACATTCTGGCAATGGCAATAATGTAGCCTCATTTCCTCTTACCTCAGGTATCTCTCTAGCTTACTGCACTCATTTAAAGCCCTATATGTCTGTTCCTATTGTAAACTCACAGAAGCATCTTTGGAACCAGATAATGCTGGATAAAATTCACAGACCATTTAAAGTGGAATTATCTCCCAAGTTCCTCAAGTAATCACCAAATAAATCACCAAATAAAGTCAGTCTTTCTGCTGATCTGAAATTCAGTTTAGGATCCCTAGCTCTTAATATTTAATAAATTGTAATATATCCCTTTGACTTGTCTTCCCACCTGAATTAGAAATCCTATAATATAATGTCCTGTTGGGCTACTATTTATCCCTGTGAAAGAAAGTCAAATGTTTTCCTTACACATTAAACTGTTTTTAATTATTTTTTTACCCTTCTTTTGTCTTCCTAAGGTTGTTATGAGACATTCATAAAATTAAATTTTTTTCTTAATTATTCTCCCAGTGGTTTTCTTATTCCTCTTTTACTCAATTCCATTGTAAAGGTTCTCCTTTTCCTTTTTTCCTCCTCCTCCTTCTCTTCTATTCCCTTCTTTTCTTCTTCATTCTTCTTTTCTCCCTTATTCAAGTTCCCATTTGCTGTAACTGCCTTGAACTAAAAATGGTTCCTCTGACTGAATCTGGACTCTGATTATCAGAAATGTGCTTCCTTTCTTTTTGCTTACAATATTTCTTTCTCTTGCATGTTGTGCATTGCTCAGGGTTCCCTCTCATGCACTGTATTTTCCTATGTGCCTGAAGTAACAGCTCACATCCTGCTGAAGCTGATTCTACTACTTATAGTACTCTACACTTTGTACCCATGCCAATCCAGTCCAGCATCCATCACTCATTGTTGATGCTTACCACAGAGCAGTTAAGTATATAAAATCTCAGGTCCAAATCCAAGCTCTGAATTTCATTAACAGTATTGCCTTTGCAAAGATACCTATTTTTTTCTGAACCTCAGTTTTATTGGCTTTGAAAGTAGAATAATAATTGTGTGAAGACATCTTGTGTCTGCCTCTTGGACCTCAGTATGTTCATCTTTTCTTACAATTCTACTTCAGGGCTCTCTGGTACATTCAGCCTTTGAAGACTTAAGAGGACTATAACATCTTATCCAGCTTGAAGGAACAGCAGACTCAACACAAGGCCTCATTTCTTTGAGCTCAGTATTCCTGACCACAATGCTAGAAACACGTATCCATTATCCTCTAAGAGATTATAAAAATAATTCCAGCCAACACCAAACTTGGTAAAAAGTCCATGCTTAATGTGTTGCACTCCAATAGTCCTCTTGTCTGATCCAACCTTCCTTCCCTCTCCTACTATATTAGTTTTCTTTTGCTGCATAACAAATGACCACAAACCTAGTGGCTTAAAACGAGATACATTTGTTATTTCACAGTTCCTATGGGTCAAGGTTCTGCGTGGTGCTTATCTGAGTGCTCAGCTTGGGACCTCACCAGGATGCATCAAGATGTCAGTCAGAATGAGTTCTCTTCTGGAGAATCACCCTGGGAGAAATCCAAGCTCATTCATATTATTGGACCCATTCTTTTCCTTGAGGCTGCTGTATGGTTGAGGGCTCTCAATCACTACTGGCTGTTAGTTGAAGGCTACCGTCAGGTCCTAGAAGCTGCCCAAAGTTCCCTGCCATAGGCACACTACTAATAATCTGCTTCTTCAAGACAAACAACTGACTCTCTCTTGCCGGTTTGCTAAAACAGAGCCTTATATAATGCCGTGTAGTTATGGGAGTAATATCCTACCACCTCTGCTATATTCTGTTGTTAGGAGGAGAAAGCCACAGTCCCATCTACACTCAAGAGGAGAAAATTGTACAACAGTGTGCCTCATTGTGACATCTTAAGGCAGTGGTTCTCAACCTGTGGGTCGCGACCCCTTTGGGGGTCGAATGACCCTTTCACAGGGGTCACCTAAGACTATTGGAAAACACCTATTTCCCATGGCCTTAGGAACCAACAAACCGCTCCTCGGTGTAGCAAAGTGTAGCAATGTAGTTTACTGTAGTAATATGAAGACTGTTACCCATGCTACACCACAATTCAAGACAAAATTTCATTTATTTGTAATAAGAAATAAATATTTCACAATATATAATTACATATTGTTTTTGTGATTAATCACTATGCTTTAATTATGTTCAATTTGTAACAACGAAAATACATCCTGCATATCAGATATTTACATTACAGTTCATAACAGTAGCAAAATTACAGTTATGAAATAGCAACAAAAATAATTTTATGGCTGGGGGTCACCACAACATGAGGAACTCTATTAAAGGGTCACGGCATTAGGAAGGTTGAGAACCACTGCCTTAAGGTGTTCTGCCACACACACTTTTCAATACTTCCTATCATTTTGCCGCTGACATTTTCTATGTCAACTGAGAACTCTTTTACAACCTGAATCTCCAGACATTCAGTGTGTAGAGAATGGTTTGGGAGCAATCTCAGCCGGATGTATCACTTCTCATATCCCATTTGGGTTAGAGCCTGCAAGATGGAAGAATGGTCCTTTCTGTTTCCCAGTGCCAGACCCAGACCATTTCTCCCTATTCCTGCTGCAAAACTCCCTGTTCTTCCAAGGCTCACATTACCTAGCTATGCCTCTCTCTTCTAATTATTACTGTATTCTGAACTCCTCCCAATTGTCTGATTCTTTCTCATTCTTCAGAAACATTACCTCAGGTGTTCCCTATGTCTTATACATCTGTCACACTCAGTGACTTCAACATTTGTGTGAATAAGCCACCTTATCCTTTTCCACTCTTTCTTTTTTTGACATATATTATTATTGATTTCAGAAAAAAGGAAGAGATAGAGATAGAAACATCAATGATGAGAAAGAATCACTGATTGGCTGCCTCCTGCATGTCCCCTACTGGGGATGGAGCCTGCAACTGGGCATGTGTCCTTGACCAGAATCTAATCTGGAACCCGTCAGTCCACATATCAATGCTCTATCCACTGTGCTAAACTGGCTAGGGCTCCTCTGTTTCTTATAATTCTGAATTTCAAATATAATTTTCTTTACTCCACCACAATAATATACTCCCATGCTCACACCTGGATAGTACTGATTTTTGAAACTACAAACCCCCCCAAAATTTTATTTCATATATTCTACTCTCCAGCAACCACTTTATTGCCTTCTATCTCATGTGCTCAACCACAATACATCTTTTCTTCAATGTTCTCTCTGCTCTTTGTCCGTCGCTGACTTCTCACTATTTAGGTATTAGAGCCTTTCATGACTACAGAGATAGATACCCATATAATTCTAAATTGCAGTATCCAATTCCTTTCCCTTAGAGTACTGTTCACTTGTGCTATAATTATTTGTTTGTTCATATATTCTAATTTAATGGTCTCAAAAGATTTTGAAGCTCATGAGCACAAAAATGATGCTTCCTACATGTTTTCTAATATACCAGTATAGTAATGCATCTTATGGCATCAGATATACCTATGATATAAAAAATTTAAAAAATATATATATATGGTGTGTGTGTGTGTGTGTGTATATATATATATATATATATATATATATATATATATATAACACAAATGAATGAATATACCAAGGGTTATAGCAGGTATTAAATGAGGTTTTTCATATAATGACAATGATACATAACATTTACTGTCTTTGTAATGTTCCAGATTCTATTACAAGCATTTTATACATTATCCTATTTAGCCCGGTAACTCTATGAGTAATATATTATTATTATTTGCTCTGTTGTTAGGTCAACTGCCCCATGTCACACAGACAGTGAGTAACAGATGAGGAAGCTTGACTGTAGAGTTTCTATTCTTACTTTCTACACTCGACTATCTCTCAAATTTAACATTTAGTGCCCTACTGACACAAAATACTAGAAATATAATCCTTTCATAACTACCCTTATCATAAATAAATTCAATAAGTTAGAGTCTGTGTGTGTGAGTGTGTGTGTGTGTATATTATGCCATATGTATATAACATAAGATATATGCATATATAGATGAATAATCTTTTCAAAAATATTTTAGGAGACAATAAATATATAGTTATAGTACTGATCTACCATTATTTCTCAGATGAGCAAAGACCAAAGATTGAAAATAATACACCTTCGCCCAGGTAACATGTTAATAGCAGGAAAAAAATTCCAATTTAGAAGTATTTTGCTGTTATTTCTTTACTACCAATAAGTTATCATTACTAATGGAGATTGTGTGTATATACATGTATTTATACAGACATTCATTGAATTTGAACTAATTATAAGTTATTTTGACTATAACGCATAAATAGTCTGAGAAAGTAAGAGCAACATTTTTAAAGATAATTTATGGCCTGTTGGTCTTAGAACATATTTATAATAATTTATTTTAAATGATTTATTACACAACTTAAATGTACATCCAAATAGTCTGTGTATTATTGCAGAAGCAATAGAAAAATAGTATTGTTTTATCACTACATACATGAAAAGCATTTCTAAAGTGATTTTTTATTTGTTAACTATAGGCACCTGTATCTGCATAATTATGGTTACAAATAACATATTTTACAATGTACATAATACAGGGTATTCTAACTCCCAAATGGCATTAAAATTTTTGATATTAAAGTCCTCTAAAAAAATAAAGATAAATAAAATCCTCTAAAATGTGGTTATTTTGCTTTATACACTAGAGATAAGTCATTGTGATGTCACCTTGCCCCAGGAGACAACATTGCTTTTTCCACAGTTACAATATTTTGTCTTTAATATGCCTTTTCTCTTTTAAGTTGTGAGTGAAGAATTTTAAAATTGTTTCTAGTTTTTTTATAGTTGAGAGACAGAACTGTATTTTCTAAAGCAATACTGTTTAACTTTGAGGCAGAATAACTTGGAGAGTCCTGACTAATTCTCTTGGACACTCCTGGCTCTCTAAAAAGTAGCTAAGACAGGAAGAAGTACCATATTGGTATATTGCATTGTTTTCTTTGTCATCGCTGGAAATAAATCCCAGGAATGTTAAGAAACACATATCAAAAATTTTGCCAGTTCTCTAAGTGATGTGACATAAAAATATCTGGGCATTATACAAGCAAAAGTATGATTATTTGTCCTGTTACAAGTCATCCCAATTTTTATTTTACTTTATTGCCCAGGATACCGTTTATAAGACTTCATCATGAGTATTTACACCAAGCAGGTGGTTAGGAAGTGCCATCTACTGATAGTTTTACTACGTTGGAGAGTTTATAATGCCTGTTTGTATATTAAACTATAATTTAAATAAAACATATGGGAAACAAAATGCAGCATTACTTTAATGACTTAATCGTTTATGGTTACTATACGCAACGATTTTCTTTTTGTTTTCAGAAGCTCCAATATCTTCAACAGAATTCTACGAGCCTTGTGTTTCTACTGCCTAACAGAGGCCTGGACTGGGGAGTTGCAGCAATTTCACTTCAAAGGAAAGCAGACTCGTCAGTGGCTCCATTTTTTTCCTTTGAAGCAATCAATAATAGACTTGCCAGCTTACAAAACGTGCCCATATGAAGAGTGTGTCAACATTGTTAAATAAAAGGTTACTGCATTAAATAAGATGACCTTGCTACCTTTTAGTTGCAGTCTTAGAGAGCAAACTTGTTTTAATTAGCAGTCAGCAAGCAGACTGTAACTTCACTGAAGGAGCATTGAAGAATCACTGCCTATTAACAACCCAGCGGTAAGTAAGCCAGCACAAATACTTATAACCAAATAGTGTGCATTTCAGGAGTGGAGAGGATTAGCTATTGGGCACACAACACAGTGGAGGAAATTGCTTTATTCCCAGTACTGCTGGGTACCAGGAGGCAATCACTGTGCCTCCAGCCCATTAACAGCATTCAGAGTGTTGCTTCCCATAGAAGGGGTTATTGGCTAACCACTGGGTGACCAATTAAATGCTATGAATAAGTCCCAAACCCAGCAGCATGGGGCCTGTTTGTGGCACAGTGGTATCATTACTAAAGTGAAAAACTTGATGAGAAAGGAACATATTTAATTATAGAACTATACAAATGGCTAATTAGGACCATAAAGTGAAATGAATGACTTTCCAGTGGATTTTTGAATGTTACTGATAACTGCTCAGCTTCTTGGAGACCATGAAAGTGATCTACAGCTAGAGCTTGCATGTCATGGTAATGGATGGGTCTTCATTAGAGGAAGCTTTTTTGACCTGGTTGCTCAGGTAGCATGGGTTCTAAAGACAATCCTTGATTCCTTTCACTGCAAGGGTTCCTTCATTCTAACCCCCTGGTCTCTCATGAGTTCCGCTTGCTTTCACAATAATTCTTATGGGTTTAAACGCAGAAACATTATCTGCAATAGTCACTCCCTATCAGTTCAAAAACTGAATCACAAAAGGATGTCACTAGTTTGTGGGAAACACATACCCATGTTTAGTTTAGCTTTTAAATTCTAGTATTAATCCAAAATTTGCTTTTCTACTTTGCTAATCCAGGTATATCAGAATTGCTAAAAAGTTACGGGGCCTTTAAATGGAAGAATTACATAAAGGCTCTGTCAAATTAGTGTCAAAGTTCAATTTTTCAAAAACAGACATTGAAAATTGATCTGGAACCATAAAACAGAAAGAAATATGACTGATCCCAGCTACCAACTTTTGGAACAAGTTTTTGTTTTGTATCTGTTTGTGTTTTATGCTAATTTGGTAAGTACATGTTTAATGAAAACAATTTTGTTTGCATTTATTGAACATATAATAGGCACCACTTTTATGTAAATAACTATGCTAAAGATGTATTGAAACATAGCCTTTATTTACAGAGTAAGAAATAACAGATGCCAACAAAGAATTTTAGACTTCTAGTCAAGTAAGTTTAGAAACCACTATTGGCTGTCACTTAATATTATTAAATGCCTGGCTTTGTTTTTATTTTACAGTTTATTTTTATTTAAAAAATGACTATTGTTTTTAAGTCAATAATTACAACAGTCTATGCAGTAAAAAATAAAATTTTATTACCCCAATCTCTCTTCATCCAGCTTGTTACTCACTATTACATTGTTAAGAGCTTAATAACCACCTTACTGCTAATGGAGATTTGGTGGGAAAATATTAGTACCAGATGAATTTTAAACAAGCCGGGCTAGGATTTCAAATGAAGATGCTATAAAATCTCTACATTTGGAAAAAAAATTTCTATTTCTAGATTATTTCATTACACAGGAAAGGAAGGGTCTGGAAAAGTGGAAGTGCTAAGAATATTGATTGGCTCATCAATCAGTTGTGATCTCCACTGATCACAAAAATACTTGTCATGAACCTGCTGCTGATTGCTTAATCAGAATTCAGATTAATATTCTTTCACTTTTAAACTAATCACTGAAGTGAGTTGGAGAGTTCTATAGCTGGCAGGGACCACTGAAGATCACCTACTCTGGACTTCTCTATGCAAGCAGGCACCACTTTACCCACCCAAGGAAGCTATGGTTCCTTTTATTTAAAATATCTTCAGACATGCAGAGACCATATTTTTTTCTTCAGGTTAATTTCCTCTTGATACCCCATGACTAAAAATAGATTCCTTTTCTGAACCTCAATTACTCTTGCTAATATTAAGCATGTTTGCCTATAGCTGACCTTGTATGGATTAAAGGCCTCTGAAAACATTCCTCACCAGTTAAAAGGAAGCATAACTATAACACTTACTGAAAATTCTTAAAACTTTCTGGATCTCTGGTAGATGTATTTCAAATGATCACTAATTTTTTTTGTTTTATGTCTCATTATTTCTTACTTTTAAGTGGCAGATTTCAGAACACCAAGAAGATAAAAATGTTACATATAAATTAACTATGCCCTGATATTTGCTATTGTTTTAAAAATCATATTGCCTCTTATTTGCATATCAGATATTACCCATGGTACATTTTTCTAAACAGTCCCTCTACCCTTTATTTGGTGATTCTTTTGGCTGTTCTTATTTCTGAATATATACCCTAGTTGGATTTATCCCCAGCCTGTCCTTGATGAGGTTATGTTTAATTTCTGTTTCAGGTAATATAATAACTCTGCCAAACTTCTTTATATTTAAGTTACTAATAAAGATAGTGTTGTCAAATATATTAACTAAGGCACAAATACACATATTAAAAACATAATAATTAATTTTGTTAAAGTTTTACTTAAATTTGCCAAATAAGAGAAGAAAAGTACATGTAAACCAAATGTAGCTGTGTTTCCTTTGTGCTATTTTTGTTATTTCCTAATGATACTCAGTTTGTATTACAAACATTTTGCTCAATCATATATCTGGTATATGAATGAATTCTTGAGTTATGTCACAGAAGGGATTATCCTATACAACAGACATCCTAAATTGTTTATCTATTTCTCTTCCCAAATTCCATGTCACAGCAGCGACTTCCAGTATTTTCTGTCTGTCTCTCTCCCTTGATAAAACTCTAACCTTGGACAGTTCTCTTTCACTTTTCTTCTTTTTTCTCAATCTACATCTCTCTCATCCCTTCGTTACCTCTCCCCCATATACTCTGATCACCATAGAAAGATTCAGAAGTCATCAAACAAAATGATCTGAGAAAGGCAAAAAACATAAATAAAGCTTTTGGGTTCTTATGTTTAATTTTTTTTTATTCTATCACATTATTATATACAGTAAAACTAAATATACTGTTCCTGTTTGAAATAATATAATCCAAACATAAAAGTAATAACTATAAGACTCTAGAACCATACAGATAACTATTTATAGCATAATATCAACTGAAAAAATGACAGATTTTAGAGTAGAAAATTTACCAATCAAGACTATAAAATAAATGAATACATATAGTGTTAGAGTAAAAAAAAACAACAGTCTATTAACAGTGAATGAATAAATTGTGCCATAGACATACTCTATAATAATTTTCAGCAATCCATACATACACTAAAAATCAGAAAAGTAAAGTAAAACAACGAAATAAAACCAGAAATAAGATTAATACACAAAAGTATAGGTAAGCCTCAAATTTCAGCAGTCAGTATAAAACTGGAAATGTGATCAGCTCCTCAACCCAATGTATGCATCAAATATAACAAACTAGTTTCTTAAGGAAAACACTAATCCTAAAATTGGAAGAAGAGAAAAAAATTCTCCTTTGGGTGACATTTTATACTGTTACCAATTTAGGAAAATCCTTAACATCCTTAGATATAAAGACACATTTTACACGAAAGCTTTTAAAAATATTCCTCAATATATGCCAAAACACAATTTTGAAAAAGAGTAATTAAAGTGGTGGAATAGGATGTGGTGGTATTTGATGAATGGAGACAAACAATGAGGTCTACAGACTAGTATGCAGCAGATGGCTAATGTTGTAGTTTAGTATAATTCACATTTTAATGCTACTAGGGAAATCATTAGATTTTATATCCATTGGGCAGTAAACTAGATTTGGTCAGTATGAAAATCAGGTCTGTATCCTGACAACTGTCTGAGATGCAATATTCTATATTGTCTATACAGAATTATGTTAGATTAATGTTGCTTTTTAAAAATAGCAGAATTTTACACTATTTTTTCCCTAGGCAAATGAATAACTGTAAGCAGATATTTAAAACACAATATTACTTTTAATAAGGCTTTACTTAAAACTGCAGAATACTGTAGTGAAAAATAACTAAGTGTAAACCAAATATAGCTGTGTTACACACACATACACACATGTTCACAAAACAATCTTATTTTTTCAAAACAGAAGTAAAATATATGGAGGGATGTTAGTCCACTGACAGGTAGAGGCCAAGACAGGATCAGATGAGTTTTCATGGAAGAAACAACTTCAAGGGATAAAGTGGTGGAAGTCTGGGAAGGCAAAGAGAACCTTCAGAATGATAAAGATCTAACACGGATGCAGGAGAAACAAGGCATGAGGATTAGGTGGAAAGAGTTTTAGATTACAACATAGTCCAAAGTATTTGAGAAGTTTGGGCCCGCCAATGTACAATCCAAGAGCTAATATCTCCAGTTAAAGAAGTCACATATATCTTGCAGAAAAAGCTCTTCAGCAGTGTTCTCACTGTGCTCAGACACAGGTTGGGAACAGTTACCTGGAAGCATGTCCTCTGATCAAACACAATTTGGGGTTCAGAAGAATGGCAAGAGGGGCCAACAGTCATTTATGCTTCCTGCAACATGATTTATAAGTAGGACATTTTTATTGCCACCAAATGAGGCTTATCATTTCTTGTGACTTGGTGACCACAAATAAAATGTATACAGTCTGAATTAGCACTATCTGTGTGTGGTAAAATCAACTTCTAAGAAGAAATGTAAAGTGATTCCTCTTTGGTAGTCCCTTGAGAATTTAGAAGAAAATTAGTGTATTCTCTGAAATTATATAACTTGATTCTAGTTGTCATTTAATTCTGGGGGAAAGTGAGTAACAGTAAAAATCACAAAGCACTCAAGTGAGCAAGGAACCATGAATGTAAGTGATTAGGAACAATAGGCAGTAAGAGAGAATATGGCAAAAATTTCCAATATTAGAATTATCAGAAAACAGCATATATAATAATTACTAGAGGCCCGATGCACAAAATTCATGCACGGGGGCAGTGTGTCTCTCAGCCTAGCTTGCACCCTCTCCAATCTGGGATCCCTCTCATAATCCAGGACTGCTGGCTTCTAACTGCTTGCCTGCCTGCTTTCCTGATTGCCCCTAACCATTTCTTTCTGCCAGCCTGATCACCCCCTAACCACTTCCCTGCCAGCCTGATTGCTCCTAACTGCCCTCCCCTGCCAGCCTGATTGCTCCTAACTGCCCTCCCCTGCAGCCCTAGGTCCCCCACAACTGCCCTTCCTGCAGAAGATTTTCCTCTGCAAAATCACCCCTGACTGCCCTCCCCAGCTGGCCTGATCACCCACAACTGTCCTCCCCTGATGGCCTGATCCCTCCCCTTTGTCCTCCCTTGCTGGACATCTTGTGGTGGCCATCTTGTGTCCATATAGGGGCAGCCATCTTTGACCACATGGGGCAGCCATCTTGTGTGTCAAGTGACTGTCAATTTGCATATTACTCTTTTATTAGATAGGATATTTAATATACTTAAAATATTAAAGATATGATTGAAACTATGTACAAGGTATAAAAGATTATCTATATCTATCTATCTGCACTAATAAAAGAAAAACATGCAAATTGAACATCATTTCATGATGTCCCCAAGCCAATCAAGAGTGAGTATGCAAATTAACCCAACAAAGATGGCGTAGCCTTGCCCCTCAACTACTCTAGGCCTCTGCGCAGCATGCATGCAGTCATGGAGCAGCCGGGTGAGGTGGGACAACTGTTATGAAGGAGTGGGTGGAGGTGGAGGGAGCTACAGGAGGGTGGCAGTGAGCTACTGGCAAGCTACTGGATTTGTCCATAGAACTACCAATCTATATATAAAAGCCTAAGTGATCATTATGATCAAACGGCCAGAACAACCAAAACAACTGGTTAACCGGTTGCTATGAGTTGCAATGAGTTGCACTGACCACCAGGGGGCAGATGCTCAACACAGGAGCTGCCCCTTGGTGGTCAGTGTGCTCCCACAGCGGGAGTGCTGCTCAGCCAGAAGCCGGGCTCACAGCTGGCAAGCACAGCTGCAGAGGCAGGAGCCATTTCTGCCTCTACAGCATCACTACTGAGCAGAGGCAGCAGGCACATTGGGGCCAGATTGAGCAGAAGTGGCACAGTGCCCAGCCCCGGCTTGGACTCCTCCCTAGCTACCTGCCACTTAGTGCACTGCTACATCCCTTGTACCCCATAAGGCCTGCAGTTACAGTATCTGGAGAACAGTTGAAGCGTGGACACTCAGAGTAACTAGAAGGAGCCTGATATCACTATCACCTCTGGGCTCATGGAACTCTGCCTGGGGCATTGAGATTAAATTTCATTCCTTACAAATTGCCCCAGAGCTACAGAGGAGGGCAGCAATATAACAATGTCCACAAGGAGGTGACTGACATTTGGGTAAAAGTCAGAGATGGATCTGAAGGGTGGGGGCATTTTCACCCTCCAAGATCCCCAATTTTCTATTGTTTACCTTGGAGCATCTCTCATCCGGCTCCGAGAGGTGGAACACATCCAGCATGGCCCAAGGCCAGCAAGGAGACCTCCTGGCCAGCAAGGCGCAACCCTGGCCACCAAAGGGACATTTGGAAATACTTTTTCAGGAAGTTGCGGGGAGGAGGACAGACTCCCCATACAACTTCCTGGTGCCTCATGGGGATGTGGAAACTTCCCAGGCACACAGATGTGGGCTCCCAATTTCCTTTCAATGTGCATGAATCCAGGTACTGGGCTACTAGTTAGAAATATAATAGCAAGTTAAACAAAAAAAGAAAACGGTACTTCTGAAACTGGAAAATAATTTTTAGAACTCAATAAACAGATTAAAGTAGGTGTCAGCAAACTCTAAACCACTAGCCAGCTGCAGTTTTTGTAAATAAATTTTATTGGAACACAGTCAGGCCCATTTGTTTCTATATTACCTCTCTCTTCTTTTTTTGTTATTAATCCTCACCCAAGCATATCTTTTTCCATTGATTTTTAGAGAGAGTGAAAGGAAGGGAGGAGGAGGAAAAAGAGAGAGAAACATCGATGTGAGAGAGTCATATCAATTGATTGCCTCCTGCATGCACCCTGACCAGACTGGAGAATGAGCCTACAACCCAGGTAGATACCCTTGACCAAAGTACAATCCTTCAGTCCATGTGTCTACACACTAACCACTAAGCTACACTGGCTAGGGCTTACCTCTACCCTCTTTCATGTTACAACAGCATAGTAGAATGGTTACAACAAAAACCATATGGCCCATAAGGCTGGAAGATTTACACCCTTTAAGAAAATGTTTGCTGACTTCTGATTTCTTAAACAGATAATTAGACTCAGCTTAAATAAGAATTAGTTCATTGGAAGAGAGTCAAATAATGTACCTTGCATACAACACAAAGAAATAGACTATATTTGAAAAGGAATTTTAGAGTTAAAAATGTTGAAAGAAAAAGATACATATGTTTAAATGAAATTTCAGAGAGAAAGTATACAAAAGAGGCTCTTTCCAAAGAAAGAGAGTAAGTTTTTTAGAATTGTTCAAAGGAAAACACCTTAGATTGGAGATGTTCAAGAAAACATATTAGGAATCATCAAAGAAATAATTTCTTCAAATTTGCCAAAGAGAAATGAGAGATGAACTATAAAGGCACACTGACAGATGACAGATTTCTTAGTAACAATAATTATAACCAAAAGACAATGGAATAATAGTTCCCATGTGCTTAGAGAAAATATCAGTGAATTCAGAATTCTGTACACAGCAAAATAATCATTGGGTAAGGATAAAATATAAGACTAATATATATACTTCAGGCCAGAAATATTATGCCTGATAGAAAAAAGTATTGAGCAAAAACATTGGTTAATATGGGGTATTCTAACCAAACATTGAGTATAATAAAAAAAATAGTAAGAATAATGTTTAATATATATTAGGGGTTAAAACTCAAGATAAAACTTCACTTGATGTCGGAAACCAAATATTGTTCTCACTAAATGGATGTAAACAGGAAGCCAGAAGGCTGGTCAACCTTAATTGCTCTGAAAGGTCAGAGCTAATTACTCACTGTTTAGTTGAAACATTATTGGTTGAAGCAACCTCTATGTTTGTTTCATGTTAATTTCTGTTTTTGTTATTTCCTGCCTAAAGGCTAGGGGTGTGTCCCAAAGCCTTAATAAAAGGGAGAAAAAGGCCAGAGCAAGTGGCAGTCCTTTCCACTAGAGGAAGGCTCTCGCCTGGCCCCCCAATATCGCCAAATTTATGCTTTCTAGTCTCTCATTTCGTTTGCGTGCGGCCTCCTTCAGAACCCGAACCCTGACCCGGGAACCCTGAACCACGCGGGACGTGGAAAGAGGTTCCCACAACTTGAAATATACTTTTAATGAGAGTACATAACGGAGTATTTGATAGGTTTGAAAATACTCTAACAATATTGGTTTTTCAAGAAGAGGGCAACAATATGTTTAATTTTAGTTTTTATTTAAGTATTTGAGTGTAAATGTTTTTAAAAACATTTAGCCATTTACTTCAAACAAGTAGGGGAAAATGTAATAGAAAAAGAATAAAAAATAAGAAAAGAGTCAGGCCAATGTTGCTCAGTGGTTGAACATCAAACCATAAACCAGGAAGTCATGGTTCAATTCCTAATAAGGGCACATGCCGGGTTGTGAGCTCAACCCCCAGTAGGGGGTGTGCAAGAGGCAGCCAATCAATGATTCTCTTTCATCATTGATGGTTCTATCCTTCTTTCCTTCTCCCTTCCTCTCTGAAATGAATGAAAACAATGAAAAAAAAAAAAAGGCCTGCTGGGGTGGCTCAGTTGGTAGGACAGTCCTCTCATGCACTGAAAGGTTGCTGGCTTGACTTCAGGTCTTGGCACAACCTGGGTTGCGGGTTCAATCCTTAGTCTAGGCCCATAGGAAGGCAACTGTTCAATGTTTCTCTCTTTTTCTTGCTCTCTCTCTCTTTCTCTCTCTCCCTCCCCTTTCCTCTCTCTAACCATGCCTTTAGGTGAGGATTAAAAAGTAAATAAATAAAAATAATTAGTGAAAGAAAAAATTAAAAAGAAAAACTTGGTCAGTTGAAAGTGCGTAATAAGATAGAAGAAATCAATCCAGTTATCATTAGAAGTAAATATAAGTAGACTAAATATTCCTGTTAAAAAACAGATTTTCAAACTGGAATTTTAAAATAATCTTATATGCTATTGATACTTAAATATAATAAGAGAAAAGCTTGAAGTTCAAAGGATTGGAAACACAGAATATATTACTTATCCAAAAGAAAACTACTATAATTCTAGTAACGACACCAGAAAAAAAAATACAATTTAAGTTAAAAGCTAATATTGAAGATTAAAAGGCAATGAATGAAGATAAAGGTTGAAACTAATTAGAAAAACGTGGCAATTATGAACTTGTAATTATCTAATAATGTAGCTTCAAAATATGTAATGGCAATTTTAACTACAAAGATAAATAAATGGCTGAAGCCATAGTTCTTATGAAAATTTTAAACATCTATATCTAAGGAAACCACAAATCAAATTTAAAAAATTACCCAAAATGATATGATTTGAAGCATAAAATGTAAAATACAGATAATAACCACTGAACTTATCAACTGAATAATAAACATTCTCTTCAAGTACATATGACATTTGCAAAAATTAAACACATGCTAGGATTAAAGCTATCCTCAACAAATTCCAGAGGTTTGTCAAACTAGGTTCTGATAAGAGGGCAAGTTAAGTGCATTTAACTGATAACAAAAAATAGTTTGGAAAATACAAATCTACTTGGAAATTTAAAAATACACTTACAAACAAATCCAAAGTCAAAGGAAAAATTATACTTAAAAATTATAAATACTTAAAGCTGAACAAAAGTGAAAATATTTTATATCAATTCTTATAAAAGAAATAGAGGCCCAGTGCACATAATTCATGCATGGAAGGGATGTCCCTCAGCCCAGCCTGCACTCTATCCAATCTGGAACCCCTTGAGGAATGTTCGACTGCCCGTTTAGGCCCGATCCTGGTGAGATTGGGCCTAAATAGACAGTTAGACATCCCTATCATAATCCAAGACTGCTTGCTCTCAACTGCTCACCTGCCTACCTGCCTGATTGCCCCTAACTGCTTTTGCCTGCCAGCCTGATCACCCCCTAACCACTCCCCTGATCAATGCCTAACTGCTCCCTGCCAGCCCGATTGCCCCTAACTGCCCTCCTTTGCCAGCCTGGTCACCCCAAATGCTCTCCCCTGCTGGCCTGGTACCCCTAACTGCCCTCCCCTGCTGACCTGATCCCCCCCATTGCTGACCTGGTCTCCCCCAACTATCCTTCCCTTCAGGCCTGGTGCCTCCCAACTGCCCTCCCTTGCAGGCCTGGTCCCTCTCACCTGCCACTCCCCCTCCCCCACCCTCGCCCTTGCTGGCCTGATAGTCCACAACTGCCCTCCCCTGCCAGCCATCTTGTGGCAGCCATCTTGTGTCCACATCATGGGGGCAGCCATCTTTGACCACATGGGGGCGGCCATCTTGTGTGTTAGAGTGATGGTCAATCTGCATATTACTCTTTTATTATATAGAAAGTTTACAGGAAATTATACAGAAAATTTTACATCTTCTAATATGTACTCAAATGCTTACAGTAGAAAAGGCCAACTCAGAGTTAATGTAAGTGTTTGCACAGGCAAATTTTACTTTGAGCCTTTTCATTCATATATATGGATTCTTGGTCAGCCAAGCCAAAAGACAAAATGTGAAAAAAATTCATTTTTACCTATCTAGAATATCCCCATTCTAAGGATGATTGTAAGGAGAAAGAAGATAACTGTAACAGAATCTATTATGTTGATCTGGTCATTAGTAAACACGCAAGGACCTGTTCAGTTTTAAAACACCACCAAGCTCTGTTAATAAATAATTTTGGTAAATAACTTATATCTAGGTCTAAAACTGTTCTGGGCAATATGCTAGCCATAAACCATATGCAACTACTTAGATGTAATTTTTAATTAAATTACATTTCAAATATGGTTTGTTAATTACACTAGCCACCAGTGACTAAGAAACTGAATTTTAATTTAATTTAAATTAATTCAAAATTCAATTTCAATAGCCACATGTAGCTAGTATCTACTATATTGCACAGTTCAGATACAGAACATTTCCACCATCACAAAAGGTTTTACTAGAATATAGGTCAGGAAACTTTTTCTGAAATGAATCAGAAAATTTATTCTCTGTCACAACTGTCCAACTCTGCCCTTTTATCATGAAAGCATCACTCAACAATACAGAAACAAATGGGATTGGCTATGTCAAAATAACATTTGACTTCCCAAAACAGGAAGCCAGCCTATAGGCTCTACTTCGCCAAACCCTGGTATTAGGAAGAATATCATAGAGCAAAGCACTCTTCTTTAGTATTCCAGGTAAGGATCTACACTTGTTGTCCAATGCAGTGATAAATTGAATTTACAGTTTTTGTCACTGGATAAGGAAAAATATCATAAACTGCTCTACCAAAATAAATGACTAAGAAATGGATCCTTTTAAGAAGAAATAGATTATTCATCCCCCCACACACACACACACACATAAAAAAGGGAGGGGGATTAAATTAAGTTAAACCACTTCATTGATTTCCTTAATGTTTGCATATTCTCTTTCCACCAAATCCAGCATAGAGCCTCATCCCTGGAACCTTAATGATAGTTCTTTACCAGCTTCCTGTATCCTATATGTTTCCAAAATAGGCCTGTCTTCTCTAGTTAACATAACACAGGAAAAACGTGGCCAATGTTAGGCAGAAAATGTTTAGATTTACCTTTGCTATATACAGTGATGAAATAAGAGAGGTGGAAAACATTAGACTAAAATGAATAGTTATCCTCTAAAACAGGTCGCTTTACATGTAGAATTGGAGGGTGAGGTAGGTCACTGACCTGTGTTGAAGAGTGACTCCTGAGTGGCAGAGAACTGTTCAAAAGTAAGAAAACTTTGAAGAGCACAGGTGGGGCAATCCCTTGAATGAGAGTACCACTGGGTATAAGACATGCAAAGAGGAACTCAGTTGTTGTTGTTGTTTTTTAATATATTTTATTGATTTTTTTAAAGAGAGGAAGGGAGAGAGATAGAGAGTCAGAAACATCCATGAGAGAGAAACATGGATCAGTCGCCTCCTGCACAACCCCCACTGGGGATGTGCCCACAACCAAGATACATGCCCTTGACCAGAATTGAACCTGGGACCTTTCAGTCTGCAGGCTGATTTCTCTATTCACTGAGCCAAACTGGTTTTGGCGAGGAACTCAGTTTTTAAGGTCCCCCAGCCTTTTCCCTTTGGAGCACAATGTCTGTTCTTTTTAGACATTGATGAGGAAGCTGTTTCTGACCTCCTAATATTCTTGACCTTCTTCCTCAATTATTGAATCTTTCCCTAATCCAAACACCTGATAATCTGACTCTAATTCTTATGTGTTCCTTCTTTTAAGAGTTCTGTTTTATTTTCCTTAACCTCTTATATAATTTAACAGGAGGAGGTCGACTCACTTTCTCTGAAAATTAGTAATGCAGTGATTATCTCTGCTTTGATTACTTCTCAAGCCTTCTCTAATTACTTCTACCTCCTGGTAATGATTGTCTACTTGAGTTACATGGGTCAGTGTAATTTCACAAGCAAACATAGCAACACTCTCAATATTTTACAAATTTCTCATCATACCACCTTAAGCTAAGCCAATAATAATTCATTTATTAATTTGATAATAGCTGTTTCCTACTTATAGACCCAGATCCCCATTTTTTGTTTTTTTCTTTAGCACAAATAGCAAAAAATGCACAAAATATTTTGCCTATATTTTGACTAAAATATTATCTTCACTAGTGAAAAAATATATCAAAGTTGTTATCTTTGAGTAATGATTCCAACTGACTTTTTTTTTTAATTTCTTCTATGCACTTCTTACATTTGTCTGCATAGAACATATGTTACTTTTATCACTGGGGATAGAAAGTAAAAATAGTCTTAATTTATTTAAAAAATGGTCAAAAGCCCAAAGTTGATATTTCAAAGAACATTTTATATTGATAAAACTAATTGTTTTAATGCTACATTTTCAAATATGTGTTCCATCAGATAAAAAGGGCCTATTTTTAGAAGAATGATGGAAATTTGTATGCAGATCTGTGCCTATAAATTTATTCCCAACTTTTTTAAACCATGGTATAACTATACAAAAACTGAACCAATTATCTTTAGGAATGTAATATAGATATAGATATAGAGTGTATCATATATATAAAATACATTCCTAAATGTGTATATGTATGTGTGTATTCCTAAAGAGAAAAAAACTTGTTTCCTATATTTTTTTTGAAAAGCCATATATTTGCCAGAATGATTTTTTATAGCATGCTGCTCTGAAATAGTATTTCTTAATTCACTACTTTGTAGTCCACACAGATTACTTTGAAAATCTCTGCATCTTATCAGGAGTGCCTTTCAACAGAAGCAGTTTTCTAAATACACTTCTATGTGCTCATTTAGGTGTGCCTACATGTGGTATAGCAGGAAAATATTGTAAAACAAAAAGGACTTCTCCCTCATAGTGTGTTATCTTATGCTTATCAACAGCCAACCTAAATTTCAACTTCCCCTTAGACTGCTACAGATACAAAAACAACAGGGAATATTTTCCAGTTTCTAACCATGTGGTCCCACCTTTTTCACTTTCTATATATCATCATTTTCCCCAAAAGGAAAATATATATCCTTCAGAGGTAGTAAAGGCAAACCCTATTAACTTTTAATGGAGACAATGGTATTAGATGAAGCCTGCAGAAAGTCCCTCACATAAAGATAGTTGTACTGATTAAAGTAGGAGGAAAATTTTAATTTTATAAATCTTTAAATGTGATACTATATGCTATGGATTCAACAGAAAAGCTGAGTTTCATATTTTCTGGCTCAAAAAAGAAAGCATTGGATCCATATTGCCCTCATCAATGTGGAGATCAATACTAAATGACCTGTACATTCTTAGAAGGGACCCAGACTAGCTCAGATATGTTTGGAAGCTTTGCAGTACCTCTTAATGAACGCATGTTTTTCAACATTTAGGAGGCAGCAGAAGCAGACCTAAGGTATGAACAGAAGAAAAAAGCAGCAATCACCCAGGTGACAGAATCTTGGAGCTGGGCTTTAAAATGCGGAATAAAGAAGGAGAGTCCTGGCCAGTTTTTCTGTGGTCAGAACATCTGCACTCACACCAAAGGGTAACAGGTTGATTGATTCCTGGTCAAGGGCACGTACCTCGGTTGCAAATTTGACCCCTGGCCTTAGTCAGAGTGTGTATGGGAGGCAACCAATCCATGTGTTTCTCTCATGTCAATGTTTCTCTCTCTTTTCCCTTCCTTTCCTTCCTCTCTCTAAAAATAAATGCAAAAAATGTCCTGGAGGATTAAAAACAAAAATTAAAAAATATGAATAAGCAATAATGTTTTTGACACTGACCAGATATTATGGTTTTCATTATATTCTTTTTATTGTATTTTATTTCCCACCACATTTATATCCCCTATACATTCTTCCACTTTCACTTCTCCCCTTTTCTCTCCCCAATCAGCACATGGTTATCCATGTCAATAAATTCTTTCTCTTTTAGTATTTTTCTTCTTTGCTCAATCCCTTCATCGCACTCCCTGACCCCAACAACTGTAAGCCTGCTGGCACATGCACACACACACACACACACACACACACACACACACACACACGTGTGTGGAGACATGAGGCTACTCAGGGAGGGGCGGGGGGTCAGGTAGGCTCAAACCTGGCCCGAACAAAAGCATTTGGGCCTCCCTTTATCACTCCTCGGTGCCCTAACCTGAGCAACTTCTCAGACAAGACCGTGACCTCTCACTTCCTAACGAAGGTGCCCAACAGAAACTGGAACCCTGGTAACCACGCAGCCACATTCTAAACTGCCCCTTCCCATCTCACTTGAACAGAGACAGTGGAGAGGACACCATGTTTTCATGTTGTCTCCCCATGTCCCGAGGCCGAGGCCTTAACAGAGGCAGCGATGAGAATATATTTGGTCGAGGGTGCCACTGGGCCTGGACTCATCCCATTCGACGCCTGTGGCCCTTTACAAAGTGGAACCCAGAGGTAACACAGGGAGGCCCAGGGCGGTTTTGTGCAGGCCAGGCCACCACTCTGACCCCATCTGAGCAGCCTAATGTCCCCTCCGTGTGTGTGTGTGTGTGTGTGTGTGTGTGTGTGTGTGTGTGTGTGTGTATGTGGGGGGTTCACATAGAAAGAGCCTGAGCAGGAACAGGCTGGGGAAGAGTCAGAAGGCTGGTGGACCAGTCACGTTCACACCCCGGGTCAAGGTTGGCTGGGTGGACGTAGAACGTGGATGGTCCCCTCTGCCTGAGGTCTATCCTGAGCCCTGGAGGTGACTCATTTCCCCTGGGAGGAAGTCTGTGCAGATACAGGACTGGGCGGTGATCTGGGAGCAGAAGGTCTAGTGGGCAGAAACAGCAGCGACTGGGGCCGGGCAAGGCTTGAGGCCTGTGAGCCCGCTGCCGGTCACTGTCATTGCAGAGCTCAACCCAGATCACAGAGGAGCATCAGCGCATTGACGAAGACCCCAGCCCCACCTTCACCACTGAGGGGCAGGTGGGCCATACTACCGAGGGCCAGCGCAGGCCTGAAGTGCAAATGGTCAGATGGGGCTCTGGCGAGCCAGGGCCCTTGAGTGACCAGAGATGGACTCCTCCACCGAAGCCACCCAGGCTCAAGCCTCCAACCTGGAAGCCGCTCAGTCAGCAAAGGCAGATCCCACTTTTCCACTCCCTCCTGGAGCCGCCCAGGCTCCTCAGGAAGTTCGAAGCATGTGATGCCTACCTGGAGCACCAGGCCCATGTGAATCACACTGGATCAGAGGAACTGCAGCCCAAGGAGGCAGAGCCCATGGGTGAGAAAGTGGGGGATGGGACAAGGGATGTGGGGAGGAAATGCATGCAAGCCTATGGGGATGGCTCAGTGCCAGACACACAGGGAGCACCCCCAGAGGCTGGCAGTGGCAAAACTTGTGGTGGGTCCTGGGTTGCAGCCATGTTCTGTGTATGGGGAGTCACATGAAAAAGCAGACACCTGGGAGATCTTTTCTCCTCTCACAACCCCAGCACCGGCCCAGGAGGCAGAGGAGGCTCTTGCGGTTACACCTGAAGTCCAGACAGAGGAGTCTGATGAGGAGCCTCATGAAGAGCCCGAGGCCTGGGCACTTTCAGAGGTCCTGCCACCTCCATCAGCCTCTCCGGTGGCAGCTGTGGAGCCAGGTCAGGCCTGGGAGGAACCTGCAGACATGACTGAGGCCCCACCACCCCTGGATGAGGAGCCCTCCCTGGAACCTGCCCTGGGTCCTGCCTCAGAGGAGGAGCTGCCTCCTGAAAACCCAGCAGGGCCAGCTCCAGAGCCACTAGCTGAGACTGCTCGCCATTTCTCCTCAGAAAAACCTGTGCTACTCCCATCATTCAGCTTTGTCTTCTTTTTTGTTTCCTTTTTCTGTTTTACTCTTCTTTCTGGGGTGATTCAGTTGTTTATTATTTTATTTTTATACTGGAGTCTTTTGTTTTTTCTCTTCTCTATCCTTCTTTCTTCTTTTATGCTTTGTTTCTTCATAGAGTGACTCAAATAAATAAATAAATAAACAAACAAACAAACAAATAAATAAATAAATAAATAAATTATTGTTTGTATTTTAAATGGCACCATTCCTGAGCACGAAGGACACTCATGATGCTGTGTAAGCAACACCAGCGTCTAGTTGCAGGATGTTCCATCACCCCAAAAGGAATCCCTGCACTAACAGTACTCACTACCCACTCTTCCTGCTCCTGGCAACCCTGGTCTGCTTTCTGCTCCTGTATCTGTTCTGGATGTTCCCTATACATGAAATCAAATCTTACAATAGGGCCTTTTTGTGTCTGCTTGCATATTTATTTAATCTGAAATAGCATTTTTGTTATTTAAAAGGGAAATCCCAGATGGATTAAAGTTCAGATTTTTTTTAAAGGTAAGAAGAGGAGGAGGTGAAGGAGGAGGGGGAGGGGGAGGGGAAAGGGAAAGAGGAAGGGGAGAAGTAGAAGGTGCAGGAGGAATCCCTTTTAGTAAATGTGTGCACAATCTCAGGGTAGAGACCATTGTACTAAGTGTGACGTCAGGCCCAGAATCCAGTCAGGCAATGACTGACTTTTCTTGTGCCCAAAACAGAAATGAAGAAAATGCAGAAATCTGGGACCACAAACCAGAAGTTGGAAAGCATTCCTCACAACCCAAGGCCAGAGAAAGGTGTAACCTCCCTGTGGCACAGAGAACTCTGGAAAGTTGGTGTTTTCTAAGTTGACAAGATACAAACACAGACACTTGCACCAAGAGACAATGCACAACCTATCAGAAGCCACACCTCCCTGATGGGGACACACACACCCTCAACACTGGGGAGAGGGCACTGTCACCATCAGACTCACAGGCCTCTTGATTGGTGGTGACCACCCTGGGTACAAAGTGAGGCAGCAGAGGCCCCAGCAGATCCCCTGGGGAGGAGGGGGAAAGACCACCGTCTGGGAGAACGGTGTGCAGGATCTGCCAAAGTCCAACAAGGGCACACCTGCACCTGGCAGGGCTCCCCCTAGGGGTTACGCCACGGAAATCCTTGCACAATTCTTCAGAGATGAATTTTTGAGACTGTCTATCACAGCACTGATAAAATAGCCTAGAACTGGAAAAACCACTAATGCTCCTGGAGAGAGATTGGGATCTACTAATGCGGATCCACTCAGGCAAAGGAAGCTGAAGATAAAGACCTCAGGGGGCTCTCTCTTATGAGACACGTGGACCAACCCTCTGCATCCAGAATCCCACCCGTTACCCTCTCTAATATATTGAAGACACAGCTTTCTTTAGCCATACTCCCTTCTACTCACACCTGAGAGATTGAAGACCATCACACTGGCATGCCCTCTCTCATTTTCTAACTTTCATTTAAACAAACTACCTAAAGGTATGTCAGTCAAAACACATTATCAATTTAGTAAGAATATTAGGAACCTTGTAACAAGGTATATTTGGAACACTTCTAAATAATTGAATCTGGTAAATGATGAAATGTAGACTTCCATCACATTCTCTTCAAAAATACATCAAATATTACAAAAAAATGTTGTAACACAGACACGATGATTACTTTTTCACATTAATGAAAAACCAAATCAGGTTGAAATTCTATGCTACATCTCAGCAGAAATAATTTTCTGCTATTTTTTAAAGAGAACATTTTCTACTATATCATACTAGAACTAGGAAAACAATAGTATATTATTGAATATAAACACATTTAATTGACTAGGGTGGTACACTGAGCTACAATACGTTTTTTTTTCTCATTTAAATATTGTACCCAGCATCTTGTTCTCACTCTGATCCTCCATCCCCTCATGGAGTTTTAATTGAGTATCGATGATGCCTGCAAGTAGCTTATCAGAATAATTTGTTAACATATTCCATAAATAAATACTAGGCACTGTCATCTGAATACAGAATGCCCCTGATTTAAATCCCAACATTCCATCTGTTGTTGCAATAGAGAGAAGTGGACATTGGTACATCAATCTGTGGTATATTTCAATAAATGTAAAGGCAACACCTTTATATGGTTAATTGGGTTAGAAATAAGAATCAATCTTAAGTGGTGTCCTTTTCAATTCCATCCCTAAGAATAATATAATTCACATATAGCAATTAAACTCCAAAAATTATCTTTTCAAAAAAGCTTCTAATTTACATGCAGACTTCTTTATGATGTATTTAAAATAATTTTAAGATTCTTCTGCTTTCATATAAATAGTAACATTTCAATAATTATTACTATTTATGTATAAGTTCTTATGCCTTAAAAACTTTAAAGCACCAATTCTGGTGCTCACCACTCCATATAAATAATCTATATCTTCATTAGGATTAGTTGGATAAAATGGAAATGCCAGTCCTTAAGCAGTGGACTGGCCACAAAAGCCCATTTCTTGTAGAAAAATAAATATACTCAATGGTTATACTATCATAAACCTGCACTGTTCTTTCAATGTTCACATGAGTAGAGTTGAAAGACCACAAACAAAGTTCATCAAAAAAGTAACTCTTTCTTGACTAATAGTCCTTGCCTTCTCCTAAAATGTTTTGTCATATAAAATTATGATTTTTTTTGTCATGTAACTCTCACAATCCTTGGTGATCACCTAATGTGACTCATTCATTTGATAGCATAAAGGAAGTCTGACATACAAAACTGGAATCATTGTTTTATTGCAACACAAAATGGTTAACATTTTTCTTCCTAAAAAGTAATAATGAATATTTTAACTCTAAAAATATATTTTGCTGTTGCATCTTCTAAAACAAAATTTGCAATATTTAGAATAAAATTAAAATTTTTGCAATAATTTTGTTATTCACAGATTTTAGTTAAATTCATAAGATAGAACCATAAGTAAGTTAAAGCCTGTACTAGCAGATTTATAATGCTGAAAAATATAAACATTTTTTCATGTTCCTTCTAGGCCCTGGGTTGTTTTACTATCGCTAAGCAGGTGAACTGGAATCATTTCCTACCACACAGACTAACAGTGTGAGGTTCGTAAAAAAAAAAACTGAATAGTAGCCAGAAATCTTTCTCACTTTATAACAACAAACTCTTCATTTTTCCCTTCAAATCAACCTTCATGACCATGTTTGTGTACTTCGGCTGCCATCCCATTGAGGAATGTTCTTGCCTCCAAAGAGACTTGGGAGACATGCATAGAGTGACTAAGACATAGGTAGCTTCCATATATCACCACTTACTGTGCTCTACTCAAGAAACAAACACTGAATTTGGTACAGTATGCATTGAACTTGAAAAAAAATGTATTGAATAACGCATTTAGGAAGTAGAAAAGTATAATAAAATAACAAAACTTGGGATAGTACACCTTGTTTAGTAAAAATTCAATGATGGTCGAGTTTCTGGTTTCTTAAAAAAAGAAGAAGAAGAACACAAACCACATTAGGAATATAGAGTCTACTCGCTGGTGCAAGGTTAAACCAGCCAAGGGAGTAGGTGTGTCACTTGCCCCTGTCTATATCCAAATGTGCAAATGCATTTCTACTGGTACAACAGAACCAGCTTCAACAAACAGAAGTTGTCACTTTCTGTCTTAGATTCAGGACAAAAGTGTGATTTGGGGACTCATTACTGAAACTTAAATAGGGCAGTGTGGTACAACACTGAAATAACAAACAGAGAAAGCAGAAAAGTTTCTTGTCCCACAATGGGTCATCAAGGTCTTCTCATTCACAAGAAGACAGTCATGCCCAGAGCAGGCAGGTGGCCTCCATTACCCTGACTCCGTGTCCTCTCCTATAGGACCATGACCATGATGATTAGGGAAGGAGGGGCGACCGCCATCTGCAGAAAACAGCAGAAGACAACCAGAGCACTTCCTTAGACACCGCTCTAAAACTCACCTGAGGAAAGTTATCTGCACTGCCCTGTAACTAAGAAAAAATAACAATAAGGACACGATATAATGACCAGCATTTTACTAATCCTTTCAATGTCTCCGCCACTAAGAGTAAGGTAGCATATATAGTATTTCATTTAATTTTTACATTAATCCTATGTGGAACCACAGTGAATCAGCACCATTTATGCATTTAACTTCAACTAATTCAACTCTATGACAAAGCTATCTGGTTTTTCCCTCTATTTTATAGAATTTAAAATAGAACAAAGCTATGTTTTACATATATATGCTCTTATATACCAAACGTTCTCTGTACATTTATATATATCTACTCCTTCACAAAACTGTATATTACACAGAACCATACACGCAGTACTTCATAGACAATTTAAGCATTTAAAACGGTATTTTTTAAAAATATATTTTTATTGATTTTTTACAGAGAGGAAGGGAGAGAGATACAAAGTCAGAAACATCGATGAGAGAGAGACATCAATCAACTGCCTCCTGCACACCCCACAGTGGAGATGTGTCCACAAGCAAGGTACATGCCCCCGACCAGAATCGAACCCGGGACCTTTCAGTCCACAAGCTGACGCTCTATCCACTGAGCCAAACCAGTCTCGGCAAAACGGTATTTTTGTACTACTCAATTTTTACTTTATTTACTCATCTTAGCACCTTAGCACATCCATTGTAAGATTATCTTACAAAAACTCCTTCAGGATTTAATTTCCAATATCTCCATTTTACAAGTGAAGAAACTGAGGCAGAAGGATGTTTGAATAATTTATCCAAGATGACACAGTGGTAACTTTTGCAACTGAGATGCAAACCCAGAAAGTATTACTGTCCATATGATTCTCTTGACAATTTTCTTAATGCTGCATCCTTTCCAATGCCACTGTACTATTATCAACAGTTTACAGGCAAAGACTACTAGGCTTAGAGAAGTTAAGGGAATGCCAGAGTTCACAGAATTAAGAATGAGAGGGCCCCTTCCCTTAGCTACTAAATTATATAATGCATTATCTTTGTGGCAATGGACAACTTTGTTTTGCTTCTTATTCTATCAGTTTCTCAGTCTAGCCAGTAAAACCTGGGTTCTTGTACTCTGTCCTCACAATCAGACTATCATCAAATTAAAGTGTTGCCTGTCGATCACAAATACATGTCTAGCCTCCCACAGATCAAACTGTGAATATGCCTGTTTCTGACCACATCTTGCATACATGAAGTTAAAAACTAAAAACAATTGGCGATTTTAAATGTACACCAAATGACTAAAAATTTTATTTCACAAGGTGGACTCAAGAATTTTAGTGTTGAATATTTGCCACTGATTCTGAGGAGAATATAAATTGAGAGCACTACTGGAGCTCACTCGGCACCCTGGAGCCCGCTGCAGTCATCTGTGTGCCCAAAGAGCCTAGGTCCCTTTGATTCTTCTGGTATCAAACCCTGGACATGCGGAGTTGGGATGAAAGGCCTTGGGTCCGACGGTGAGAACAAACACCAGCGATTCATTCTCTCGGGATGATGGAAGAGGGAAAGAGAGGGCAAACTTTGCATTTTATAAGACATCTTTAATTCCCTTGCTCTCTACCAGGATTTGGATGGAATTTAATTACACAGCAACTAAAAAGTGCTTCAAATAGATAAAGAAAGAAACCTTGATGCAACAGTCCAGTGCTGCCATTGCTCTGAAGGCTGTGAATTCGGCAGCTTTTTGCTGAATGGTGTAGTGATGATGAATCTGGAGATGCCCATATGTTTTCCTTTGCTTCTTCTTGTTTGCCATGGTGGGGAGTGAAATGTTTTACAGAGAATGATTTGAAGGGCAAGAGCAGCCAAATACAAGGTTACGAAAAGACGGAACCAATCCTTTATGTCAAAGTAATTACACAACATCTTTCTATATTGACCCAACGATTTCAATACAGAATTGAACCGTTTCACAGTGACTTTTTTTTTTTACCATTAATAGTACTGTGAGAATCTATGTGCTACGTATTGTAAAGAGACTTCTACTTCTTCATAAGAGAAAGCAGTGTAGCCATAAACTCACTCAGGAGAAATAAACCTGGGGAAATAAACTTCAGTGGTGGCTAACTGTCATGGTGATTTTTAACTCACTTTCATTAGCTACTATTTAACTACAGGTATGATCTCCTAAGAACGATGTCTCTCAATATGGGAAACCCAAATGTTAAGTGCAATAGTTTTGCCCATATCCATAAATATAATGGTACTTTCATGCTTATGTACATACCTTGTAATGCTTTATATTATCATACGATGGGGTTGTAAAACTGATTTCACAGCAAGTGGCTTATTAAAACTCCGGCCATCACACAGCATTCCCTTGCACTGGATTTTCAATTTTGTTGTCGCTCTCGATTCCCTTTTGCATATGTATTTGCCGGGAAAACCAATTACCAGATGGCACATGGTTATTTTTACATTTTGTATGGAGGGCTTCCAGCTGATAATTATGACATTACAGGAAGACTCCTATGCTTTGCATTAAGAAGCTTTGGCAGAGGCCATCATAAGCTTTTCCATTTGACTGTGCACCTCCTGACTGGCATATATTGATCAATTATTTGTAGACAAATCTCTTATATCAGGGAAGAATTCCCTTTCCTATAAATGGGTTTCCACAAACATAATGTTCACAAAACAATGAACTGTGTGGGTTTTTTTTTCATTCCTTCACTCCATCAGCAAACTAATATATATTTAAAATTTTCTAGTTCAAGGTAATGCAGGACAAATTGTCATAGCCACTGCATATCAGAGAAGCCAGTGTTCAGTGGTCGATGTGTGACCGAGGCTTTCAGACCTGCCAGCTGGCATCTGTGTTACAGCATCCAGTCATTTTTTTTTATTAGCTCCCTTGCTTTAATGCCTCTGAGGGAGGTTTTAAGAGAGAGGCAGAGAGAAAAGGGGAGAACTGAAAGCAAAGGTAATAGTACAAAATGACTATAATTACAATTATGTAGTAGTAATAAATCCAGAATTGCGGTGTAACACACCAGAGTAGAGTCAGGCCTTAAAACACATTAGAATTAGAATTAATAGGCTATATTTTTGTTAGTGTATCAACCCCCACCTCAAAGTGCACCTCAGTTCCTAGAAAAACACTGTGTTATGTTCCTGCTCTGCTCCTAACTTGGGCACTTCTTCCCCATTAATTTCATCATGTCCTTTAAAATGCAGAATTCACAAAACCCTATGTTCTTAACTATCTCCAATGTGTCCTTTTGACACACCTTCGTAATAGGAAATGTATTTTCCCCCTAAATATATATACTATTGTTGTTGCTCTTTATTTTTTTCTAATATAAGGAAAGAATGATTATTACAGTGCCACCAAACTGATATTGTTTAAATATATCATACATTTTAGGTAAATATTGCTCTAATATGAATATATTTTAAGTGGGCTGGGAGGAAATGTTTCCGACAGATTAATTAAAATTCAGAAAATTTTGCCAGCATGTTTCCCAGTTTCAATGATAAAAATAAAATGCTGTGTGGCTGATATGACAATTAGTCCCTAGAGAATAAAGGAGGGACTCAATAGAAGTCTGGGTGCTTCCAGACGGTATTTTCCTGCTCAACCCAGTGAACAGGAAGCATGCATAATTTGGCACCGCTGTTGTCGTATTTGCATCTAGAGTACATACATTAAGCTAATTAATCATGTTGTGTCCTACTCTCCCCAACAAATAAATTAACTGTTCTGTTAACTGGTAACAAAAGAGCCAAATTTTAAACACTATCCATACTAAAAATGTTGGTGTGACTCTATTTTAAGTAAATGAGAATTTATTGACAATTGAATTTTTTTAGAATACCCTTCTCCTTCTCAGCATAATTTCTTTGATTAATATGACTAAAAAAAGAAAAGATATATGCTGAATAATCTAAACCTATTTGACTGATTGCTTGTACAATCACTACACTTACTCCCAATAGAGGAAAGCACAGTGGTCAAAGTATCTATTGCCCTGGCTGGTTTGGCTCAGTGGATAGAGAGCTGGCTTGCCAACTGAAGGGTTCCAGGTTTGATTCGGCCAAGAGCACATGCCTGAGTTGCAGGCTCGATCCCCAGTAGGGGATGTGCAGGAGGCAGGCGATCAATGATTCTCTCTCATCATTGATGTTTCTATCTCTTCTCCCTCTCCCCCTTCTTCTCTAAAATCAATAAAAAAAATATTTTTAAAAAGTGTCTATTAATAACAAATGCTCTTTATAAGTTGACAGTGTTAAAAATTAGAAGCAGCCAGTGAAGTAATGGAGACACATATAACAACAGAATTCTTGTTCATAATTTCTGACATTAAAGTGACTTCTAAAAGTGACTTAATGTTTTCTGTGACTGTGTCAGTGAAATGTGGACAGCCTCAATGCTGACTCTCATTAGGAGGACACTGACTCTCATTAGGAGGACATGTCTTTAATCCTCTTGCTGTTCTTGACCCTAATTCTGAAGACCAGCATTCTACAAAAATGAGTCAGTGGGTGACTCTGACAGGTTTTGCAATCACTGAAGTTAGAGTGGGGTTCTGATCAGTATAGTACGAGGTTAAGATAATCCTTGCTCTTCCTGACATTTCTCTACTCTCATTTTCTGTTAAGGAGACAATCTGATGGCTAGGAAAGATTTTACAAGGGTTGGTGTTTGAAAGTTTTCTCTATAACCACATTAATGGAACAAAATAATGGGGAGCCAACCGAGACTGAGGCCTAATTTAAAGGTACTTTGCCAAATTAAGGCATAGCCTTTCACCCACAGCACAGTACACCCTACCCGCATTTGTCTTTTCAGTTCACTTTTGTGGATTCATGAAACATTAAATATCAAAAACACCTAAAGGTAAGCACTTTAAATGAAACCTGGAAAAATATCAAGATTAATACAGATATTGCCAACTTGGATAATACATTGTATTCTCAAATGATGGTGCTTGGAAGATAAGAAGAAAGCTGGCGTTGTCTTAAGAGAATGTGTTCTGCATACTAAAGATGGCAAAGATGAGGCTGGTAGGTAATTATCATTTAGTAAAATTAGAAAATGGAGCACCTAACCTGATGGGTTAGCATTCAGATAAGGAAATTAATTCACTATATAACTGAATTAATTCTATGTAAAAAATATTCACTTTTTTAAAAACTGAAAAAATATGATCATTATACTTTGATCTTGAAATTATTATCATTTAAGTTAAATTGACATTTTTAAACTCAAGACATACAAAATAATGTTGTCTTCTGTCCTCTCTTCACGATCTCAAAAATAGCATGAGATTTCCAATTCAAGACAAATTTAGAAGATCATCAAAACTGAGCAAAACTGAGGAAGGAAGGAAGGAAGGAAGGAAGGAAGGAAGGAAGGAAGGAAGGGGGAGGGAGGGAGGGAGGAAAGGAGGAAGGAAGAAAGGGAGGGAGGGAGGGAGGGAAGGAAGCAGGGAGGGTGGGAGGGAGGGAGGGAAGGAAGGACACAGGAAGTCATTCTTACAGATATCTTAAAAGAGAAACAGTTAAATTTCATAAAACCGAAAAAAAAGTATACACCAATGCAAAATATGGATAGGAAATAAATCTAAAAGAGTGTAGAATTGTGTCTTCTATAGGATTACTTTCACTTTCTCAAGCTTATTGTAGCCTTTTATTAATAAGAAAAAAGTCATTTTCCTCTAGTTTCTCCCTTAATTCTTTAATTTTTGAAAACTTTTGATGAAAAATTATGGTTGTAATTTGAAGTATGAGATATAACAATTTTTTTTTAATCCAGGAAAAGTTCTAATTTTTCCTAGTAATCTAAAAGAGCTGATAGTTCTGTCCCCCACATTATACTTACATAAGATTTAAAGAATAAAGAGTCTATAAATTACAGATCCTTTAAGTGCTTCAGGGAAAATGTATTGTCTTCTTTTGTATTTCAGAATGGCAGTGAGAAGACAACTATATATTCACATATATGTGAATAAACAAATACAGAATATGTCATCTTATAGGATGGTTACAGAAAGACTGTCCTTCAGGTTAGAGCTCTTAGTCTGTGAGTCATCTTGATTCTTTGATCAACATGAATTGGGCCATTCAGGATGGCTACAAGCTTGGCTGGCCTGCTGCTACTGTTTCCTGACATCATATAACTGCGCTACTTGTCACATGACAAGGTCACCGCCCAGGAGGTGTGCTACTCTGCTCATCAGCACTCAAGCAGCACAAATCAGCTGGCCTGACCATGTGGAAAAGAGATGATAACAGTCAACTGCCAGAGGCAGGCAGAAGTGGAATGGGATGTGAAAAAAGATGCTATAATACACAAATGCTTTTGTTTTATTACTGGGTCTTAAGACAGCATCATGTCAATGCTTCTAACTCTCAACACAGTGGATTGAGAGTATCATACCAGTTCAATCCTTTGAGATGAAGTAACTGGAAAATATTTTCCCCACACCTGTTCTCTGAAACTATTTTCTTGTCATTTTTCATCCTACTTTAAGTGTCAAATAGTGTATAAGCCAAGACTGGTTTGGCTCAGTGGATAGAGCGTCAGCCTGCGGACTGAAAGGTCCCAGGTTCGATTCCAGTCGGGGGCATGTACCTTGGTTGCGGGCACATCTCCAGTGTGGGGCGTGCAGGAGGCGGCTGATCGATGTCTCTCTCTCATTGATGTTTCTGACTTTCTATCCCTCTCCCTTCTTCTCTGTAAAAAACCAATAAAATATTTAAAAAAAAATAGTGTATAAAATGAGAGAAAAGTATGACCTCAGAATTTTCTTAGCCTTAAAAAAATAACAATGGAAAGAGATCTCTTATGAAACAAGATTGTATGGGTCACATGTGAATTAAAACATGGGGTCCAGCCGAGACCAGTTTGGCTCAGGGGATAGAGCGTCGGCTTGCGGACTGAGAGGTCCCAGGTTTGATTCCGGTTGGGGGCATGTACCTTGCTTGCAGGCACATCTCCACTGTGGGGCGTGCAGGAGGCAACTGATCGATGTCTCTCTCTCTCATCGATGTTTCTGACTTTCTATCACTTTCCCTTCCTCTCTGTAAAAAATCAATAAAATATATTTAAAACAAACAAACAAACAAACAAACAAACAAAACATGGGGTCCATCCTTGAAGAGAATTAAGTTGCTTTTTTTCTAGGAGTTCTACTTGAACTATAATGCAGGAAGGGAGAGGAAGAATGAGGAAGAACCTGGCTGGTGTGGCTTAGTAGTTGAGCATCCATCCATGAACCAGGAGATTATGGTTTGATTCCCTGTCAGGGTACATACCCACATTGTGGGCTGAATCCCCAGTAGGGGGTGTGCAGGAAGCAGCCAATCAATGATTCTCATCACTGATATTTCTTTCTCCATCTCTCTGAAATCAATAAAAACAAATATTTTTAAAAAGGAGAAAGAAAAATCATTAGAGAAAAACTTGTTTTGATTTAAGATGTTCCATCTGAACAAATATATCATGAGCTTTAAAGTAATAGTAAGGAGAGTTTGGCTTACTCATTTATTTTCTGACAGCCTTATTTCACCATGTTAAGTATTTTTCACCAAATGCTACTGATTTGCTTAAATCAAAGCTGAGATTTTTCTTTAAGTAATTAGATCATAATAGGCAAGACTAAAAGGGAAAAGAATACTTTCATTCCATTTCATTAGGCCAGATTAGCATTAGCATTTTTTTAAATTACAAAAGATGATGCTGTTTTGATGAAGCTTTAAAAAAAATCCCAGTTTATCCTATGCATTTGTAAATATTGAAAAAGTACAAAACTAAAGTTGAGATTAAATAAAAACTGAATTTATGATCTCCCATGTTGAACCCAGTCTGCTTCTCCTCTTCTATTTAATATTTCAGTGTTAAATATCAAACTCTCACAGCAAATACACACAGTTAATTTCATTCTCCAAAAAAGCTTTTTAGCCATGGCCAGATGGTTCAATTTGTTGAAGCATCATCCCATTCACCAAAAGGTTGTAGGTTTGATTTCTAGTCAGGACCCATACCTAGGTTGCTGTTTCAATCCCTTGAGGTGTGCAAAGAGGGCAACTGATCAATATTTCTGTCACACGTCGATGTTTCTCTCTTTCCCTCAAATCAATAAAAACATATCCTTAGGTCAGAATTAAAAAAAAAACAACTTTCAGAGCAGCCTTAGACATATAATAGAAAAATGGGTAAATATACTAGTTGATACCAATATTAGAATCTTTTTGTGAGAGTAAAACGAAGCTATAAACATGGATAAAGGTAAAGAATGTTTGAAAGAAAAATAAAAAGCTGCCTTAGAACAGAAGCATCAATTAAAAAGTGAAAATTTCAGCCAAATCATCAATTTGAGAGTATTTTTTTTTCCTCTCAGAATATATTTTGACATATTCCCAAATAACTATGGGTTTATTTTTTTTTCCTACTGAACTGACCAACTTAAATGATTGCTTTCAACCCAAGAATGGAGAAAGTTTCAAAGTTGCAGGTGGATTTTTTTCTACTGTTTGCTAAAAAAATGTGTTGAACATCTTGCAATATGTCCGTCATCTGCGGTCTCGGTGTTCTTTTTCTTTCTGTCTTTAATTGCTTCATGCGCTAAATATAACACCAAGCCAGCCTTACTATTGTTGTGCAGTATTAACATATCACCTTAATAAATTAGTTTTGGGATGGGAATGCTGGCAGAGAGCCAAAGCCGTTACTGTGTTTGCTGTAATTGTTGCTGTTTGGGAGTACATTGCCCCTGTTCTGTTTCCAGTTTGTCATTTACCTGTCTTTGAAATGTGCTGTCACTTAAAAGCCAGCTCATCCTCCTGGGCTTCTCTGCCTGAGCCTCCATGAATGTATCAGCTGAAGAGGCAGACACCGAGTGGCCACATACTGTTGCTAGCTGGAAGTTTCAGGCTTTTACATTTTAACATAGTCTCAGGTTTTCAAGGGAGTAAAATCATGAAAACAGAGATAAGACAGAAAATGCATGTGAAATTTATAAAAAAATACTGCCCAAGGGTCTGAGTTGACATTTCTTATAAAAAAAATAGGATGGAATAATATTGGTGATTGTCCTTGAGGTCTTTTAAAATTAGTTAATTAACCAGCACACATTTTTGACACTCTAGCAGGTATAAGGTATGCTTGGTTTGAGGTGGGAGAGAATGGAGAATAATCCATCTTTGCCCAAAATATTTCAAGTAAAAATATGAAAAATAGGATCTGAGGAGGCTGATTTTCATGCTCTAATACCTTCATATTCCTCTTCACATGGCCTTGGTAAAGTTGCTTATCCCTTTCAAATCTCAATTTGCTCATCTATAATTAGAGAGAAGCATGTTTACCTCAGTGATTTTTGTGTGTATTATTAAGATAATGCATGTGAAAATCATGCCACACTATTCTAATAAAAAGAATTATTTTTTATTGACATCATTTGGTTCCAGATAATTCTTGTTGGGGGGGCTGTCCTGTTTAGCTGTATTCACTGGCCTCTACCCACTATTTGCCAGTAGTAGTGCCAGTAGTAGTGCCATCTCCTGGGCTGTAATAACTAAACTCTCAAATTGCCAAATGTCTTCTGTGGAAAGGATTTTGCTACTTTTTCTCTCTCATACACATACATACTAAAGCAAGAATTTCAGAACTAAGGCCATAAAACATCTGATGTGTACATATGTCACTTCCACAACTCACATGGTAAACAAAGAACCACCAACGAAGAATATTTGATATTACTAATACTTAAGTGGGCACTTTCAGACAGGTTTGACCCGGTAGTACAGATAGGACCACTTTAGCTTATTGAACTGCCTCTGTCCACTATGGGGAAAAACTGACCATGTCTCCTTTGGCACTTTCTCCTACCATAATGGTCTCACTAGTTAAAAGGAATATTTATTTTTGAGCGGTAATACGAATTAAACACTAAACTTCTCATTTTTGTTAGCTTTTTTGAAACATTTTTGAAATGGATATTCCAGTGAACTAATCAAATTACCTAGGGAATGTCTACCTTAGAAGAATCATCTGAGAAAGGATACTGAAAGGAGGAGACAAGACTGGACCCAAGCTTGAAGATGCATTCTCCCATTCACTATCAGTGAACCCAAGCCACACATTTACTGTTCTGAGCCTTAGCCTTCCCAATCGTAAATATAAGAAAATCATGCAATCTTCACAAATTACAGTGCAGCTTTGGAAAGCTCTCCAAAAAAGCTCCTGGAATTTTATAGGATGCAAAAAAATATTATCATTCCCTTTTTTAAATGACAGGAAGCATGTTTTATAATTTTCTGCAGTTTATAACATAATTCTATGAAACTTACTTCATTTGACCTCCAAACAACTCATATTATGTATTAATATTCTCATTTGACAACAAAACTCAAAGAAACTCACAAACTTGCCCAAAGTCACATGGCTAATATGACACACACAAAAAAAATAAATTCAAACCTGTTATCTTCTGAATCCAGTATCCAGGGTTTCTTCCTACATGGATCATCCCTAAGTTTATGATCTCCCTGGCCATGGGCCTTCCCTAGAACTCATTTTTTCTGTATAAGAATATAAAAATTAGATGTCATAAAATATGTTTTCCAACTCTAAAGAGTCCATTTTCTTACTTGATATAATTCTAATGCACAGAAATGGTGGGATTACCATGAATAACTACTCACATTTTGTTGAGGACCAATTATATTATAAGTACGATGCCAGGTGGCTGCACATTTATTTATTCAATTACTTTGATCTAAAAATCTCTTAATAAATAAAACAAGACACATTTAAACACTTTTTTAAAAAATATAAGTGTTCATATATTTCTGAAAAAAAATTAGAATTCACTTGATCCCAATTCAAAATTATAATTTTGAATTGTGCACTAGATAAACCCTTTCCATGAAAATGTGATGGTTACTTGAGAGTTAAAATCTTCTCTCGCTTTTGCAATAGTGACAATTTGAGTATTTCTGGTTTAATATGTGACTATCCCAAGGGACATAAGGTGCCATTAGTGAATGCAGAGCTATTGCTGAGGAAATGCTAAATAAAATTAATGTCTTTGGAGTTACTAACCCCCCAAACAGCCGCATTCCCTGGGCATGTAAGTATGGAGAGGCTGTGCATATGAACCTAAAGCCCTGGAGACCACAGCATTGTGCTGTGCAGAAGATGATGATTTAGTAACATCTGGTCTTTTTGTTCAGCTGAAAAAGGTAGTGAAGATGGAGGGAAATACAGTTATTTTAGCCATGCTAAAATTAATTTGAGAAAGGTGACACAGCAATCATGGTTGTTACCTTGAAGAACTCTATCCCCAACAGGCTTCCCATTTCTGAACTTAAGACTATAAATGAAGCCAAGCTGTTATGGGAATCTCTGGCTCTTCTTCCAAAGCTCTGAAGAAAAAAGGTAAACTTCAGCTCCAACAGAAAAGCTGGGAAGATTCTCTAAAGCCCCAGTGAACCACAATCTTCTTTTCCTGTGGGTGTGGGGGGGAAATGGAATAAGGGGACCCTAATGGGGCAGGGATTCATTTTCTACTTCTTTCCCTTCAAGGGGAATTTTCAGACTGAAATTGAAAGAGTCAAGACTGAGATCACATGATCATGTCTCAGAATCAGCCTCCACTGCCTAACCTTTGAGCTCACAAACTTGCTCAAAGTCACATGGCTTTCTCTTCCTCTTAGTTGGGAATCCTGATACCCTACTTAGGAATGTATAACCCTGCCCAGTTCCTAAGCAACCTTGAATAGCCACTATCTTCAAGCTCCATTATTTGACAGGAAGAAAGAATGAGGGGCTCTTAGAAAATTAAATCATGTTCTCCAGATGCTGAGTCTACTGCCTTAGTAATATCTCCCATAGGGAATACCAGCCATGCTTCATAGACAATCTTTCTGCTAATCAAAGTCAGATACTGTATACAAGTATATCTCATCATCTAAGGAAAGCTTTTCTCCATTCAAACTTCTTTTCACCCATTTACTTCTTCTCACATGTGTCAATTACATTGTTTAACTTCCCAACCCTATGTTATGCTGGCTAAATTCTGAGTACCCTTTAAAGCTTCTGTCCATTTTCCATTCCTAGATTGGATTAATTCTCCTTTCTCCTACTTACTGGTCAGGGCTCCTATAGCTGAATGTAAATAATAATCATCAATATTCATCAAGTATATGCTACATACCATATACATTGCATGATGCTCTATATTTTCTTTTCTCCTTAAAATAATTGATATGGGCAAGTATTATTCGTATTTGGCAGATGAGAAAATTAGAGCTGAGAAACATTAATTATGTCACCATTATTATAAACCCTTTCCCCCCACCTTTAATAGATACATTCTCTCTAAAGTCCCAGAGTATTACATTTAAGACAATGACCAAAAACCTCATAAGACCTTTGGGTTGGAGTGATGCTATCCAGCCATGTAAGGGTATCAATATGACATGTAATATGCAAGTTAGAGAAGAAAACATTTCATAAATGTTTTATTGGTACATCAATTGAATTTACATCTTTTAATTGAATTTATCTGCTTATCACCATAATAACCCTCACTCCTTACTAAGCAGGACTTTTATTGAGAGGGTGCAGAGAAGCGAAGCTGGTAATGTTTATCCATGCAGGAGAGGAACCTTTCTGGTGCCTTTATGCACTTATTGTAAAACTCTAATATTTTAAAATTCTATTAGTGGTGAAAGATTTCCAGATATATCTTATTTTCCCAACATCTGGCACTAGGCACAACACTTGATCCAAACCTCTCTTCTCTCCAGTTTAAGCAGCCACACATAAAATAACTTGAGCATCTGATTATAGAAAGCCAATATAGAAGTAAAAAAAAAGAGGGGGAAAAACCTCCAACTTCTAACACCTTCACTACAACCCAATTCTGTCCATATCATTTCTTCTCTATTATTACCACCTTATTCAAGTCTACATCAACTCTCCTCTACACCACTGGAATATCTTCCATATGGCACAGCATCCAAAGTGATCTCCGAAAGACATAAATTATATCCTCCTCCTACTTAAAATTTTCTTTCAAATTCTGCATACATTTCAAGTACAACATGTACTTCTTGTCCTGGCTTGCAAAGTGGTATCTGTTGCAACTCTTACATCATATCACCAGCTTGCCCACTCTTTATCCACACTGGTCTTTGTGATCCAACTGGCAAGCTCGCATTGCATTAGGGCCTCTGTCTTGTTTTTCATATCAATACCCATAGAGCTGTCTCTTCCAGTTACTCAGATCTCAATTCACTAAACCTATTTAGAGCAACCTTTCCTGACTACTCAACTAAAAAGAGATACCACATCACTCTCTTTTATGTCACCTTATTTTATGTCTAGCTTCTATCATTGTACAAAAACGTGTTTTCTCTCTTCATTTACTGAATTTAAACGCCTTATGAGTGGTTTCATTTGTTTGTTTGTGTTTTGCTGTTTCTCGTGCATATCTGAAATACAGTCAAATAAAGGAATGAATGAATGAAGGGCTCCTATCAGAAAGAAGGTGAAAATTCAGAGCTAAAAGAGAAAATATTCAGATCTTGCAAAAGGCTATTTTTGGGAAAAGAAGCAAACAAAAACTCCTAAAAATTTTATGAATAAGAAAATATGGTATCAAAAGGAGTTAGCAGAAATAGGTAGACAAGGTAAGGGATGGAAGGAGGAGGAATGATAGAGGTGGCTGAAAACACAAAATGTTTTGTAGAAAAACAGCATAGCAGAAAAACAGGGTGTATTGAAACAGGGACGTTTTTCTTGCAAGTGCAAAATAAAAGGCCAGGAATCAATCAGAGAGGTGCACAGATAGAAAAAGAGCAGGCTTTTAGCAGATAGGAGGGGAAGAGCAGAAGGCTTCTGGGCCAACACATGTGAGTCCCCTCCCAAAGTGGGGAGCCTGTGTTTCCTTGCAATAAACTCCTGCCTTGTTTGCACTTCTCTGGTCCTCGGCTTCATTTTTTAATTCCACGAGAGGACCCGGGATAAATTCCTGCTCACCTGTTCCAGTATTAGTTTTAAGGATTGCCTTCTGATGCCCGGCTTGACTGTTGAGTAAGAGAGCTAGAGAGTTGCTAGAACGCTTTACCATACTTCTCCAGATACTGGGTTAGAACTCTTCCCATCTCCACCCCAGAGCTTGCCACAATCCTGCCTGAGTTTGCAATGCACATGGGCCCTTTACTAAGCTTAGTCTTTGTGCCTTTTTTTCTGTTCATGTTATTGTAACTTGTCTTTAAGAAGGAGAGCTCTGCATCACTCACCTCCACCAGTAACATAATTACTATAATCTCGGCATGGTTTTCAATATAGAATACAGATGATGTCAACACTTAAAAAGTATTATAATGTAAATATTTTCATCTATCCTCCTGCCTTTCTGGAAGCCCTTTTGTATTCAAAAGTGTTTCAAATGTCATGAGAAATTCAAGTCCCCTATGACATGAACATCCTTAAGAACCAAATGCTTGATGAAAGTATTAATGGCCACATATTCCATGTCACTACATGTATCAACCGTCTGCTCCTTCTTATTAGTGAGGTATATTCCGTAGTATGCATGTACCGCATTTTCTTTAATCATTCTCAGTATCCTAGCCAGCATATAATATTACTATTTTTAACCAGTCTAATATCTTGACCACTAGATATAATTATCAATACACTTAACCTCTCATGATGGTTTTCATTTTGATTTCTCGCATTGTGAATTATGTTGAGCATCTTTTCATATGTTTATTTGTCCTCTCTGTATCTTCTTCAGTGAAACGTCTGTCCAAATTGGTTGCCCATTTTATAATTAAAAAAAAAATTAATTGTTGAGCCTAGAGAATTCATGATATTCTAAATGAAAGTTCTTTGTCAGATATGTAATGTAAAAACATTTTTACTAGTTATATTATTCTCTTCAAAATAAGTTTTTCATTTTTGTGAGATTCAATTTATATTTTTCCTTTAATATCATATTTTTGGTGACAAATTTAGTTCTAGATTCCAAGGATTTTCTCCTATGATTTCTTCTAAAAGCATTGTAGTTCTACATTTTACATTAATCTGTGATCCATTCTGAGTTAATTTTTGTATAAAATTTAAGGTTTAGGTCTCAGTCTTTATTTTTATTTCTTCTGCCAATGGATGCCCAGTTGTTTCAGTACTATTTTTTAAAAGGTTATTCTTCCTCCATTTAACTGTTTTTGCATGTAGTAGAAAATCAGTGTGTCTATTTACATGCCCTTTATTCTGCTCATCTGATCAATGTTTTTATACTCTGCCAAAACCACAGTCTTAAATACTTTATATAGTAAGCCTTAATATCTAGCAGAGAGATTCTTCCTACTTTATTCATTCATTATTTAAAATTATTTTTAAAAATTATTATTATAGTACCTTTGCTTTTCTATATATTTTTTATAATAACTTTGACTGCCTATAAAATTTTTTAAAATATATTTTATTGATTTTTTTATAGAGAGGAAGGGAGAGATAGAGAGTTAGAAACATTGATGAGAGAGAAACATCGATCAGCTGCCTCCTGCACACCTCCTACTGGGAACGTGCTCACAACCAAGGTGCCCTTGACTGAAATTGAACCTGGGATCTTTCAGTCCCCAGGCTGATGATCTATCCACTGAGCCAAACCAGTTTTAGCTGTCCATAAAAATTTTTGCTGAGATTTTAATAGGAATTGTATTAAAACTATAGATTCATTTGGGAGCATTGATATCTTTACTAATGTTGAGTTTTCAAGTTGATGAGCATAATTTATCTCTCTATTTCAGAAAGTTTCAGCATAGAGATTCTATACATGTTTTGTTACATTTAGCTAATGTATTTCATTTTCCTTGGAATTAATGTATTTTTAGTTTGTTTTCACACAGTCATTGTTTCTATGTAGAAACACAATTGATATTTTTTGTATTTGCTTTTAAGAGTATTTTTTCCAGCTTTATTGAGGTATAATTAGAATAATGCGTGTAATTAATGTATACATGCAATTAATATAACAAAATTTTAAATACATAATATCTTATTTTTAACTACTGTGGTAGGCACTGTGTTAAACATAAGTTTTCTGAAACTTGCTTATTTTCTATAACTATAACCTTCTACCAATTAAATAACAACTTCCTAGTATATCCTCCTCTCCCCATCCCCTGGTAATCACCATTCTATTGTCTACTTCTATATGTTTGACTATTTTAGATGCCTAATATTCTATATTCAGTAGGAATTAAGACATTACATTTATATGTCATAATTTCAGAATGCAGATGAAGCAATATTATTAAAAATTTACTACTTCCCTTCCATTCTCTTCTCTGATTGTTCACCCAGTTTGGATAGAATGCAGGGTTAAAACAGCAGGAATGCAGATAGGCTTGTATTGATGTTACTATCTTAGAGGAATGTCTCTCTAAAATTTGTGTTCTATTTTTGCAGACTAGACAAAATATTTAAGGTTCTGGGAGTTTTTCTCATCTGGAAATAGGAGAAATACTTATCCCATGCGCCTCACAGACATTATTATAATGACCAAATAAGTTATTTAATATAAAGATTTGAAAAATTTACAGCACTATCAAATATGATCTATTGCTATATCTCAGTATCAAAAATAGATCTAAAATTGATGGCACACAACTGAACTATTGTTTTCTTTCTGAATTATTTTATATGAATGTCTTGAATGTAAATAATGTTAACAAATCAGCATAATAAGAAGTCAGTTTCCTCAAATAAATTGAAAATTTTATTGCAATTGAAGTAGCCAGCCTTCAAGATTGATCCCAATGATCCTTGCCTTCTGTTATTCATGTTCTATGTAATTTCCTCCTGTTGAGAGTAGGTTTGGCTTACTGATTCATTTATAACAAATACAGCAGAAGTGACCCAGAAACTAGACCATAAAAGGCAGTGTTGTGTAACTCTCAATTGCTCCTTTATCATGTGTCTCAGGGAAACCAGTTGCCATGTTACGTTTAGCCTTATGGAGATGTTCATGTGGCAAAAAGCTGAGACTTTTTGCCAATGACCTTCTGAGTGAGTTTGGAATTAGGTTCTTCAGCTCCAGGATAAGTTTCAGGTGACTGCAGGCCCAGTCAACATCTTGCATGCACCTTCATGAGAGACCCAAAGTAAAAACACTCAGCAAAGCCATCTCTGGTCCTTTTCATCACAAACCGCATTAAATAATAAACTCTTGCAGTTTTAAGCTGCTAAATGTTATGTTAATGTGTTATGAATATTTTGCTACACCATGCTACAGAGCAAAGACAAGTATAAAGGAAAGGCTTTGGAACCAAAAAGTGATCAGAAGATAAAAGATATTTTGTAGTAGAAGCTTAAAATGCCTTGGATACAACTATTCATGGAATTTGAACACCGAACTGGGGGTAAGTGATCTTGCTAAGAAGATTTCCAACCAGACGGTGTTGAAGTTGCCATCTGGTTTCTTCTTGCTGCTAATAGTAAAATGTGAGAGGCAATACATAAACTAAAGGAAGGACTATTAAACAAAAAGAAGCCAGTGCTGGCTTGTTTTAAAAATTCTTAGTCTTTCCGGATAGCAAATAATGCTATTATTAAAAAATGGCTTCTGAGTAAAAGTCAACTTCAGAGAACTCTCAGGAAATCATGATCTAAATATGATACTGAAGTTGTGACTAAAAAATCCTTTATTAAGACCACTGAAAGGTCAAAGGAGGTACCCTACATTATATTCTGTTAGACAAATAGCCCTCTAAATATTTTAAGGATATAACTAACAGATCTTCAGGATCAATCAAGCTTCTAATATGTTTAAAGGCATTTCCTTTCAGCAGAAGCCCAGGGCAGAGAAGAACTTGTCCCTAAAAGTTTTGTGTATGAGGCTTCAGTGGGGTAGGGAGAGATTAACCAGTGAACTTCCTATATAATAAAAGGGTAATAAGCAAATTGACCCTAATGGTGAAATGGCTGGTCACTATGATGTGCACTGACCATCAGAGGGCAGACGCTCAATGGAGGAGCTGCCCCCTGGTTGGTCAGTGCACATCCACGGGGAGAGAGCCACTCCTGCCTCCACAGCAGTACTAAGAATGTCCAACTAACAACTTAGACCCATTCCCTAGGGAGATGGACATCCCCCGAGGACTCTCAGGCTTCCAGAGGGATGTCTGACTGTTGGCTTAGGCCTGATCTCCCAGGGAGTAGGCCTAAGCCATCAGTTGGACATACCCCGAGGGGTCCAGGACTTCGAGAGGACGCAGGCTGGGCTGAGAGACCCTCCCCCCACCCCTAACTGCACAAATTTTATGCACCAGGTCTCTAGTGTGTGTATGTGTCATGGATACAAACAGTAGTGTGATGAAGGCCTGGGAGAGGCAGCGGGTGTTGGGTGGAGAGGGTCAATTGAGAAAAAAAAGTGAGATACCTGTAATACTTTTAAAAATACAGATAATTTTTTAAAAGAACACAAAAAATAATAAAGTGTTGGACCCAAATAAGATTCACAGAAGACCCATAAACTTTTTAAAAGAATTAAATAAACTAAACCCCGACAGTTTGGAGTGAAAGAAAAGAGAGAGTATGAATTGAGAAATGATGTTTGGACTCTCAAAGTTCTACTGGCAGAAAGCAGGCTGAGAAACTGCTCAGCTGCAGAAACATGCCTTTAAACAGAAAAAGGAAGACTCAAGTGGGTGCGTAATGAGCCAGTAGCATAGAATTGCAGAGAAGGACTCCAGAGAAGGAATAACTGAGCATGAGAGAACTTCAATAGCCCCAAGACTTGGATGTTCAACCTTTCCCCTTCCTCACCTTTGTGTATGAGTGCAGTGGCAATTATTCTACCTTACCATGTCTGCCGTACATATAAGGCAAAAAAAAAAATGCTTCTCAGTTCAAAGAAGGAACTTAATCCTCAGCTATATCTAATTTAGGTGAAACTATCCTAGCCTTTGAGCTGATGCTATAATGGGATGACTTGAGAATTTGGGGAAAATAAAACTATATTTTGCTTATAAGAGGGACATAAGTCATTGGGGCCACAGGAAAGACTGTGGTAGGCAGCGTATAAGGTTTCCCCCAGTGATCCCTGTCTCTCCTTCAGTCAAATATAGACTGACTTAATGACTTGCTTGTCATGAATATAAAGTGAAGTTGACAATATGTGATTCAGAGACCAGGTCATAAAAGACAGGATGGTGTCACCCTCAAGGCTTTCACTCTGAAGGATGCCAGAATGCCATGTTGTGATCAGTCCTATGGAGAGTCCTACATTGCAAGAAACCGAGACCACTTGCCAATAGCTACAGAAGAGATTGAAAGCAGAATGTCTGGCTTTGGACAAAACTTCAGATGACAACAGTCCAAGCTGGAATCACATGAGAGATCCTGAGCCCAAAACCATGATTTACCTATTCCTGAATCCTTTACCCTTAGAAAAACTCTGAATAAACATATATTGCATTCAGGTGCTAAGTTTTGGGAAATTTTATTATGTAGTAACAGATAACTAATACAACATGGAGTTGAATGAAACAAATTTGAGTAAAGAGATTTTGTAGATTGAAGTTTCAAATCCAGCCAAATGTCTTCTTTACCTTAAGAACTACTGTATCTGATTAGCCAATGAGAGCACATCCTAATATGGAAATCAACCGAACAGCAGAATGACCAGCAGAACGACCGATTGCTAGGATGTTCATTGACCATCAGGAGGTGGACACTAAATGCAGGAGCAGCCCCCTGGTGGTCACTGCATTCCCACAGGGGAAGTGCTGCTCAGCCAGAAGCCAGGCTCAGGGCTGGCAAACTCAGTGGCAGTAGTGGGAGCCTCGTTACTTCCATGGCAGTGCTAAGGAGCAGCAAGCTGAGCAGTAAGGGGCAGGTAGGCAGTATAGAGTGAGGGGTCCTGGACTGTGAGAGGGATCCTGGACTGCGAGAGGGATGTCCGCCTGCTGGCTTAGGCCTGTTACCCTAAGCCAGCAGGCGGACATCCCCCAAGGGGTCCCAGACTGCAAGAGGGCACAGACTGGGCTGAGGGACCCCCACCCCAGTGCATGAATTTCATGCACCAGGCCTCTAGTAATCTCATAAAAATCCATGTACTGGCTGCTTTCAATCAGAGAGCTAGCATTTGAAGACAATACTGAACACTCTGAATCAGGGGCATAATTAGCTCACAAAACAAAAAAAAATATTTTCAGCCAATGGATTTTCTATACACTATCCTGAGTTAAAAGGTTTGTCTATTCCTTCTTGGCCCATGGTTTTGCATTAACTGTGTATTCAAATTTTCAAATATAATGCCTGGCAAAAGGTGTAACAATGATAGTTTTAAAACTATCTTCTATAAAATGGTCAAGGACTCATGATAAAAATCAGCAAGAAATTTAGGAGATCTTTGGCTAATACTATTTTGGCAGCCCAAAGAGCAACCAATACAATGAAAGGGCACACCCTAGTGCAAAAGAAAGCATACCATGTAAATGAATTTATTATATAATAACTCCAAGTGTGAAACTTAAGTTTTGATTCCTAGTTTAGATCAATCTCAAGGGCCCTTAAAACTGTGCCAGAATCTCATTCAGACAAAATCTCATAAAAGTTCATGTACTCTGCTTTCAATCAGGCCAGCAATACAGAGGAAATACGCTTTTTCCTAGTATTTCAACATTGCAGCTTCTGGTCCTGGCCACATTACAGGAATGGAAAGAAAAAGGAAAATATCTTAACCATAGTTTTTGAACCCTACTAACCTGAGTTTTATTTCCAGTTCTTAACAGAGTGTTAGAAGAATTTTATCCTGAAACCTGTTCTTTGTTCTTCTTTTTTGAACTTCAGCAAAGTATTACATATGCCCTCATTTTCCCCCATTGACCCTCTCTAGTGGACCCCTGGCCCTCACCCCAGGCCTTCACCACACTATTGTCTGTGTCCATGGGTTATGTATGTATGCATACAAGTTCTTTGGCTGATCTCTTAAATAATGAAAGTGAGCAACACATCCAAAGATTATAAACAGCAAAGGCAATTATATAGAAAAATTCAGAAAATAATTTATTTTATAGCATCATACAAAACTGCAATTTGTACAGTTTTTGTCACCTACAAGGATTTTCCTTCCAGAAGAACTATTTATTTTATTTTTTTCCATCACCATTTATCCCCTCTATGTCCTCTTTTATTTTTTAATTGTATCAAACCCAGTATGCATATAATCATTACATAAATGCAAATATTGTAGGATAAAGTCAAATGTAGAAGAATAATAAGCCCGCTAGCTAAAGATTACAGGCAACCTTGAATTTAGTGACTCCAGCAACTAGCAGAGTTGATTGCACTGACAAAAAAAAATCATCAGGCTGTATAGTATTATCTTGATGGTCTTTCTATTCCTAGATAAAACTATTTTTTAAAAACATTAGGATATGTCTTATGGTTTATTAAGTGCCCTTTTTATATGGATTTAAGCTTTCAGAGTTCCATTATTTCATTATATCTAATTTTTTCTAATATAATATATTGATTAAAACAAGTATGCACACAATTCTGGTAGTGTAAAGCTTAAGTTCAGACAACCAATCGGAAGTTTTGAAATGGTCCCTCCATCTCAGTCTCTTCTACTTGGAAAGCATCACTTTAACCCCAATGTAATCTTACTGCCCAAGTCAGTCTCAGTACTTCTGATTACCCTGAAGATGTCAATTCTTTAGATTAACCATCTCAAGCTGAAATACTGGGCCCTGTTATCTTTGAGTTTTTAATTCCCTCCTTTTAGGATCTCCTCTACAAAGGCCAACATACCTAGAAAAGAAAAAGCAACGTATAAGGGTTGCCTCTTTTCTATGTGAATATTTGGCCTACATTCAAAGGCAAAATGCTCATGTGTAATAATTCTTAAAGAACTGAGGAAATCTAACACTATTATAGGGACACCAAAACTTCAAATGGTTTTACTGAAGATATTTATGATTACAGTGTTTTTAGGAGTTCCAAAGTCTATGAAATAACTCCATAATTTTTAAATTTCTTTTTTGATTAAGGTGATATATATGTGTCCCATAATTTAAAAAGTATAGCTCCCAGAACTGTGGCATTTCATTTCTGATTGATTTCTCCCACTAAATCTGTAAAGGTTCAAAAAGAAAGACCAGTTCGGCTGGCACAGCTCAGCTGTTGAGCGTTATCTTATGAACCAAGTAATCACAGTTCATTCCCAGTCAAGACACATGCCCGGGTAGGAAGCGTATAGGAGATAACCGATCAATGAGTCTTTCTCATCATTGATGTTTCTATCTCTCTCTCCCACTCCCTTCCTCTCTAAAATCAATAAAAATATTTTTTAAAGATTGGTATTTGTTGAAGATTCAGATTCCTAAGGCCAACCCACAACAATGTAGATTAAATGGGTCGGGGGTACAGCCCAGGAATCCCAATTCTTGTACATTCCTGAGATTACAGGCAACATTTTGATAAATGCTGGGTTGTATCTTCTTCAAGGTTTCTTTCTAGATGAACGAGGAACAGAGTTAATGAGCAAGGAATGGAGTTCAGGGACAGCTCTCAGCTCTACTTTCAATCACCACACTATCTTAGGTCAGGTGTTTTCCTGTCACAGTTTGCAGATGATATTGAGTTCTAGACAGGATCTTTCCAGCAGTAGAGAACAGACTATCAAAATAACTCTAAACTATTAGCACTTCATTGTCAAATTCCTGGATGTGTCAACATATATATTTTTCTGTCAGTTAGGTCATTGCTCAGGTGTGAACCTGATTATTTTTGAAATGGCTAAAATTAAAAAAAAAGTATTATAGTTGTCTCTTTGGCAGCATGGATTTTCTTTCAAATCTTTATGTTTTAGGGGCAATGTGAGAGTTAGCTTTGGTGAGCAATAGACTTGGTGTATGAAAGGTCTTGGGATCTTATAGGAAGTAAAGAAGAAACAAAGGGTTCTATAAAAATGAGGACAATGGGAGAAAGAGAAAACAACAATTCAGAATAGAACTATAACTTTAAAACCAAATATTTAAGCATAATAACAATGTAATTATGCCTCTAGTAATCAGTATTAATGCAGGTGTTGGTAAAGTAATATCTGAGCAGTTTAGTTATTTATACAGACTATATTGACAATTTACAGTGGACTCACGGGATGCTTGCTAGTAAAGACAGAGAGAAAGATAGGTTGTGATTAACTTAAAACAGGAAAAAAATCCATGCCTCTATTAAGTACATACTGTAATTTGAACAATATTTGCTATCAACCAGAAAAGGCCAGTTGACTTACAGAACCTGTCTGGGAGCTGAGACTCATGGAGAGGCTAGATCACTGGCCAAGTAGAAGAAAAGAAAATCAAAAGCACTTTTTTTTTACACAAGTACTTTCTTAGAATGGCTCAGTTTTGTGAAGGAGAGTTGAAATGTATTAGAATTCTCTAAATATTGAGATTCAATTGCCATAACATGCTTAGGGGCATTATTGTGGAATTGAGTGCCTGCAGGCAGATGAAGGATTTGACCCAATGCCCTTATCCAGCAGTCTTCCAACTCCAATCTAATGAACACATACTCATAATTATTTCTCAAATAGTTTTTATCTAATTTTAAAGTGGATAATTTATACCACTTACATAAAAATGCAATAAGTTTCATTAAAATATTTAGCATTAGTAGAACTTTGAGCAGAATATATTTCTTACAGTTTCACAAAGTCATACATATTTATAATATTAAAACTCTTCAGTTGCTTTAATAATAGAATCTCTATCCCATAGATCTGAATACTAATTTTAATATGCTCCTGTAGAAGAAAGCTATGTGCACAAGAAAATGCATTTTATACTTTGTGTTTTTGTGCTTATTTCTTGTTTATTATACTTTCCTTTAATTATACCTTGTTTTCAGCAAAAAGCCTTTTTCAACCTTTTTTATTCTTTTTTATTTTCTGTTATAAGTTAAAAATACAAGAGCTTAGAAGACAGTCACCACATCCTGTTAAGGAAGTCAGGGAAGGATCTCATCTTAGCCTTCCAACATGTCCTGCATTATTTTGACTGGTTTTGTTTCAGTTCAAGGCTTTGCCTAATGGGTCATTTCTTTTTGAAAATATAAGCATTTAGGGCAAAGAATCACATATGCCAGTACATTGCTAGTCTCTTGTGGCAACTTTATAAGATAAGTGGCAGAACATTAAATTGGGAAATATTGTTTTTAGTGTGTGCTACCTTCTGCAATTCAGTCATCTTGGAGAGCTTTTTGAAGTAATTAATTAAGTAGTCATAATGCAATGATGTTGTAATAAAATGGAGCTGTGATCCAACTATGATCTATCCATTTTCAAATCCATATCTGAAAGGGTGCATGCACAGGACTCTCAAAAGTGGGCAAGTATATATTCATCATAGCTTCTATCAGCCTGGGGTGGGAGAAAAAGATTAATTTATTGAGAGAGGAAATATGTGCCAGGACATAGGAACGATAGCTCTTTCCTTCTGCAAAATGCTGGCGGAATCTTTTTCTGGCTCACATTCTTCCAGTGCTAATGAGAATGTAATGTGAGATTAAAAATATGCCTCTAAAACAATCCATAAACTAATACTGAGATCCTGTTAGTCTGATCTCCAAGGAATCTAGATACTCAGAAACTTTAAACTAAAAATCTCCCACTACCTTAGGAAGTTAGAGTGTGATGGTTTCTTCTCTTAGGTAGGAATCTCAATCAGAAAGACATCAACCTGGGAAGTGTGAGTTCACAGTTTCATGCATTTTATCAAGCTCTTGTAACATTAAATCATTGTTTGGTCCATCAGTGCCCTGCATTTTAAAGCTAAGTAGATTTGGAGATCTCACTCTAAGTTTGCATTTGGATTTCCTGAGGTTAAGCTTTTGGTGTGGGCTGTCATGTTGAAACTCGCAGCGTGGCCTGGGGAAGCAGACAGTGGCCTGGGATCCCAGTGATAAAGTAGTCTGCCCTTCTTTAGCTGTGCATCCACTATTTGGCCTAATGACTTAAACTCTATAAGCCTGTTTTATTTTATGTAAAATGTAAATAAATGGCACTATATGTTAACATGAATTTTTTTAAACTTAGTTAATACTGAAGCCCCAAGACAGTAGAAGTCAACCATTTATTCTTTTCAAAGTAACATGATGAAACATCTAGAAAAGATTTGCAAAGCAGTAGGGACAACCACGTTTTGCAATGTGTCTGTCCTTGTGAAATCTTTACCAATAACTTTAGGGTATAAACGGATTAAAGGTGACCACTGCAGGAGGAGTTTGTGATTAGAGGGAGGATTTCCTTCAGGAAAATTGTTAATATGAAAGGATATCCCACTTCCAGAGAGAATAGGATGGGATAGTTTAGTCTTACCTCAAGGTTAGTGAGAAAGATTTCGAGGAATACTACATAATGGGTATGTTATGTATGCTTTATAGTTTGGGGAAAGACCATGGTATCTGGCTCTTGCCTATAAATTAAAGAGACACAGCTGGAGTTCTTAGGGCAGCTAAATGAAAACAGGGCAAATGGTGGGTCAAAGGAACGTGGTTACGAGCCTCTTTATAGACCAACTAAAAAAGCTGCATGTGTGGTGAAGACCTCCAAAAAAAAAAGTATATTCTGAACATCTAGATAAAAGGAAGGAATGATAAGAAACCAACTGGACTGAAAGTAGTCACTTACTACAAATGAATTGCAAATGGTAATTTCCCAAGTTAAAGGGACTTATAAATACCCATGAAAGTGCCCCATGAGAGTAAGCATTAGCTTTAAGCATCTGCTATAACCAGAAGAAACCAACACCAGATGGATGCCTGATTGGGCATGTAACCCTTTTCCTGTTCCCTCTACTCTCTCTTCTTCAACAGTGGAGATGAACTGAGAAACTCCAGACTGTGATTAGAGGAGATATGAACCACTTTTACCTTTCTCAATTCTGGTTTTCTGCTTTAAGTTAAGAAGTATAAGTTTTTATTATTACACTGAACTTGAAATAAGTTAGAACATATTGTGACTGAGAGTAATGGGTCTTTTTTAAAAATACTTTATTGATTTCAGAGAGGAAGGGAGAGTGAGAGATAGAAATAACAATGATAAGAGAAAATCATTGATTGGCTGCCTCCTGTACAACCCCCAATGGGGATTAACCCCACAATCTAGTTATGTGTCACAACCAGGAATGGAATGGCGACCTCTTGGTTCTTAAGTCAAAGCTCAAAAATCACTGAGCCACACTGGCTGGGTAGAAAATAATTGTTCTTTAAGAAAAATCTATCAATGACAAGAAAATCTGTGGTACCTGCCCTAGGTTTCATGCAGACGCTAGAAAAGAACCAGTCTTCAGAGTGTGTTTGAATGATAATTGTGGGGAAAGAATAAACATGTTGACTTATTATCCCTCACATGTCCTTCTTGGTCAGCATACCAGTTTCATAACATTTCTTCTTCTAAGTTTTTATGAGGAAAAATGAGATAATGAATGTGAATGCATGGTTACACTATCTAGTACTGGGTGCATGTAAGCGACAATGCAGTTAATGATGGAAAGCTGCTAATCACAGTTACGGGCTACTTTGATAACTTTTGCATGAGTCCTTTGCTATATAGATTCCAACACATTCAATGAATATTCACTATAATGTAGATAAGGTTCTTTCATGCCAGGTCTGTGGAAGGGTTTTCATTTGAATGATGTTTACAACTGGATAGAAGAAAAGGAAAATCCTTGTCTCCAGTGTCTTAACAAGAGAGTGAGGGAGTGTTCTGCTCTGGTGGGGAGACATTTTATCACTCCTGTAGTTTAGTATTGCTGGTGCAAAGTGAATAAAAAGCAGAAAAAGCAGACTGACTTTTTAAGTCACGTTTATTGTTTTTAAATTTTCAGCAGACAATACATTCTCATCACCTCTGCATGGGATGGAGTGGGCTCATTGCTTCTCCCTCCTCTGTCACTGCATAAAACCACTGATTTCCTCCACAGTTCTAGATCAAGAAATAAAATACTTCTAGAGACATCAAACTGGGTATGGAAACAATATATGTCCTCCTGTAGCTAGGATTGATTCCAGCATTTATGCTAGCTAAAGCAAGTCTTCCCTTGCCATCTCACTGCTCCATGTATATCTCTATTCTGCTAGCGTAAGTTGCATTGGTAGGGATGGTCTTCCCAGATAAAGAAGAGCTGATCTCAGTCCAGAGTATACAGGTAGCTTCAAACAAAGGCTCAGGTTGCCTTTGTGAGAGTCAGAAACCTTCCCTACAAAACACTTAAACTTAATGGCATTGCAGCTACCAGAACTGTGGTAAAGGAAAGAGTCTAGCTGGTAAAAAATACTTATTTTTTATAAACTTTTCACATCCAGATGCGAAATTAGTGTACTGTCTTGATAACACACAAGAGGGCCATATTTTTTTTTCCAGGAGAAGCCATAGACTTTTATTGTTTTTAAAAAGGAGAATCTGGGTGGCAAGAAGAGCATAGACTGTAGAGGGAATGAACATCAGAGTGTGAATTCAGGTATTGCCATCTACTAGCACAGTGAAATGGTGCTAGTTGATTTACTTCTTTGATCAGTTTCCTCTCTTTGTGATGATGAGACTAATGCCTATCTTGGAGCTACCTGAGGACTCATTGTTATAACAGGGGATAAATATAAAAATTACCACAAAAGATGACCAATGTGCATTTGCCTAATTAATTATATATAAAGGATTCAGGATCATTCTTGACACAAATCAGATACCCATAAATGCGCTCTCTCTCCCCTTTTTTGGTAGAGTGAACAGCAGAGAGAATAAAAACTCATGACATCTTTAGGCAATGCTTTATCAAGGAAAAGGCTTATATGTGTAAGTAGTTTTTCATAGCCAAGGGGAAAATACATGCACTTTGAAATTATGATTTGATATTTCTATCATCCTGATTAAATGAATCTATCTTGGTGTGCTTTGTCCTCATCTGTAAAACAAGAGGTAAGTGGCCTTTTTCCCTCCACAAAATTGAATGACCATATAAAAGTGACTAGCACAATGGCTGACAGACAGAAAATTCTCAATGCAAGCTTTCCTGTCCTGTTTCTTTTTTTATGCTGGATAAGGAGGTTAAAAACAGGGTGATCATTGAAGCACAATGCCATTTAAAAATATCTTTGGTATAAGATGATCAATTGGCCTTAATTCTTCTTGGTAGACTATTAATCAAAAAGTAAAACCTGTCTGAACAGCATGGCTCAGTGTCTGAGTGTCAATCTATGAACCAGGAGGTCACAGTTTGATGCCTGGTCAGGGCACATACTCAAGTTGCCGGCTCAATCCTCAGTGCAGGTGTGCAGGAGGCAGCCAACTAATGGTTCTCTCTCATCATTGTTTCTATCTCTTTCTCCCTCCTCACTCTCCCTAGAGGGGGAAAAAAGATCAAAAGTATAAATATCTACAGGGAAAGCGATAGTCCAGGGAGTTAAAGTAATGCAGTAAGAGACAATATCAAAGCTATTTTTAATTGATTCTCCATAAAAATGAAAGTCAACACACTGACTACATCAGAACTATAAACCACTGATGAATGAAATCATTATCCAATGTATATGTTGATACTGACTTAAAATGGCCCTCTTCATAATGCTGAATCATTGTAAAACTATTCAGGGTTAGGGATGGAAGAGGGGCAGTATTTTGTGAATGGTCTCACAATTGGTATATTCCAAGTGGTATGCAAACTGGTCTAGTCCATACTTTCCAAAATAGAGAATTGTTATTATCATGAAAACTTGCCCTGTAGAGATGAAAAGAAAAAAAATGTCATGGTTGGCTAGAATTGGTCTATAAAGAGGCTAAATTCAGACAGAAAGCCCATAGATGTACTTCAAATGTGCTTTACAGATGAATTAGAGTGTTGTGATCTATTCCAAGCTAACCATACTGCAATCCAATTTGGCTAACTCCAGTGGGTACTTATAAAATACTCTACCTTAGAAAAGAGAAACAGTGAAAGGATTTCAAAAAGCATATACCGGGAGATCTCCATGACTAAATATAATATATTAATCTAATTATATTAAGGAAGTTCCTTAGAGCTACTTCTCAAAGATATGTGTTCAAATACTGACAAGATTTTTATTTGTTTCTCATGACTATTCTTCAACTGAGACATCTCCTTAGGGGGAGGAGGGAATATTAAAAACATACAAAAATCTAAGGTTTACCTCTCTTCTCTGTTTCATCAAGTTAGTGTGCATGTGACCTTCCAAATGATGCCATTGTAATAACCTGGTTATTGTTTAATAGGAAAGGAGTGAAGGGGGAGACCAAATAGTATAGGTATGCCTTTTATATAGCTTTGCCAAAAAGCTGCATTTAACATTCTCCAAGTCTGTTCTTTGCTAATGGATGGGGAAAGGGACTGGACAAAGACAGTTTAGACTCATGCCCAGTAAAATCTGAGTAACATGGGAGGTGCCTACCGGTCTACTTGTCAATCAGACCTGAAAGTAAGACATGGACCATGATGGGTGTGGCCACCGCAAATGCAGGGAATCTAAATATATAAACTTCCAAACAAAGGAAGTTCCCTTCCCTCTCTTCTCTCTCTGGAGCTGAGTACCTGGCTGTCCTGTGGCAGGAGGACGCGCTCCCCTGTGCCCACATGGCGCATGGCCATGTCGGACTCCACACATGAACTAATGGACTGTAATTAGCCTGAATACTGAACCACACTGGGCTACAACATGGAATGGAAGCTCTGGATACTGGCTTCTTGATCCACTGAACTTACAGCTGTATCTTTTCCAGGACTGGCTTAAGGGGCAGGGACTTTGGAACCTGAGAAATGTAACTTCACACAAATAAAGCCTGTTTCCACATCCCATCTGATTGTGGCAGCTTCTGAAAATGTGTATTTCAGTGGCATCCCAAGGACCTCACTTCCCTGAATGACAGGGGAGTTTAATTCTCTGGTAACACTGGAATGGATTGTGATGTATCAACTTTCTAATATTTCTTTACACTTTAGCAGCCTCAGAATTTGTAATGGGGGAAACCAAATATTTGGTTATTTATTCATATTTAAACTACATAGTTTAAATTTAAGTCTGTGTATACTATGTGTAACAAAAAAATATTCAAGAAAAAATTTATACATCCTCAATCTGATATCTAGAGATATTTTTTTTAGCTGAGAACAACCTCAAAATACTGTGCACTGTGAAAGATAATATTAAGTGATTGATATTTGAATAAAAATTTAGAGAAGCAGAGGAAGTTAAATTGTCCTGACTGAGAATTAGTGGTATTTAGAAGGACTTAGAATGGGACAGCTGACATCAGTGAGACAAGTCTGAATGAAATCAGTTAGTGGGGAGGTTGAAAAGGAACAAAACTTTGGTGGCTTTTGAATAACAGGAGAGACCATTTAAGTGATGTTGGAGGGAAATGTTCCAGTGTTGGAAAATGAATTATTATGAGTTGAATAATACAAGCTCCATTCTCTTTTTTCCACCTCTCTTTTTTCTGACCTCTCTGAAATCTTTAGTAAAATATTTTTCTCTAATGCGTAATAGGGCATATTTTCTTTGAATTGAAGTACAGCTGAGCTGTACTCTAAAATTGGAACTGAAGTCCTATGGTACGGCCACATTTATTTCAAATATTATATGTATAGTCATTTGATAAGAATACTTGATTCTGATGAAAATTGGGAACTACACTCAAGAGGGAAAGTCAAGAAGAATTTCAGTGATTTCAGTTGGAATTCTAATATTTCAGGTAAAATTCAAATATAATAGTTCCTTATTATGTCTATTTAATTATATATTTAATTCACATATATTTAGTATCTGCTATGTACTGGGCATTAGTGCAAGGATATCTAGTTCAAGTAGAGATATATTTTCAATCTGAAGGCACAGTCAATCTCTTGAGAAATACATGGTTAATAAGTGTAAAAATAACTTTCAAAATAAGTCTCCTTGTGGTAGGTAGTCTCACTACTTTCCAGTCAAAATTTCCATAGCTTTTCTGTCCTCCCAATCCATGACTCCAAAATTCTTCCTGAACATCAACTATGCAGGTTTTTCCTTTCTTTCCCTTCTCATCTCACTATAAAATATTTCTCTTCTGAGAGTCAAGGAAATTTTCAAGAGGCTCTGATATTTGATGTGGATAATGCAGGTTAAGAATTGCTGGAAAGAAAAAAGGGAGAGATGTTCATGTCAGAGTGAATATCAAGTACAAAGATGCTGAACACTAATGAACATAGTCTGTTTGGAGTATGGGAATCGTAATAGATGTGACTAAAACTATAGACTGAGGTAGATACTTTATGACCTTGTATGACAGAGTAAAGAAAGATTACTTCATTTTATGAACCAGAAACCAATGGAAGCCTTTAAACAGGAAAGTTTCATGATCAGATTAATTACCAGAAAAGTTTCTGGCAAAGGGTGGATGAAAGAGGGTACATCCAGAGAAAGAGGCCTAATACAGAAGTTTCTAGGATAGTCCAAATGGTCTGTGGTAATACAGTGGTTGCTAAAATAGAAAACAATTTAAAGAAATGATGAAGATGAAAAACTCCTCATAACTGGAGAATCATTGACTGTGGAGCTTGAGAGATAAGTTGCAGAGAATGGCTTGAGCTGTGAGTAACAGGGCAGAAGACAGTGAAAGAGAATTTGCATATGGTGATTAATGACTATGTGAGGATTTCATATAAGGTAGAGTATTCTTACAGTCTCTAATTCAGTTCTACTATAAATGCCCTACGCTTTAAGGTTATGAGCAAAACTGATCTTTAAGATACCCAATTTCTAAAGTCAAATATTGGTTGCAAATGAAAGAGAGAAAGGAGCAGATTTCCTAATTGGTAAAGTTTACTTTCAAAGAAAAGAAAACCAACTATCTGAAAATTTAAATGATGGAGGAGAAAATATTATATATATATATATATATATATATATATATATATATATATAAGCCTAAGCCACCCGCTGACCAGCTGACTGGCCAGTACCTGTGACACACACTGACTACCAGGGGGCAGATACTCAATGCTGGAGCTGCCTAGCTGCAGTGACACCCAAGAACCGTCCTCTTGCAATCTGGGACCCCTTGGGGGATGTTAGAGAGCTGTTTTCAGTCCAATCCCTGCAGGCCAGGCTGAGGGACCTCATCTGTGCACGAATCTGTGCACCGGGCCTCTTGTTTAAAATAATGACTAGCAAAAATAGACTGAATGTGCTTCAATTTTAAAAATGTATTCATATACTTAAGTTTTATTATTTTGGCTACAATGATGTTTTTATACCATGTCCCAAAGATTTATATTTTGCTTAGCCTAAAATGATAAGTTTCCTGAATTTCATTTTAAAATGTAAGGTAAAAAGTAGTTTTTATTCTAAATATAAAATGTGTGTCATGTGTTGAACAGCAAAGGTTTGTCAGATATCAATAATTTTAAGCTGTAAAAAAAAAAAATTACTGATGCTTTTCCAAAAAATTGTAACAGTCAAGTAGGTTTTTCTTCTAAAGCCAAAGACAGTATTTTATTTCCTATTTCTTAAAACTGAAGTAGGACATGGCTCACATTTTTAAATAAGTCATTTTAAAACAAAATAAGTGTAATAATTATTATTCTTGTCCTAGGTCATTTCATATTCTGGTCATACTATAAAACAGTTCATAATTACTGAGTACAGATTGCTTGGAAAATGGCTATAGAACTATGCAATCAACCACTGGGATATGGGTGGGGAGAGATTAAATCAGTTTGTTTTTGTTTTTTGCTGTGTGTGTGTCACTTTACACAAAATAAATAACAAATCACTTCTTTCCTTTGAAAAAATTTAGTCCTTTCCTATTTTTGTCCTCCTGGCCTTATAAGGCTATCAAAGAATTGCTTTTATTCTCAGGCTCTAAGTCATAAATCAACTTGAAATCAGCAAATACACTAAAGGGAAAAGTGACCCCTGAAGACTTACCTCTCCCTGATTTTTGTATTTTACCTATTTATTCACTTCCTTGTTAGTTCTCAAATACCTTCAACCCAATTCTTTAAAATATATTTTGTTCAACTTTACTAGGAGTATTCATCACGGAAGCAGAAGTCTTAGGATTTGTTTTAGAGTCAAGATATTTTTCTGCCTTTGCTATTGTTTTATTAGTCCCTCATTATTGTTCTTTCTGAAAAAAATCTCAAGGCTAGGATGTATTCACCAAATGTCCTTTTTAGAAGCACATTTTTTCCCAGCATGCTTTTTATCTGTTTATCATGCTTAGTTTTATAAATTGAAAAATGCTTATTTGTTTTGTCATCACTAAGGATAAGAGTTAAGGTTCCCACTTTGTTGCTGACATTATTTACATGCTATTTATGCTGAGAGGATACTGAAAATTCCCAAGTACAAAAACACATCAGTTTATTTGAAGACTCACAGCTGGAGGGATATCTATTATTGTATAACAAATTAGAGGGCTGTTGGACATCAGGAGCCCACTATCTAAAAGTTCTTTGTTCTCTTGATTGGTTAGCCCAGAGGTCGGCAAACTCATTAGTCATCAGAGTGGCAAACCGCAGCTTAAGAGCTGCATGTGGCTCTTGAGCCGCAATTTGCTGACCACTGGGTTAGCCTGTTGGGCACAAGTAACTTCTTAGATCCTATCTGTTTGCATACAACATGGTCTTACTTGGCTGAACACAGAGGAACAGACCAAGAGCCATTAGCTGATTCACATAATCTGATCACTTCTTCACTTACATATGCTTTTATCAATTGTTATTTGAGTACAGTTTTCAATCATGAATAATCATATGTTAAAATTTTAAAGAAAATTACAAACTATATTTATATACCATAGAACTTTAACATTGCAAAACAGCAGTTAATATAATGTAAGCCTTTCTCTAATTAAAAACTTCATTGGAAAGATTCCAAGATGCATTTACTACCAGTAATTATTCAATAAAGCACACTGCCACTCTCCAGGAGGACCACACTAGTTTACTACCATTGAAATATTGAATAATATCTATCTATATTTGATTCAGTATGTGTCTTCTGAGAACCTATACGAATAATATAGTCAGAAGGACAAATATGAAATCTATGAAAGAGTTAAAGTTGAGGAATCTGGGGCCAAAAAGCCAAGTATCCCATATGGAATAGGACCTAGCAAGCCAGAGTGTGGGGAGGCAAAGTGGATTCAGCAAAGAAAGGAAAAGTATAGAATTGGCAATGCTGGAGAATATATTACTAATAAGACACATTTCCCAGCAAATTCTGTAGTCTGGGAATACTATAAATAATGTGTGATCACAGAAATTTCTCAGAGAGTGAACCTATTGCTTCTAAGTAGAAGTGTGTATGTAGTAAGGGTGATAGGGGTGGGAAAGAGGCTAAATTTCAAGTCAAATGATTCAGTTCTGTCACTAAGGATTAGTATGACCTTGGAAGTATACCCAGACTCTGAGCTTCAACATCCTTGACTATATATGGGGGGTTTAAAGGATCTTTAACATTTCCTAGGACGAATATTTTATGTCATTTGCTTAAATCTTTCTATGATGAGAATAAGCATTCTAGAGCTTATCCATCTCTCACCTGCAAGACAAAATTTCCCTACTGTCTCATTTACCTCATCCAACTACCATATTTCACACATTACTACCATCTTTCCTCACATTAAACATCTTATATGTCAATTCTATTTGAACACTAAAAGAACAAAAAACATCAAGTTTTTAAAGATATAGGGCTCAATGTCATCTTAATAACAATACCAAATCCTGGTTGTTGGCAGATTCATATGTTTTATTATCTTGTCCACATGACTTCTAGGGATCATATGCAGTATTAGCACAATAAATGAGTCCACTATAGAGATGATCACAGAGACAGCCACCATGTGAAATGCAGAGATATTATAATGGATGGAGAGAGGAGAAAATAAGAAAGACAAAAACAGCTGTCTTTGATCTCCTCTAAATTTGGTAAGAGGCAGCCAGTGAAAGCAAAGTAAAAAGCATTGCAATAAAAGCAGGGGCCCCATTTACTAAAGTCTAAAGGTGGTAATTTTATAATCACACAAAGATTCAATATACAAAAGAAGCTTTAAAACATGGATAGCATTGATTGAGAGCATTGGCTAAGGATCCCCTTCGAATAACTCAGAAAGTCTCTGACTCATAATCTAATAGATTTTTTAATAACTCAGATACAAGACAAATTGCTTTTCTGGTGGATAATTTGAGTAATGTAACTTGAACATCTATTTTTGCATAAAAAATTACTGCTAAACATAAAGGCTTCAAACAACAACCTCTTGTGCTTATTTGTTCACATTTATATCTTGGGCATGTTTCATGGGGAGAGATTTTTGCCCCAGGTGGCATTTTTGTGAAGCTCTAATGGCTGTGACTGTCCAACTTGGTTATTGTCTCAGATTTCAGTTCTCACTATTGGCTAGGTTCCTCAGTTCTGCACATGGTTAGCTCCAACTTTCTTTTCTTTCCTTGTGGTCTTAATCATTCAGACTTCCTATGTAGCCGCTACCTTCCCTCAGAGCACAAAACATATACATTACCAGTCATCTTAAGACTTGGGACAGAAACAGCAAATACTGTAGATGCTTTCACTATACTTTGTTGATCAAAGCACATCACAAGGCCAAAATCAAGGGGAGGAGACCAAAGGCATGAATACTCAGGCATAGTTTTGGGTGGAGTACCCAAGTAACAATCAACCACAGAGGGGAAATCCAGGCATATATATATATAGATAACTACTGAATTGTCTAAAGAATGTGTCTATATTTTAAGTATTTTTTTAGAAAGTCCTGTTCTCTAGCACTTAAAGGCAGAGTGCTGAATTTATGATTGAATGCTAACACACATTTTCTGCAGAAAGAGAATAACAATAAAGGCTTTCGAATGCATAGTGTAAGTCTACAACAATGGTTAAAGACTTAAAGCAATGGAAATGTAAGCCAGGTTCATCTTAAATTTCACTCACAAACCTCTCAAAGAAATATATAGAGAAGTAGATGTACATAACTTTCTATAGTAATCTAAAGTAGAATGAAATTGAATCTCTACAGATAACCCTTTAAAAAATACAATGCACATGCTCTCTCTTCTTTTTACATGTATATCTTTGAGTAACAGGACTATTAGATTTAGTCCCAGGAATATAACACCAGGTAGCATTTAGGAAGACTATACTATATATATATATATTTAAGACAGAAGGAAATCAGAATCAGGATCTTAAGAAAAACAAACAATTTTTGTATATTAAAGAATAATCACTAAATTAAATATGTAAGCAAATAGCACAGGGACCAGGCTTATACCTGCTATGTGTAAGGTAAAACAGTTTGAAAAATAATTTGTGAAGTACTAAAAATTGTATTTTTAAGGGAAGCAAAAATATAAGAATGATAAAACCTTACACACAATTTTTGGGAGTTTTCTGTTCTACTAAACATTACATAATTTGGGTGATTCAAAAGTTGAAAAGCTGGGGGTGGTATGTAGGGGGTGGAGGCAGCGGGGGCAGGGAGGTAAATGGGGAAGAAAAGGAGACATATGTAATACTGTATGTAATACTTTAAACAATAAAAAAGTTTGTAAAGTCTTTAAATAGTAATTAGGAGTATTCATTCAAATTCAATAACATTGTAAATATATTTTAATTTGCCAACAATTTCTCTTATATCTTTTATATAACCCCTACAACTGTTCAGTGAAGTAGATATTTCCATTTTTCTTTCAGTGATCAAATGATATGCTTTCTTAATTGAAAGAGACTTATTTCTCCAATTTAGTGCTCATTTTTTAATTATAAAAGCTCATTAAATTATTGTTTAGTACAATAAATGTAAAAGATACCAAATTTGTACTAAATTATGCTAGGAAGTCCTCTGAGCATAAAGGCACAGTTTATATGACATGGTAAACAATCTGCCAGCACGCCAGCCAAAGCATACCCAACGTCCCACCTGGCAAAACGGACTAGAATGGTGAGTGTTCTTTCCAGATGAGCATGTGCTCTTCAAGGGAGGACCAACCATATCCTGTTTGCTGCAATTTCACCACTGTATTTCCAGATATGTTTCCCCCTTTTTTATTTACATTTCCTGCGCGGTATCTATAGACAGACAAGTTTTACAGCCCCCAATGTACAGTGAAAATAGCAATTAGAAACTCATTTGTTGGAATTAAGGTATGTAAAAGCATTCTTTAGGCCCTACAACTAGTTACTAAGATAAAAAGTTTTTTGTCAGACGAATAGATGGATGCAGGTTCTGAGAAATAAGCATAGAAATAGCCACTTCTCTACGCCTTGACGTCACAGGTGCAGCATGGCAGTTGCGTGTGTGGTGCCGGCAGGTCCAGCACCCGCAGGGCAGCCATATCAATCTTTTTCTGAATTATTTTTCTTTCCAAATTAAGACTATCATTTATCTGAATACACAATGTTCCTTATACAAAGATCTGTCTGGTCTCAAGACCAACAAAACATTTGCTTCTACAAGGTGACATGCTATATTCTAGTAAGTTCCCAAATTTTGTTTTTTCTCTTTCCCATGGTTGATGGTTGCATAGAACTAATGTGTTTTATGAGATTGCAGGAGGTTTTAAGAAGCATAGATTATTGAAATGTTTTTATCCTTCCTCACCCTTCATTGACTTGTCAACTAAAAGAAATAAGTAAATAGATAAATAAATTTTAAAAATCTAATATTAATTTATTTGTGCAGTATAGAACTTTTATGTTATTATATGTTAACTATTTTCTTGAAGTATAAATAAATCACTTTTACATACCTTTTAAAAATTTTCCCAAGGAATAGCATTAATCTCGAAGTAATTTTTTTGGCAAATTAGGGATAATCACTTTACACATTTGTCAAATTACTTTTTTTTTTTGAGTACCTGAAGTTTGGAGTAAAAAAGGAAATTAAGTATTATTTTTCATTTCGTATTTATTCTCTGGTTTACTGGGCTAGTCACTTCATTTCTCTTGTTTTTCCATTTGTAATATAGAGTCAAAGGTATCAACTTGTCAGGATTGCTAAGCATATCCAATAAGATAATATATGTGAAATTTTTTTATAAGCTGGGAAGTAGTACCCTAAAGTATTATTATTCCCCATATAATAAAGCACAGGAAAGCTTTTTTGGCAATACATATTCAGAATAAGTTGTAATTTAAAAGTAATTGAAAAATGTTGGAACTTAAATGTCTACTTCTGGAAATTATCATATATACAATGGTTAAGTAAATTTCCTAAGTTGCTTAATGAAGTAAATAAGAACTTTTGCACAGGTCTTCCTACCTGACCAATCTCAAAGAACAATGAATAAATATTTATCAATTTCATTCATTTACTTTCCTTCTACTCTTCTCTCACCAAACTACACTTATTTTGGATGGTATTTTATATGTATTTTGTTATATAGTTATATGTATTTTGTTATGTAGTTACTAATATATTTTTTCAAATGTTCATCACAATTGACTGTCTTCAATAAGAACAACGTTATAGTCAGATAATCCATTTACACAATTGCAAAATTAATCACTTCATAATATAATAATAATAATGAAAGCATAAATAGCATACATTATAAACTCTATATGTTATTAATGAAGGAGAGGAATACATTTTTTAAAGTAAAATCAGATCCCTCTCCCTTACTTCTCTCTATAGTAGCTGAAATCCAGAGAATTGAGACCTGATATACTGATCTAACTAAAATATATTCAAGTGGAAGCATATAGCAATTTTAATACATGTTTTACTACATTATTTTCAACTAAAAGTAATCTTTTAAGAATGCTTTTTAGTATCCCAGATGGGAAAGTAGAAGTGGAAAATAGGAAAGATATTTCACTTGGTTTTGGAAGGAAAGCACATCAATTAACAGATTTTAAATTATTGGCCTGCTTTCAAAAATTAATGTATTTTGAGACAGTGTATATATAGAAAGGAAGTTTCATAGTATCTGTTACTATTCCTTTAAGAACTGTAACTTTAGTAAGAAAGTAATGAGTTGAAAAAATTAGAAAGACATCAGGAGCTTTCTAACAATTAGAAGAATCTGTTAATTAGTACAGAATATGAATCTTAAGCTGCTTTGCTCATCAAACCATTTATTTTAATGAAGTAACGTGGATCAGAAACCTTACTAACACAAAAAGTAATTATAAGAAAGATACCTAAGTAAAAACCTTCTATAGAAATACGATCCAGGACTGCAAGATGTAAAGGGACTTAAAAACTGAAATTAACACGTCATGTACCTTCTTCTTAGGGATTCTGCCAGGATTGATTAACTGGAATTTGCTTTGGAGTATGAAAGAAGAGTATGGAATATATCTGTCATACTGAAAATGGTACAAATGGCCCGTTAGGCTCACATTTTAAGACATTAGAGAAAACAGGAGTGGCTCAGGTGTGCCGCGCCAGCACAGCCAAGGGTTGGGTGAGGCTGAGGGAGGGCCGGCGAAGGATGAACAAAAGACAGACACAGAGAATAGGCTGGGTCTAGGTGGATCTTCTGTGCCTGGCTGAGACCACAGAACAGATCCAGATGCCATGCTGAGTCTTTATTTTATAGTCAGAGGTAAACAAGGTAGTGTCACCATAGCTACAATGTTCTTGTGAGTTTCACTTGTTTTGGCAGAACTTGCTGCACCTCTCACAGCCCATTAGCTACCCAGCAAAGATCTAGGGAGTAGTCACAAAATCAAGCTTAATTATGCTAAGAGGGCTGTGCCCTCTAAGCTGGGACTTGTTTGTGGCTTTGCCAACAGGCCAGTCCGAGGCTTAACCCTATAACCGCTCCCTACACTCAGGGATGGTTTTAAAATGAGACCATGGGACTTTATTCATGATTATTGTGAGAAAATCATATCAGCAGCCATTCAGATTTCATTGATACTTCATTAGATTTTAAACTTTCAAGTAGAAAAAGATTAAAGTAGTATGAGTGAATGCAATGGAGGCTCAGAAAATATATGATAGAGGCTGGTATATGTGTGTGCATTCATACAAATGTATCATTTCATGGCTTATCTGGTTTCATCATCTTTTGAGAATTAATTCTATCTTATGTGCCTAGTTGGTATAATTTTTTCTATTGTCTCTAAAACTCAAGTAGTTTACTCTTTCATGAGAAACCCTTCTTCTATGCTATCATATATATTTAGTTTTTTAAGTGACTTTTTTCTGTCAAATGTGCACTGCAAATTGCTAGTTGCCTGCTTTACATATACACAAAATTGCTGTTTGTGAAGTCTTATGACCTTCTAACCTGAGTAAAATGTTATGATATGAAGGAAGGCACAGTAGGCACAGGGTCTAGGGCATATGATACAATTAAAAGTTCAAGAAAACATTTTAGTTTATTTTAAAAATCAAAGGGAAAATAAATTTTAGTTTGAAGAAAATGTTCTATATATAATGTAAATACATTTACCTTTATATTGATACTGTCATATTCCTTTGTACTAATTCTTTTAATGAAGAAAGAGACTCACGAAGGCAAAAGTACCAGAAGCCCACAAAAGTCATAATTTGGCCTGCAAGAGGCAAAGAAAGAGGCAGTGGGAGAAAGAATCTACTTCTCTCAGTGAAGAGAACCGCTTCCTCATTAAGGTGTCATATGAAATACAGTTGTGCTATTTCCCATGCAATAATATCAAATGTCTCTGATAGCCAGGACAGGAGTTCGAGAGATGTTTCTGTTGCTTTTTTTTTTCCCACCAGCACATAATTTAAATTGGTTATTTGGACTATTAGGCTATTTTGACTATTAGTGTATTGATTAATAAACTTTTAGAGTTTAGGTATCAAAACTAAAGACCTAAGTGCATACATTATTGGTAATAGCTTATTTACTAGGCATATTTACTAATGTCAAGCTTTTAATGTATTGCTTCTTTTATTTGTCTCAATAATCTTATGAGATAATAGTTATTACTAATAACCTTTCTACAAAGAAAACTTAAGTCTAAAGATATTAATGGGCCCTGGTTGGTGTGGCTCAGTTGTTTGGAGCATCGTCCTGTATACTAAAAGGTCACCGGTGTGATTTTCATTAGGGCACATACCCAGGTTGATCTTCAATCCCCAGTCTAGGTGCAAGCAGAAGGCAAATGATAGATGTTTCACTCTCACATCAATGATTCTCTCCCTGCCCCCTTTTTCTCCCCCTTTTCTCTCTCTAAAATCAATAAAAGCTTAAGATTAGAGAGAAAGAAACTAAATTCATTTTATTATTCACCTGCTTGTTGAAATTTTCAAATGCATGTTACTTCACAATTTAACTTTTTTAACCTATAAATATTTCACACCTAAAGAGTTATTATGGAAATATAAGGTTAATCCTAAGGAAGAATTAATAACATTTAAATTTCAAACTCTAATGTTATATGTTAAATATATGAACAAGCATAAATTGCTATAACACTTTTGGAAAACAGTTTGATATTATTTGGTAAAGTTGAACATAAGCACAACAACACCCATTGCTAAATATAACCCAAAAGAAAATGTATGCATGTGCACCAAAATATTCAAGAATATTCAAAAGTGGAAACATCTAATATATCCATCAAAGAATAAGGTATAAAGTTTAGTACATTCATACAATGAAATATTCTACAGCATTTAGAATGAATTAACAACATCCACACACAAACCACAGATGAGTTTTACAAAAGTAATGTTGAATGAACAAAATCTAATACAAAAGGATGTATACTATTGTATGATTCTATCTGTATACAGTCTAAAAACTAACAAAACTGTAGTTTCTTTGAACTTCTAGAGTTCTTGAGGTTCAGAGAGTGGTTTCCTTTGGCAAGGACAGAAGAGATTGTGATTGACATGGATCACAGAGTGACTTTTTGGTTCCCATGATAATCTCAATTTTTGACCAGGCAATGATTTTATTGCTATACTAAAGGCCAGGTGCATGAAATTTATGCATGGGTAGGGTCCCTATGCCCAGCCCGTGATCAGGGGCTGATCTATGGGGCAACTGGTGGGGCAATTGGGGGGCCCTTGCTGGTACCCACCTTGGCCAGCCTGGCACTGCCTGCTCACTGATCCCAGCATCCCCGTCACCACTGCAAGTCACCTCCCTCTGTGGGGCGACCAGCAGGGCAATCAGGTGGGGAGGGGGGGCGTTGGCACCTGCCTTGGCTGACCTAGGGCCTGTAGGTTGGAGGCAGTTCCTGCATTGAGCATCTGCCCCCTGCTGGTCAGTGCACGTCCTAGTGACTGGTTGTTCCACCAGTCATTCCATGTTTGGTTGATTTGCATATTAGGCTTTTATTATATAGGATTCTCTTTGTGATAATTCATTAAACTTATGTATTTTTATTATGTTATCATATTTAGTAAACAAAATTTATTTAAAAATCAAGGTAAGATTTCATGCAACTAAATTACTGCATTGTTTTTAATATGTTGTTAATGCTTCATGCAGATAAATATAATAGATTAAAATTTTTCTGAGGAGATTTGCTAACTTGTAGAGAAAATTATATCTTTAAACTTAAGTTTTCTTAGTAGAAAGGTTATTAGTAATAACTATTATCTCATAAGATTATAGAGACAAATAAAAGAGGCAATACATTAAATTCTTTTTTAGGAATAACACATATGGTTACAGTATAGGGGCAAACTTCTGAGATGATAAATAGTGTCATGGAGAATTAATTTAATTGGGGTAAGAATAAAATCAATGCAGATTTTCACATTCTCTAAAATTTTAAAGCTATGTATTGCCCCCCCTTTTAAATTACAATTTAGTTATATATTCTGAAGTAATACTGAGAATATTATAGAATATTCCAAGGTAGAAACTTACTAAATTGCTGACTACTACCTGTTAATGTTTTTTTTAAACATTGTATGTTAAAGTTATAATGCATGAGAAAAAAATATTACAAAAATATTTTTAGAAATTAAAAGGAAAGGGTATCTTAAAGCTATTAAAATCATATCTGACAAATATTTATAGCTTGGTAACTCTAACTCTAAATAGTATAATATAGTCTGTATTCTCTCTGGCACATTTTGGTCTAACATAGATTAGATAAAGGATAAAATTCATGCTGGGCTCTGCTTGTGCCTGCATGATACTGTGCAATCATCAAGGTTATCCAGTAATTTAAGGGATAGATCTATTATTATCTCCTAATGATTAGGTCAAATCAGTCAGGTTGGAATCTTCGTTAGTGATGACAAGGGTCTCTGGGCACCTGCCCCTTTTAATAATGTAGAACACAGCAATGTTGTTATGTTTAATCAACTTATTAGCTATACATTTCTGGCAAGCCTCCTGCATCTCTAGGTGAACAACCTGCCCTGCTCAGCACAGCCCCTTTAAAAAAACCCTGCCTGGCAGCCATATCTGTGTTTTAAAGAGACACAGGTTTCTCTCACATCATCACCTGGCCAAGAAGATTTCCAGAGAACCATAGAGAAAAATATATAAATATAATTGGTTACAATTTAGTCCAGTATTGCTTTAGGCTTACAGATGACCTGTCACTCCTGAGAAATCAACGTACACAAAAAGATGGATAATCTTGCTACATACCAGTAATGTTAGTGAAAAAAAAATAGAGAAGTCAAACTTTCAGTTCATAGTTGATCTACAGACCAGCCCCTTACTGAGGTCCTCATTCTCATTGTGGATTATATTTCCATATCCCACAGAAACCCATTATCTCATTATTTATCATATCAAACACCTCCTTTTAATTATAACTTCAATGAAGTTCTTTCTTGTTTGGAGTTGGGGGAAGGGATTTACTCACCCATTTCTACCTATTTATTTTTATAAACATATTTACAACCTTTAGTAGAAAAGAAAACTGCATATATATATATATATATATATATATATATAGTTAAAAAACAGATTACTAATTCAGTGTAAACTGTTTGATCTGGAACATTTTTAGAAATTTAATTACTTGTCAAAAAAGTAAAAATACTTCTTCAGTTCTGGGTCCATTAGTAAGTAAGGTCTGCTAGTGAGACTTGAAAAAAATAAAGCTTTGATGGCATTAGAATTTTAATAGAAAGAAAACTTGTAATCACAAAAATAACTTCCACAGTGGCTGATGTCTTTCTTGAAAATTTTAATGAAAAAAAATCAGTGATGAATTTGCAGAGAGGGGAAATGGTGCTTTATTTCCTTTAAAAATAAGACCAAATTCTGTATATTGGAATTTTCCCATGGAACCATGATTTTTAAAAAAATCATGATGCACAAAAAATTGGATACACACAAAATGGATCACAGTGCAAACAGTAAGAGGCAAAACTGTAAAACTCTGATAAGAAAATAGAGAAGTGAATCTTCATGATCTTGGTTTTGGTAAAGCCTTTAACTAAAATATTATAGTATAAGCAACAAAGAAAGAAGAAAAAAAGATAAACTTGACTTCATCAACATTAAGACTATTTATGCTCGAAAGTGACACTATTAAGAAAGAGAAAAGAAAATCCACAGAATCAAGAAAATATGTGCAAATTATAAATCTGATATGGAATTTGTTTTCTGAATATTTAAAGAACTCAAACTTAATAATAAAAAGGTAAATAAATCAATTTTTAAAATGAGAAAAGACCTAAGCAGACATTTCTCCAAAGAATATGTATAAGAGTTATATACAAGATGCTCACCATTATTAACCACTAGAGGCCTGGTGCATGAAATTCATGCATTTGGTGCAGGAGTGAGGGGGAGTCCCTCAGCCTGGCCTGCACTCTCTAGCAGTCCAGAAGCCCTTAGGGCAGTGGTTCTCAACCTTTCTAATGCCGTGACCCTTTAATATAGTTCCTCATGTTGTGGTAATCCCCAATAATCATAGAATTATTTTCATTGCTACTTCTTAACTGTAATTTTGCTACTGTTTTGAATCGTAATGTAAACATCTGTGTTTTCTGATGGTCTTAGGCACTACAGCAGCAGTTCTCAGGTTGGGAACCACTAGCAGGGTCGCCTAAGCTGGAACAGGCCTAAACCCACAGTCAGGCCTCCTTAGCGCTACTGTGGAGGCAGGAGAGGCTCCCCCCACTGCTGCTGCACTTGCCAGCCTGGAGCCTGGCTCAGGGCTCTGGCTGAGCAGTGCTCCCGCTGAGGGAGTGCACTGACCACCAGGGGGCAGCTCCTGCATTGAGGTCTACCCCTGGTGGTCAGAGTGCATCATAGTGATTCGTTGTTCACCTTTCAGTCAATTTGCATATTGGTCTTTTATTATATGGGATTAGGAAAAGATGATGACATATCCAGTAATATGGCTGTAACCAAAAAAGATAATAACAAGTGGTAATGAGAATAGGAAGAAATTGAAATCTTTATACAGTGAGGTAGGAATGTAATGTTGCGGGTGCTTTAAAATATTGTTTGATAATTTTTGAAAAGATTAAACATAGAGTTACCATTTGATCCAGTAATTCTATTTCAGGATGTCCCCCAAAAATGTATATACACTTCAACAACTGATAGCTCAGTTTTGAAAATGTAATGTATTTTATTAAACACTACCTTTATAATTATTCAAAATTTTGCAGACATTTCTGGGAATACCCTATTTATCCAAAATAAATGGAAATACATGTCTACACAAATGTTCACAGCAGCATTATTCATAATAACAAAATGGGAAAATAACTCATCATCAACTGGTTAATGATAAATAAATGTGATCTATCCATGCAATAGAATCTTATTCAGCATTAAAATAAGAAATACTGAAACATGCTAAAACATGGGTGAATTTTTAAAACATTATATGCTAAGTGAAAGATGCCCAACACACAAAACCTCAGATTAGATTATTCCATTTATATGTAATACCCTGAATAGGCAAATCTATAGAGGCAGAAAGTATATAAATGATTGATTAGTATTGGAAGGAAGGAGAGTGAATGGGAATGTGAAATAATTGCTAACAAGCATGGGGTTTCTTTTTGAAGTAAGGAAAATGTTCTGAAATTGACTGTGGTAATGATTGCACAACTCTAAATATACTAAAGCCATTAAATTATACACTTTAAATAGAAAATTGCATAATATGTGAATTCTATCTCAACAAGATTGTTAAAAATAAAAGAAAATCTATTTGGCCAGGCATATGTGGAAACAAATGAGTGTGATACAGTACTAGATTCACATATAAGGTGCTCCAGGTATACAGGAGAGGAAACATACCACTTATTTCCTGTCACTGACTTATTTCTTATCTACTACCATGTATCTTTGTGTGTGTGCCTGTCAGTGTGTGTGTGTGTGTGTGTGTGTGTGTGTGTGTGTGTCTGTCAGTGTGTGTGTGTATGTGTATGTGTGTGTGTGTGTGTGTAACAGAATGACCTCACTTACACTTAGAGTTGGATACAGTATTTGGTCCACGGAATACTGCAATACTCAGTCATCCAGATATCCGTTTATCTGCATGGTTCAGCACAGGGAATAAGCAGTGATGTTCTGGAGGTAGCTCATACTGGTTCAAGAGAGATGAATATAGCCATCACTTCCCAAGTCCATGTGCAAGTTAGAACCCTGACATTAACCATACTGGCAGTATATATCCATGGAAATCAGTATATACCCCACATACACAACTGCTGCCAACTGCTGATCTATAAACATTTGCCAGCATGCCAGTAGGTCTAAAAGTCCTTTTGGAAAGTAATTCACAGGTATTTGGGATTCATATATATTCATGAGTGCCTGGAAAACTGAAGGAGTGATTCAGAATCCAAATTGCCTAAGGCATTATGAAGTCTCTGAAAAAAACACTTTCCATAAGAAAGTATAGAATCGAGCATGATGAGCCCTCCTACCAACAGAAACCAAAAAAATCAGGAAGAATACAGCGTTCTGGGTAAAATTGAAAGGTATATCAGCACCTTGGAAAGAATGGGTTTTGGAGAAAACTAAAAAGTGCTAGACACAAACTGCTGAAATGACTCAAAGCTCAAGGAATCTCGGTATGGGTCCTATGTAAGATCCAAAGGAGAGTCACTTCAGAAAGACTGCCCAGCACTCCAAGAGTGGCAGGAGCTGGTCTGAACCCTAGGGATGAGCAGACTAGCATGGTCCTGCAGGCTGCCCCTGAGCTTGGGTAGAATTACTGAGTGAAGCAGCAGGGCAGAAGAAAAAGGTGACACTTGGCACAGGTAGAAGCCAGAGCAGCAGTGTGGCATTGGAAAAGAGTAGGATGAGGGGAAGTCTTCTCTAAAATAGGAACTCATCCATACTCTTCCTTGGAGACTGGGATACTTGAGGATTAGGGAATTCCAAAACGAATCAAAGCAAGCAGGGTGCATGCATGCTTTGGGGGAGATAGCTATCATCACAATAAACTGCTCTTACATCTTATCATACGTAACTCACATTATCTGTCAAAATTATTTACTTTGATTTTTTTTTACCCCATAATATGTTGTCAGTTCCTTAAGGCAAAAATTATTTTATTACATCTTAGTTCCCATAGCAATTACAGGGTACATTTTTTTTAATATTTTATTGATTTTTTACAGAGAGGAAGTGAGAGGGATAGAAAGTCAGAAACATCGATGAGAGACAGACATCGATCAGCTGCCTCCTGCACACCTCCTACTGGAGTTGTGCCCGCAAGCAAGGTACATGACCCGACCGGAATCGAACCTGGGACCTTTCAGTCCGCAGGCCGACGCTCTATTTACTGAGCCAAACCGGTCTCGGCACAGGGTACATTTTGAGGAGTCAATGTTTATACTAAATAAAAAGAGCTAACAACAATTCTGAATAGTTTTTTTTACTATGTGCTGGGTACTGTTCAGAGAGTTTTACATGCACTGGGGTGCAATTTACAAAAAGGATATTAATATTTTCCAGATTAAAAATAAACTGAGACACAGAAAAAAAATAAGTAATTTGCTCAAGGTCATATGTCTGCCAGATAGATACGCAGACAGGCAGACAGACAATCAGACAAACAAAGAGAGATCACTCAGAGAATATCATTTACCATCCAGGTTCTGCTACTTTTTGATAATGTGATCTGTGTAGCTTTTTACAAAATATGATTAGGCCTTTAGTAGGCTGTGAAATAAATTTAGTGTATTACAACTAAAATTTTTTCTGAATATATCATGTGTAACAAATATAAATTGTTTTGTGAAACCTCTATTTCAGTTGTCTGTAAGAACAGAATGTGTTTGTAATGGGCTGAGTCAAAATGGTAAAATGTATTTCTTACTGTGGTTTGCTGTCAGAATTTGAGAAACTCTGATATAGAAATTATTATCTAATAGCCTCTGACCCTGAGTTTCTTCAAAGGTTATATGTGACACCTGTCAAAGATAGGTAGTTTTCAGTAATTAGGTGAAGGCACTGAACTAATCCAGTTTATAGGCTAATATATTCCAGTTTTCCTAATATAATTAAAATATTGGGAAAAGTAATTTAATATTAATGAACTACAATACTATGCAAGTAATACCATGATCTATCTGATTTGGCTTTTCAGAAGAGATATTATAGTCAGTATGACAAATATGTAACAGTTTTTAAATTACAAAAAGACAGCTCTGTCTGAAAAACTGTGGCCCTGGTAATAACCAAAGAGAACCTGCTCATGAGACTACCTTAGGTGCATTATTGAAGTTATGATTAGACCACAACACTGCTTGAATCTGTATACCAAGAATGAGAATAATTAATAATAATATCAATTATCATAAATTATTAAATTAGCTCTCCCTTCTGAAACAGTCTATTGTTTATGGGGAAAAATCTACCTCTACCCAAGAAGAAGAAAATCCAGAACTGCTGACACCTTCAGGGAAACAATAGAAATTACTAAGCATAAAGTACAAACTAGTACAAGTAGTATATGACTATTCAATATTATTCTGGATAAAAACATGTAAGGAATTGTGTGATTGGCTTTGCCATCTGTTTTCCTAAAATTTCTTGCCCATTGCTTATTGTAAATGAATGAGAATTAGGGAAGCTCAAAGAAGATAATCAGTTCTTTCTTTTTCATGTCTCTTAAAAGTCATATGGATTTAAGTATTTTTATAAATGATAAACTTTATGCAAATATTATCTTTTATCACCTAACCAGAATTTTATTTCCACAAGGTCAAAGATGATTATTACCCTATTTTTTAAAAATTCCTACAGCAGCTAGCAATTCTCAGAAGTTTAAAATAGATTCCTGAAATAAATGTCTTCTGGTGAAATGTGTTGAGTCTCAAAAAGTAGGAATCAACATATTAATTGCCTGTCTTGGCTAGAAATGTTGTGTCTCTTATCCCATTTTTGTTTCCTAAAAAAAAGGCTGTAGAGTAAGAATTATTACCCTGATTTCAGGGGGAAAAAATGAAAAGTTAGTTGGCTAGTGTATTGCTAAGATTCCTATTGAAGTCTCTGTGTTTCCAATGTCCACACTCCCTCCATTGTATTTAAGAGCAGTTAAGACATCAAACTGAAGGGAATGGATAAACATCACTTCATAAAGCACAGCCCAGGGGTATTTTGCTTTGTTTTCAGAGGCAATATATTATCAAAATGAGAGGGAATGATCCATAAATAGGAGACATTTAGGCACTCGGGTGACATTTTCTTTCATTATTTCCTTTCATGTCATTTGCCACATGTTTGCCTCTAATCCCGTGCATGTTCCTGTACCTATGTAATATTCAGTGTGAAATTCCATGTCAGTATATTTAAACTTCCGAAAGTCAGCAGGTTCAGAGAGTTGTGATCCCCATAGCAACCATAATTCCACCCCTTTGTTTTTATACAGCATTTGTATAACTGGGGAAGTTGTTAAGTTTTATATCTTAATATAAATATGCAGTCATGTTGAGCATCTTTTTATAGTTTCTGTAGGAACCACAATTTATAATTTTCCTTGCATTTAAATTTCCAATCAGTTTATTGCAATCATTGTCATTCCTTCGATTTTATTAAAGAAGTAGCAATGAAGAAAATGAATAGTAATTTTATTATAAATCCCCATAGATTTTATTTTAAGATATTATTTAACTGCCAAGAAGGAAAAAAAAATTTTAAAGAAAAGAAAAGAAATATGGCATATTTTAAAATAAAATGATAAAAGGAAAGAATACTATGTTAAAGAAATGTAAAGTAATTTTAAATACTTGGAATTTTAAATATTTGGAATTCCCAAATATTTTGAAATGTTGTACTTCCTTTTGGTCACAGAGTAGTAAGTGTTAAAAACACAGAGGCATATAAAGTTCTTAGATCTTTTATTAGCTGGCATTGGTATGCACTTTACAAATGAGGAGTGTGACTATATTGTGTGACATGCATGTGTGTGGTTGCAGTGTATGTATATGTGTACATGCACATAATGCACTTCTCTTTCCACTCAAAGGAAATGTTTAAAAGTATTATCCTTAATAAATACACAATATTTGCATATGAGTCAGTATTCTTGTAAGTCCTGTGGTACAATGATGTGAATGTGTGTTTAAAGCCCAGGAATCTTTTATTTAATAAGAGCTTACAAAAGTCTTATATAAAAATATAGGTGCTCTTACTGATAAAAAGGAGTTTAAAGTCAGGATAAATATGCAGACAAATGTAGTAATGCAACTTAATGCATAATACTCCCATCCCCTAGAGCGGCCTAGATAGTTTTTTGCAACATTTCTAAAACACACAAGTCATAATATAAAAACATATCCCTCCAATAGAAAGTAAGTCAAATTACAGGGCATGGCAGTGCACTACTTTAATGTTTTCCAGATAGCATCTCTGAAGCCATGTAGGTGGTGATGTTTATAATGATAGGATCAGTATCATTGTTCCATAAGGGGATTTTCATAGGGATAATGTTACCTCACAGTTGATAAAAAATATTTTGTAAATTATAAAATCATATATTTTCTCTGAGAAATTATCTTAGTAAATATTTCCTACCAAATTACACTGACAAAAAAGTTGTGGCTTTGGTGAACTCAAAGAGAGACGAAACATGTAGAGCTTTCTGACTTCATAAGATTAATATCAGACAATAATACATTTGGTAATTTCCAAAATATATAAAGAATTTATACTACTCAACACCCAAAAGACAAACAATCCAATTGAACAAAAGGCAAAGGGCCTGAATAGACATTTCTCTAGAGAGGTCATACAGATGGTCAAGAGACATATGAAAAATAAATATCTCAGGTCAGAGAATCCAAGATGGTAGCATAGGTAAACACCTACACTGCTGCCCCGCACAACAATTTCAAAACTACAACTAAAAGACAGAACGGACATCATCCAGAACCACAGGAAAGCTGGCTGAGTGGAAATTCTACAACTAGAAGGAAAGAGAGGGGCTCACAGACACACAGAGGAGCTGCAAAAAGCTGAGGTAGGAGACACGTGTGGAGAGAGCAGGTGCCGGAGTATCTGGCTGGCTTTCTCTGGCGAGAGACTCCCAACGACATTGAACCCCTTATCCTACGACACTGAACCCCAGATCCAGCCGAAACTCATACAGGGGGAGTTTGGACTGTGAAAAGGGAGAAGTGCATGGAGGTTTAGGGGAGTCGCAAAAGATCAGAAGTCTGGTGGTGCGCACAGCACTGCGCGCAGGGGACCGATTGCTGATTGTGCCCCTGGTTTTCGCGAGTGGGCGGGAGACAGACCCTCCCAACTGCGTCACTTCTAACTCCACTAAACCCTGGTTTTGGGCAAAACCCCAGGGACCCAGACTCATATGGTCCCAGAGTGCAGGGGAGCTGGAAAGGCAGCAGTCTAGAGGCACTGTGAGAAAAAGCACCTGCGGGCACAGGGACCACTCCAGTGATTACCCAGTCACGTGAGACTCAGGGGCTGTGGAGGATGGGGCCGACTGGAAGGCAAGGCGGTCCCTTAAGCCCTGAGACTCCACCCATCCCAAGCTCAACAGAGAGGCTTCTGCAGTTTTGCAAGTCTGGGATCATAAGGCTGAATCCAGCACAGAAGTTCTCCCAGCATAGTGAAAATGCCAAGACAAGGGAAGGGATCACAAACAAAAGAAATGGAGGAAAACAAATGACTGGATATAGAGTTTAAAACCACATTTATAAGGTTTTTCAAGAATATCCTAGAAAAGTTGGATAAAGTTAGCAAGACCCAAGAGGAGATGAAAAAAGAACCAACTGGAGATGAAAAAGAACCAACTAAAGATGGAACAGATCCAACTAGAGATGATAAAGGACCAACTAGAAATTAAACATACACTGACTGAAAAAAAATATTATACCGAGACCTAACAGCAGACTAGAGAAAGGCAAGAATCAAGTCAAACATTTGAAATACAGTGGTACCTGGAGATACGAGTTTAATTCGTTCCATAACCTTGAGACATGGGAAACTATGAGACGCTTGAGTCACGGTAAACTGGTGGGTCGTGTGCAGCCGGCCAATCCGTGCGATAACTCCTATCTCAAATGTTGCTTGTATTTTAAAGCAAAAATCGCTCGCTTGACGGCTCATATCTCAAAAAAAATCTCGTATGTTAGGGCACTCATATCTCGAGGTACCACTGTATAAAGAATCAGAAAACACTCAACTGGAAAAGCAAGAAGAGAGAAGAATGCAAAAATGTGAAGATAATGTAAGGAGCCTCTGGGACAGCTTCAAGTGTACCAACATCAGAATTGTGGAGGTACCAGAGGAAGAGAAAGAGCAAGAATCTGAAAACCTATTTAAAGAAATAATGACTGAAAATTTCCCACATCTGGTAAAAGAAATAGACTTACAAGTCCAGGAAGCACACAGAACCCCATATAAAAGGAATCCAAAGAGGACTACACCAAGACACATCATCATTAAAATACCAAGAGCAAAAGACAAAGAGAGAATATTAAAAGTAGCAAAAGAAAAACAGTTCATTACCTACAAGGGAGCACCCATACGACTGTCAGCTGATTTCTCAACACAAATGATGCAGGCCAGATGGGAGTGGCAAGAAATATTCAACGTGATGAATAGCAAGAACCTACAACCAAGAATACTCTATCCAGAAAGCTATCATTCAGAATTGAAGGGCAGATAAAGAGCTTCACAGAGAAGAAAAAGCTAAAGGAGTTCATCAACTCCAAACCAGTATTATATGAAATGCTGAAAGGTACTCTTTTAGAAGAGGAAGAAGAAATAAGTAAAAGATGAAAAATTATGAACATCAAATACGTATCTATCAACAAGTGAATCTAAAAATTAAGTGAATTTAAAATTTGATCAACAGAATAAACTGGTGAATTTAATAGAATTAGGGGCATAGAAAGGGAATGGACTGATAATTCTCAGGGGGAAAGGAGTGAGGGGTGTACTGGGAGAGACTGGACAAAAATCATACACCTATGGATGAGGTCAATGGGAGGGAGATAAGGGCAGATGGAAGGGTCGGATTTGGGTGGAGGGGAGCTATGGAGGGGAAAAAAGAGAAACAAATGTAATAATCTGAATAATAAAGATTTAATTTAAAAAAATGCTCAGGTCACTAATTATCAGAGAAATGCAAATTAAAACCACAATAAGATATCTCCTCACACCTGTCAGAATGGCTACCATCAATAAATCAATAAACAACCACTACTGAGGAGGATGTGGAGAAAGGGGAGCCCTAGTGCACTGCTGGTGAGAACAGACTGGTGTAGCCACTGTGGAAAACAGTTTGGAGGTTCCTCAAAAAGTTAAAAATGGAACTGTCTCCCTAACTGATTTGGCTCAGTGGATAGAGTTTTGGCCTGCGGACTGAAGAGTCCCAGGTTCAATTCCGGTCAAGGGCATGTACCTTGGTTGTGGGCACATCCCCAAGAGGGGGTGTGCAGGAAGCAGCTGATAGATGTTTCTCTCTCATCAATGTTTCTAACTCTGTCTTCTTCTCCTTTCCTCTCTGTAAAAAATCAATAAAATATATTTAAAAAGATGGAACTGCCTTTTGACTCAGCAATCCCACTTCTAGAAATATATCTAAAGAAACCAGAAACACTAATTCCAAATAATATATGAACTGCTATGTTCATTGCAGCATTATTTACAATAGCTAAGATCTGGAAACAGCCCAAATGTCCACCAGTAGATGAGGACATTTACACAATGGAATACTACTCGGTCATAAAAGGAATGAAATCTTTCTTTTTGTGACAGCATGGATGGACCTGGAGATTATTATGCTAAGTGTAATAAGACAGTCAGAGAAAGACAAATACTATATGATCGCACTTATAAATGAAATCTAATGAACAGAATAAACTGATGAACAAAATAGAAACAGAGGCATGGATACATGTAACAGATTGACAGCTGTCCTGGGGGAGGGAGGGTGGTTGAGGGCTGAATGAAAGAAGGTGAAGTGATTAAGCAAAAACAACAAACAAATATATATATGAAATCACATATGCACAGACAGCAATGTGGTGATAGCCAGAGGGAAAGATAATCAAGAAGTGAACAAAGTGGAGAAATGGAGATGGAAAGAAACTGTTTGGGCAGTGGGCACATAATGCAGAGTGAAGATGATGTTTTGTTGAGTTTTACACTTGACATCTGTATGATTTTGTGAACCAATGTCACCCCAATAAATTCAATTAAAAAACAAAGAATGATCAGGCATCACTTAATTGATTATATCATTGTCCATTGCACCAAAAGGTGGTGGGTTCAATTCCCAGTCAGGGAACATATGCAGGCTGCAGGCTTGATACCCAGTAGGGTACATAAAGGAGGCAACCAACGAATGGTCAATGTTTCTCTCTCCTCTCTCTCACCTCTTTCTCTCCTTCTCTCCTTCTCTCCCTCCCTTTCTCTCTTTCTCTCTCTCTCTCTCTCTCAAAAAAAAAGTAATACAATTAAAAAGACAAAGTTATTCTAAAGGTTCATAGGACCCCAAAGTGAATTTTTTTCTCAACTCAGAACTTAACACACTCAAGGTGGCTGATTTATTCAGCCCAATTCATAGGACATTGGGATATAAATAAAAATGCCAATTTATCAATATTTATTAAAATATGATTGCCAAATTATCTAGGTTACTTGTGTTTTTCAATTAGCTTATTCTTTGTGTACATATAAATATTTTAGGGAGGAAAGCCTAGAGTAATAGTGTAAAGTGTTAATTGAAGAAACTTAAGGTTGAGTATCTTCTCCAATGAAATTATTTACTCCCAAGACAACTTAAAATTCAAATGGTAGAGGTGACTGCTTTAAGAGATCAGTGCTAATGTTGTACAAGAGGACTCAAATCCCAGAACTAATCAAATGAGTTCTCATCCCTTCCCCCAACATCTCTCATAGACCTGTACACACTGTCCTTAGGGCATATTAATGAACCCTTAACATCCAAGGGTTCAGGAAGTAAACTCAAGGGTGTATAGGAAGTGAACTAAAGTGAAGTCTTTAAATGTCATCATGGTCTATATCTTACATTATAAATTTCATAGATGTAATATGCTTCCCTTTGATTCACCTAAGCACAAAATTCTCAAATGACTATAAGACCAATGAACACATAGCATTCACGAAACAGAAAAAAATTAAGCCTGTTTTGTGAAAGTTGACACTGACTAGATATGTATGTCACTATTCATTAAGAACTGCATGTTGCTTTTTAAAAATCTCTCTATATAAAAGCCTATAATGCAAAGTGTCCCCTCGAGAGTTCAACCAACTGGGAGTTTGATTGCTCGCTATGACATGTACTGACCACCAGGGGGTGGCATGGAATGAAGGGAAGCCCTGGCCGGCAGCTGCTAGGGACCCTACCCGGGCACAAATTTCATGCACTGGGCCTCTAGTGTTTTTAATAAATGCACAAATACAAATATATTTTATACAAATGTGTATGGTGCATGCTTTATTTAATACTTTCTTCCTTCTTCTTTTTGTTTTTCCCTCATATTAACAATGTAGTATCTTTATTACCTGTATTATATTATCGCCTTTGCCATATTCCCCATGTCAATATCAGAATGACAAGAATTCTCCTGCCCTGTCTACTCCCTTTGGCAATCCTAAAACTGGATAAATCAAGAAATGTTGCTACCTTTGAGAATTGTAATAAAATGACTTATGCCAAATTGATATGAGGAATGCCCTTATCTCTTTGACAATCTCTGATCAAAGTTACAGTAGCACTGTAATCTGTGAGCACAACTGGACCTTGGAACAAGATTGTCTGGCAGATTCAGATAAGACCTTACCACTGTATGGTCCCTTAGCAAGCATGATATCAGCATTTCAAAGGAAAATAGTGAAGACTATATTTAATTTTCCCATATTACAACATCTAGGGATGCAGGGGAGAAATTCCCAAAGTAGGAGACCCTTTATTAAAATGATGCTAGGATTTTCACATGGTTACAACTGCTATTTCCAAAGATAAAAATATCATTGCTGTCAAAGAGAACAGGATGCCTAGGGAGTGGTGGCCTCTTGAAAGACTCTGCCATTGAAGGGAATTTTATATCACTTTATGAGAACTGTTGCTCCGAGGCAGGAGAAATTATTGCCACCAAAGCATAGGCTGTCAGAGATTGGGGGTATTAGCCCCTGAAGCATGGCTTAGCTAAGCAGGGATTAGGGTCAGAGTATGAACTCCTCTATCTTCATGTTGTCTCATATTTCATCTTGGGCCACATTTTAAACTGACTGACAACATAAAAAAAGATATTTTAATTCCAGGAGAGTTTAATCATAAAAATCAAGGCAAAACCCCCCTCAATAAAACATGTACTGAAATAAAGAGGTGCATTCTGTCAAACAGAAACACGATAGCTATTTCCCATTTCACCTATATTTCTCTGTGATCCTTGTACTCTTTTTTATTCTTTCTTTATATCTAAATCTAATAAGGAATAAAACTGAAGTGAAAATATTTCATATTTAAATGGATCTTCTAAAATTTGTCGGTACCAGACCAACTATAGATTATCAGTACACTCATAAGGGTGGTAGAAGACATTTCTTTTTTTATACATTTTTATTTATTTCATAGAAGAAGGGAGAGGGAGAAAGAGATAGAAACACCAATTGGTCACATAAACATTACTGGCCACAAAAACCAACCTTGGTACAATGTGGGAGGTAACCTAAATAAGTTAATACACACAGAAGAGGTTTGGCAAAAAGTTAGCTCCCAAATAAATATTAATTACCACTTCATTGTCAAATGTGGGAAAACATAAAATACATTTAGTTGATTAAAGCAAAATCTGTGTTGATGGTTAGGGTAGTGGTTAATTAATTTTGCTTAATAAAAGATTATCATTTATAATAAAAACAATAACTGCCACTATTAATTATCCCAGAAAGTCATATAACACCAAAATCTGACTTCAGACTTATTTAACTATTTTTGCTAAGGAAATTCACAATTCCAATTTGATGCCTATCATGTACTGAGTTTGTTCTCTTAACTATCTTCTCTTTTCCAGCACAGAAGATATATGGGACTTGGCATTTCCTTTTCAGCCCTGGATGATACCATACAACAAGTGTCTGAAATTTAGTCTATAAACAATGTAGAAAGAAAGTGGGATGTTTTAAATCAGAAAAATAAGCTAGTTGTGTCCCACCACATTTGACCTCTTGCTAAAGTCATCAGGCGGATAGCCACTATTTAAAGAAATCATATTCTCTAAATCCTTTTTTCTCTCCTCTTTTATTCAGTCCTATGTGAACTTTAGCTTTATATATATTTTTTAATTTTTTAATAAGTCTATTTTCTAGTCCTATAATGCAATCTCTTATTTCAAACAAATAACAATCATCTTACCCAATTTGCTTTTGTTTCCACATGTTGTTTCAGGTAAATTATAGTTTTGGTATGGGATGTCCTTTCCTTTTCTATTTTACTTTCTTTAATGATATTTCATGTTTCCTTATAAGTTGAGAATGAATCTTGGGTTCAAATGATAATTATTGCTATGTATGTCCACAATTCTTTTGGTTGCATGATGTGTCAAAGTTTTTTGTGAGCGTATTTCATGCAATATGTAGTAAAATTGGGTATACCAACTGGGCTCATAATTTGTTGAAAACCATTAAAAAATAATTCTGACAATTGTTGTAACAAATTCTGTTATTTTTTCCCTTTATGAGAATATATTTGTATATAAACAACCCAGGTAATTAACTTGACTGTGTACACGCATGAAAACTTTTTGGTGTAACAAATTTTTACATCTACAAATATAGCTTAACATAATACATTGAGGCCCACCTATTTCTCTAGATATGCAGTTCTCCAGATTAGTTTTTATGGTCATTTATTATAAAATATATCAAAAATAAGAAAAACAAAATGAGAGATTAAAAAGCTCTGGGCTTTCACTTGATTATGGCCTTTTTTCCCTACTTTACTGCCTTAAACTCTGGAATATATTACACTCTCCCAGTTCTTCTTACACTCCTTGTATAAAAACATTTAAATAAAACATCTGATTGGTTCTTGCCTGACCTGTAGGCCCCAAACTGCTTAATTCCATTCGTATACTATTCCTTTTACAATACGTAGTGTCAGCTCCTTTGTTAATGGCCAACTGGAAAAAAAAAGTGATGAAAAGTAGAAAAAGTGAACATTTGCTTCTATTCATTTCTGGGAAATGAGAATTGTTTATGCAGGAAAAATGGTAAGCTCTGCAATTCTCCACTTTCCTTGGAATTCTATAGTTAGGCCAACTTAAAATAAACACTTCTTAATAGAACTCATCTTTATTGTGACTTGATTTTGCATGGGCAAACTTTTAGCACATGTCCCTGAAGAATGTCATTGCCCTTCCGACTATCCTGGGCAGTGTGACATTGCACTGTATGTGTGCAGTCACATTAATAGAGGACATCAAGTCTAATAGAGACGTGCCAGGGTTCTGCAGAGTGTGAATTATTAACTCGGGGATAGGGGAGAGTATTAGATGAACCTGGGAAGCAGAAGGCATTGTTTAATGCTCTGTTTATATCTGCTTCTTTTTTTGTTTTTATACATAGATAGAAACCAGGTAAGAATGCTAATAAGAAATTTCAAATAGATAAGAGAATTTTACACTGTTGCTATCAATCTCAGCTTCTGTCAGCGCATGAAGTAAACAAATTCAAATGAATTAGGCAACAATGAGAGAGACAAATGGCAGAGAGGGAAGTCAGCATCAACACTATTCTTCCACAATCATTACCAAAACTCAACAAAGTCTTACATTCAAGTGAAACAGAAGCCCAATAGTTCCCTGTTGTTTCTCTACAACTTGATAGGAAATCTAAGGGTCTATTAGAGAAACCAGTCTAAAATATAGGAACCAACTGCTGATCATATCACTTTTCTCCTGAATATATATTTCTTTTTTTGAGAGGAAATATTTATTTATTTATTTATTTATTTATTTATTTATTTTAATTTTTTTATTTTATTAATTTTTGTACATATCTCCCCATTGCCCCCTCCTTCCCAGGCATACCCCAACATCCCAGTGTCTATGTTCATTGGTTATACTTATATGCATGCATACAAGTCCTTTGATCTCTTATCTACCTCACCTAACCTTAATCTTCCTGCTATAATTTCCCAGTCTGTTTGATGCTTTACTGCCTCTGTATCTATCCTTTTGTTCATCAGTTTATAATGTTCTTTATTATCCACCAATGAGTTAGATCATGTGATGCTTCTCCTTCATTGACTGGCTTATTTCACTAAGTATTAGGCTCTCCAGTTCCAACCAGATTGCTGCAAATGGTAAGAATTCCTTCTTTTTAATGGCAGCATAGAATTCCATTGTGTAGATATATATTTCTTTATAAACTCATTCTTATGGTGAAAAATAGAGACTAAATTAGAACACAGAAAGGAGCACTCTCACTAGAAAAAGTAAAGCCATTCTGAATGTTTTAATTAAAAAGTTGCTAAAACCAAGGATTCATAAAAGTGATGCAAATATATTCAAATATCTTAAACATTTCTTCTTACAACATTAAAAATATGCATGTGATGGCCACTGTTTTTTAGGTGGGGCTAAGATTCTGTTCTTCCTTCATAGTTATGGCCCACCCATAATGATTTTCAAGATCCAGGATGAACTTATTTGAAGTAGAATGGAGATTCAAAGGCTGTGATGAACAGCCTTCATAATGATTAGTGAAATTACTCTAATTGAGCACTACTCATAACTTGCTAGCCATTAAATATTTTTACTATCTTTGCTTATAAAGCAGTATAAATAAAAAACTCCCTAAGATTTATAAGATTTTTTTTCTCAAGTAATTTTTTTTATTTTATTGATTTTTTTACAGAGAAGAAAGGAGAGGAATGGAGAGTTAGAAACATCAATAAGAGATAAACATTGATCAGCTGCCTCCTGCACACTCCCTACTGGGTATGTGCCTACAACCAAGGTACATGCCCTGACCGGAATCAAACCTAGGACCCTTGAGTCTGCAGGCTGACACTCTATCCATTAAGCCAAACCAGTGAGGGCTTTTCTCAAGTATTTTAATTGTTTCATCCATATTAAACTGCATTTTTAACAACTTACCTTTATCATGTCTCTCTGAAACAGTTACCTGTTTTTATAAAAGCAGCTCTCTTTCTCTTTATATTCTAATTGATCCATTTATGATACAAATAATTAAATAATATGAGTACAACCACACCAAAAAATATTTTAAGGATAAACCACTGGCTCTTGGTAAGTATGCAGTTAAAATTTACAAATATTTAGTGCCTTAGCAAGTGCCTACAAGATGCAAGCCCTCAGTGAGGCATAATCAATATGTCACAAAGGTTGAGAAAACATTGATTAAGCCAGAAGATCCGTTAGTTCAAAGAGCATACTTTATATTGTTATATTCATAATTACAAAGATAAAACTATATACATAACAAAAAATGCACATAGCAAAAAATGTATGTAATATAAACCATTTATAATAGAAAAAATGAATAAGGGGCTCAACTTGCCCCCTGAATCAAAAGTCTCTTCTTCATTCACATAAAAAAATAAAATTCAATATGATTACTTCTTAAGATCAGATAGTACATCCCTCTAGAAAAATCAAGATCGCATATTCCATGCTCATGGAATATAGGACGGGTGGTTTGTTGTGTTAAATGGGTTGCATATATTCACATCAGAGACAGTTTTACCTGGGATATAGAGAACTAAAATAAAATGGCTATTTGAGTAATCTCCACTGACTGCTCTCAGTTTATATGAGAAACCCTGACAAATCAGAATACACCTGTGGTAGAAATAATTCTTTTTTAAAAATATTTTTTATTAATTTTTTAGAGAGGAAGGGAGAGGGTGTTAGAAACATCAATGAGAGAGAAACATTGACCAGCTGCCTCCTGCACACTCTCCACTGGGGATGTGCCTGCAACCAAGATACATGCCCCTGACCAGAATCGAACCCATAGGCCAATGCTCTATCCACTGAGCCACACCAGTTAGGGCTAGAAATAATCCTAAGATGTCCTTCCCCCCACAATTCTCAGCCCCAGAGGTAAACTTACTTCCTCCCAGTTATCAATCAAATGCCAACTTAGTTACTTCTTTTTAGTGAAGTCCAAAAATCAGTTGGCCTTAACATGGAGACATTATGTGTCTTTTGGCCTTCTGTATGTTCTCTTTTGCAAAGTATCCATTTAAGTCCTTTGTCCATTTTTGATAGGATTGTTTATCTTCCTTTTGTTAAGTTGTATGAGTTCCCTGTAAATTTTAAAGATTAAAACCTTGTTGGAGATAACATTGGCAAATATGTTCTCCCTTGCAGTGGGCTTTCTTGTTGTTAATGGTGTCTTTTGCCATGCAGAAACTTTTTATTTTGATGTAGTCCCATTTGTTTATTTTCTCCTTAGTTTCCATTGTCCTAGAAGATGTATCTGTGAAGAAATTGCTATGACTAATGTCTGCTATTTTTCTGCCTGTGGATTCCTCTAAGATTTTTATTGTTTCCCATCTTGACGTTTAAGTCTTTTATTCATTTTTAGTTTATTTTTGTGTATGCTGTAAGTTGATGGTCTAGTTTCATTTTTTTGCATGAATCTGTCCAATTTTTCTGTCCTATTTATTGAAAAGACTGTCTTGACTCCACTGTATGCTCTTGCCTCCTTTGTCAAATGTCAGGTGAGCAAAATGACTTGGGTTGAAAACATGCTCAAAGTCACTAATCATTTGAGAGATGCAAATCAGATCAACAATGAGGTACCACCTCACACCTGTCAGAATGGCTATCATCAACAAATCAACAGAAGACAAATATTGGCAAGGATATGGAGAAAAAGGAACCCTACTGCACTGCTGGTGAGAATGCAGTCTGGTGCAGCCACTGTGGAAAACAGTATGGAGTTTCCTCCAAAAATTAAAAATGGAACTTCCATCAACCCAGTAATCCCACTTCTAGGAATATATCCAAAGAACTTAGAAACACCAATCAGAAAGGATATATGCACCCCTATGTTCATAGCAGCATAATTTACAATAGCTAAGATTTGGAAACAGCCTAAGTGCCCATTAGCAGACTAGTAGATTAAAAAACAGTCATACATCTAAACAATGGAATACTATACTGGTGTAAAAAAATAACTCTTACCATTTGCAACAGCATGGATGGCCATGGAGAGCATTATGCTAAGTGAAATAAGCCAGTTGGAGAAAGATAAATAGCACATGATCTCACTCATTTGTGGAATATAATAAACAACATAAACTGATGAACAAAAATAGATCCAGA
>JAAGEH010000226.1:24739302-25035304 GCA_011751065.1 Lasiurus cinereus | reverse complement strand
GATAAGAGATTAACCAAAGGACTTTTATGCATGCATATAAGCATAACTAATGGACACAGACACTAGGGGGGTGAGAGTATGTGCTGGGGGGGGGTGTCCGGGAAGAGGTCAATGGATGTTGGGGGGAAGGAGACATATGTAATACTTTAATCAATAAAGAGTAAAAAAAAAAAGGAAAGAATAATGGGGAAAAAGTAGAGAGATTATCCTATTTGGGTTGGTCAGTTTAACCTCAGCACAGGAGACTTTTAAGAGCAGCGACTTTTCTCTGGCTGAGAAAAAAAGAGGAAATCAAAGATATATATCCGGCAGACCTGGAAAAAAGACAGACTACAAATTATTAACTGCTTCTGGTGACCAAGTTACAAGAAACTCTTAGAGCCGTGTAGATACTGAGAGCAATCCCCAGCTGAAAGCCAGCAAAATTACAGAGATCTCAGTCCTTATGACTGCAAGGAACTGAATTCTGCAAGTCCTTGAAGAAGACCTTGAAAGAGACTCTGAGCTCTAGGTGAGAACTAGCAGCACCTTCATTTTAGCCTGCAGTCTTAGTTTCCTATGGCTATTATAACAAAGTACTATAAACAGGTTGACTGAAACAACAGAAATTTATTCTGTTACAGTTCTAGAGGCTAGGACTCTGAAATCAAGATGTCAGCAGGGTCACACTCCTTCTGAGAGGCTGGGTAAATCCTGCCTAGCTTCTTCCTAGCTTTTGGTGGTAACTATTGATCATTGGCGCTCCTAGGCTTGCAGCTGCATCACTCCAATCTCTGCTTCTGTTGTTACATGGCATTCTCTCTGTGTGTCTCTGTCTTCATATAGCATTTTCCTTTTCTTATAAGAACAAGTCATGGTGGGTTAGGACACACCCTAATGACCTTATTTTAACTTGATTATATCTGCCAAGACCCTATTTCCAATTAAGAAATACATTCATAGGTACTGGGTATTAGGATTTCAACATCTGTCTATAGGGGACACGTTCTACCCATTACACATGGGGAGAACCTGAGCAGAGATTCCAGACATACTATGTCCAGATCTGACCTACAGAAACTATGGAAGAATCAAATTATGTAGTTTAGTCTGTTATTTTTGTGGAAATATATTACACAGTAATAAAATCAGTAATATAATACCCAAACTTGTCAAGATTCTAGATTTTTCACTCTATACATGGATAGATAACTCTATGCCTATAAATATTATTATTTGCAGCACAAATAAGAGGATTTATTCATAACTCCCCTATTTCTAAGAAAAGCAGGTCTTTGTAACTGGAGAGTTATTTTTAGCAAGAGGTCATGGGTATAAGAGTACATGATTTAAAGACCAAGGACAGAGGAAAATTGCTTTGCTTAAGGAAAATAGAGAACCAGAGGAAAGCTTGGGTCAGACTGAGGATCAGTTTAGAGACCTTTTGAGAGAAGAGTTGAAAGAGGGAAAACCAGCAGCTGGCAGCCCAAAATGGGAAGCAAAGGTTAGGATCAATGGCTATAGCCAAATCAGAGTTGTTACTAAATCATTGGCAAGGTGTGAATCAAGTTAAATTGTCTTTTCCACTTCCCAATAAAATGTTCACTAGGATCTAGATAACTGCTACAACTAGTTATCCCGGGATTATCTCTGGATGTTGATAATATCTCTGTATTTATTTTCATATTTATTCCCTTTCTGCTCAAATCCCCTCCAGTGAGCATGCATTATATTTGTAATTGAAAAGTATAACAAATGTTTTTTTATTAAAAATCTGCATTATTTAATTATGGCAGAGTGGAGATACCATGAAGGACTGAGTGCTGCTTCACAGGCTGGCTAAGAACAGACCAAAGGCCACTTAGGGCTGCCCAGTTGCATGTGGTTTATTTGATGCACAAAAACAAATGAGTCTCTGAATTCCAAGTTTAGTAACTGAGTTTTAATGATTATCAATGTTTCTATACTCTATTGAAATCATTAGCAGAATATAAAATTGAACATAATACTGTCAGAACAGATCCTATGAAGATGTGATTTTCAAACTATGATACCCAAATAATGAGGATCAATATGATCTGGGAATCTGCTAGAAATGAAATCTCTGAAGCCTTACCCAGAACCTATTGAATCAGAAACTCTGAGGGTGAACCCAGAAATGTGTGTTTTAATAAGCCCTCAAGGTGATACTAATGCATGGTCAATTTTGGCAACCACTACTAGAGAAGACCTATCATTGCTTTAACCTCAATGCCCCTTGCTGGTCCCATCAGGGCCATTTTAAACACTGTCTGCCTCTATCACAACCTTTATATTTGCATTTTTCATTAGACCTGTTTAATTCCTTACAATCTTCTATTTCCCTGTGGATTTCCTCTCCTCTAGAATATAGATATGATATTGTTATGGAATAAACAATTTAGAATACTGTTTAAAGAGGTATTTTTGCAAAAGTCAATTATATAATAACACGATAATTTGAAGATCCAGAATATCTGATCATTCTTGTGATTACATGAATGTCTCATTCTCCTGATACATAAGTACAAGAAAATGGCTTTTGAGAGAGCAATGGCAATAATTTCCTTAACTAAATCCATGCATAAATAGTATGGATTTCTAAAGCCATTTCACTTGTGCATGAGCACAGATTTGTTGCTATACTTCTGCAAAGAGGGAGACTATTGCAATAAAATATATTCTACCAGAACCTAACGCAGCTCATATCACCCAAGTGTCTATGGACTCATTAATTATAAGGGGGGAAAAGTGTAGAAGATAAAATGTGTATGGGACATAAATGTTTAACCACCACATAGAGTTTAAATAATTAATGGAATGATACCCTTTAGTGCAGAGCCCCATATCTTTAAATTATAGAAGAATATAAGTGCACCATTTCAATATTAAGTCAAAGTAAGTGATGCACTTTCTGCATGTGAACTATATGTCTGGGCAATGGACTGAGCAAATTCTTCATAGTAATAAAATGGCTTTTAAATGTGAATTGGTCTCATAAGGTAGAAGGATTTCCCTAACCAACACAATTTATTCAGAGTAAGATTAACCAAGACAATTTTTGAAGCATTATTATTCATTACCGCCATATTTTATAATATTGCTAGTTCAGTGTATCTGAAGTGTTCCAGTGTGTTCGAAGTGAACTTTCATCACGTCTAAACAGCTTAACTGATAGTTACTTGATAACTCTTTTATGAAGCAGTTTTTCTAATAATGCTTTCATATTTCCGGTTTATGATGCCATTAAAGTCATTATTTGTCACATTAGTAATAGAGGATTCTTAAAATATCCCTAGCAGCAATTCAGGATAGCTTTTAATGTCAGCATAAATTACTTTATTACTAAACAAGCTATTTGAAATATTAATAGTGTTGTTTGCAATTTCAAAATATATATGACAACATATGCATATAACATAGGTCCCTATTTTAGAGAAAATCAATCAGAAAACCTAAAGAAATGAAGTTAATGTAGGTTGGCTTGACCTTGTGATATAACTTAACAGGAAAAAAATCCCTTTGATCATGGAATGGATCAGTGAATTTTCTGCTATATAATTATTTACTCTCCATAAACTAAGCAATTTAAAATTAGGATAAAAGGAGAAGAAAACCTAACTTGTCCAGAATGCTATTTTATAGTGAATCCACTGCAGTTCAAACATTCATGGATATAGTTTTCAATTATTTTAGAAGTTAAACACTGTGGCATGCTTTTTCCACACTCACATTGCATCTAACATTGGGGCATTTTTCTAGAGGGCCATGGATAAGGCTCCAGAACTCTAAAATTAGACCATACCAGCTGTGCATAGTTGGTGTGCTGCCCCAGGCTTGTGTGCATATGTAACATCATCCCATCACACTGTCAGCTGCTCCATTCATGAAAACAAATGGAGTATTAATGTCCAAGAACCCTGCTGTTGGACTGCTTTGGAGGAAAGCTTCAATGATGTATGGCTCTACTCTGTGTCTGCAGCAGCACTGAGATAAGAGATGAAGGTTGTTGTTGTTACTGTTTCCTTCATGGGTATGAAGATAAAATGTGTATGGGACAGCAGATCACATCTTCTAAGAGGAGTTCTTCTTCACAGAGGTTTGGTTAGCTCATATGTCTGGTTAGGTATGTATTTGGGGGTCTGGTTGAGTGCTTAGGACCCTTAGACAGGATTATGTTTGTATACTGGAGACTCTAATAGAAAAAGATCATTTGTTACAAAAATGGGCTATGTTTGAATCATTTCTGGAACTACAGAGGACTGCTCTTGGACTTATATCATCTAATCACATAGAGCCAAAGGGACTATAACAAAAGTTATCTAAATGATAATCATTTAACCAGTTGCTATGACAATGCACTGACCACCAGAGAGCAGATGCTGCCTGCTGCCCCCTGGATGTCAGTGTGCTCCCATAGCCAACTTCTTGCAGCCTCCTGTGGTCCCTCCCCACAGCTGGCCAGCCCCAGTTGGCCCCAATCACCAGACAGGCCAAGGGACCCCACTCATGCACTAATTCATGCACTGGGCCTCTAGTAGTAATATAATAAAGGAAGCACTGAAATAGAAATCAGAAAGTTCTTGTTCCTAAACCCAATCATACCACTTCATAGTGATGGCCAACTATGTAATCAAGCTGACCATATTCTCTTCATTTTTATAATTGCTAGTAATATCTATTTTATCTACTGAAAATGGTTGTAAAAATATTGGGGATGTAAGATATGTGAAATCAGGATTATTAATTAAACCATACTTGACATTTAAAAATGTTAGTTCATTAATATAGTTATTTTGCTTTGAAATTATCTATTTGTCAATTATGAAACTGATCTGCATGTTACCACTATGAAATCTTCTCTCTTTTTTAAAAATATATTTTATTGATTTTTTTACAGAGAGGAATATTGAGTTGGAAACATTGATGAGAGAGAAACATTGATTAGCTGCCTTGGACACACCTCCTAATGGGGATGTGCTCGCAACCACGGTACATGCCCTTGACCAGGATCTAACCTGGAACCTTTCATTCTGCAAGCCAATGCTCTTTCCAAAAATCAAATGTTTTAGGCCCCTTCTCTTTTAAATGTCATTTTGGACATGACATAAAGACAAGAATGAAGTGAAACTGTCAATATGCCAGCTATACCAAGTTATTCCGTTTCTGTAAGTGCTACATTAAAATTAACTGTTGACTGTTGTGACTGTGAATGAGTTCTGAAATAACTTTTTTATTGAAAATGTCATTTATCCAGAAGGAAATGTATCATAATTCTTACTGGTATAAGCCTTGCCTCGCTCCAGATATTGAATGAGACTATGAGGAGTGGAGCATTCATGACAAGAGATCAAGTAACTATTAGTAATTGATAATGAGGAATGGTTATCATGATTTCACACCCAACTGTATTAGTAATGGAAAGAAAACTAACTAAGATGTGTGTTTGAAAAAATATGAGTCTACATCTTATATAATCTTATATAATAAAAGCATAATATGTAAACTGACTGAATGGCCGAACAGTGGAATGACCATCCAGATGATCATCTGAGCTATGACATCCACTGGCTCCAGGCCAGCCAAGGCAGATGAGACGTGATTGATCAGGAGCCCAGCCATCTTCCCATGATCACCCCTCAGAGGGAGGCTGGGGCCACCAGCCATCAGAGCAATCAATCAGGGTGCTCCACAATTACCCCAAAGAGGGAGACACAGGCCACCGACCAGCAACTGCGGTGAATGGATGGGGCCTCCCTCTTTGAGGGAAGCCTGGGTACCGGGTGCAGCAGCTGGTGCCGGCAGCTTGGGAAACGAAGGCCTACTCTTGCACAAATTTTGTGCATTGGGCCTCTAGTGTGTGTGTGTATGTGTGTGCGTGTGTGTGTGCGTGTGCGTGTGTGTGTGTGTGTGTGTGTGTGTGTGTATAAATTTGTTATAAGGAATTGGCACACAAAATTGATTATGGACATTAACAAGTCCTAAAATATGCAGTGAGTAAGCCAAAGAGCCAATGTTTTACGTTACACTCTGAAAGACAGATGGCTAAAGATCCAAAAAGTATTGATGTTCAATTTCCAATTGGAGGCTAGATGAGACCTTAAAACAGGCGGGAGGAGTTCCCTCTTATTCATGGGAGGGTCAGTCTTTTTATTCTATTTAAATATCTAATGGATTCGATTATCAATCAATCTGCTCTACTCAATCTACTGATTTAATTATTGACCTCATCATCCAGAAACACTCTTTAGGGCAGTCCCAGAAAAAGGTTTAAACAAATATTGAGTTATTCAGTGGACCATAAAATTCACTATGATGTTAGTGGAGCTCAAGGAGGATAGGAAACCCCATATTACATACAAATACTTCTTGGTAGATTTGTGCCTACTGCTCCAAGAAGAGTGAAATCTGTCTAGACAATCAAGATGATCTAAAACCTATATAGCTATATATCAAAATAGTAAGATTATGGGACAAATGGATGGATAATCCTATATAGACTTGTACATGAGGCCTCTGTTGGGAGTGACAACTGGGTTTAAGATCTTTTGGTTGCATCTGTCTTCATTTGCCCTGAACCATACAGGCTATGGCTTCTTTAACTTTGGATTCTGCACCAATTCCTACCCTGGATCCATACACCACCCCCATAATTCTCTAATTTACTTTAAATTTTCTGAGGGCTATTGGCTACACAACCAGAATTCATATTTTATCACATATATTTAGTAAAATATAGATTTTGTTTTCTGTGGGTTGCAGAAATTCTTCCTAGTTTGTTAGTAAGAATTTCCTTTCTAACCCATGATTATTGATCCATATAAGAGTATTAATTGGAAGACATGCTTTGTTATATAAGTTTAATAATTCTTACTAAATATTACAATGAAAAACCTCATTAAATACCTTTTGAAAAAAATGGTTTAATTAATAATTGTTCTTATTGACCACTACACATTGAAAATCTAATTCTGAGATTCTAACAACTCTATTACTTTTTGTGAAAAACATTAAAAATTGCCATATTTGGTAAACACTTAATCATCTTTAACTTACAACTAATTTTAAAAATTAAGAGAAAATAGATATGGATGTGGGGGTTGGCATGAACAACATTTGCTATTTTATTTTTAAAATTTATAACATTCCAATGTGTACATTTCAATTCAGAGTAATAAAATTGAGTAAGTAAAAAGCTTTTAAGGTAATGTATATTACTCTTCTATTGCTTATATACCAAGTTACAAAAAACTGAGTAACTAAAACAATAAAAATATACTACCTTACAGTTCTCTAGGTCAGAAGTCTGACATGGTTCTGACTGGGCTAAAATCAAGGTTTAGGCAGAGCTGTATTCACCCCTGTTGGCTGTAGGAAAGAACCAGTTTATTTGCCTTTCCTAGGTTCTAGCACTGCCTACATTCATTGGTTTGTGGCTCCTTCACCAATATTTATTGCCATCAATTTAACATCTATCTGTCCCCTCTTATATCTTCATATTTACTCTGACCACTTTTAAAACTCATTTGATTAGTCCCACCCAAATAATCCAAAATGATCTCCCATCTTTGCAAGGTCCTTAACCTCAATCACATCTGGAAACTTCCTTTTGGCATGTAGATAACATAATCACTGGTTCCATGGATTAAGATGTGGACATCTTTTATAGCAATTATTCTGCCTACCATATGTCATAAAATCATTTTAGATATATGTGTTAATAGACGAAGTCCTCTTATTTTTACTTTTCAGAAGAGTAGTTTGTCCAATATTAGTTCCTTCAATTGGAAAAATTGAAAAATAACTCTGTTTTCATGTAATACTTGGAACCAAGAACATATTTAAAAGAAAAATTAACAAATTAACAATTAAATATACATGCTAATTAATATCCCTTCTTAATTACTAATAAAACAGTTTATATTATAATTAAAATCAACTTGTCTTTATTCATAAAATTTTTAAAATAAAATAATAATTACTTAAAAATATTTCTTCATAACTATGGCTTGATAATTAAAACATTGTGTCCAGGGACCATTGCCTTCTAAATCAGAGTCATTATTGTCTAGTGAAGTCATTAACATGGATTAATTGGATAACCACGGTATAATAATCTGAGGATGACTTCCAACTCTTAGAATAGCACTGAGAAAGTATTTCTCTTATTAATATATAAATTTAAGCTCCATGAAGTCAGGTGCTATCTCCCCTTTGTTCCACTTATAAGGCAGTACCTATCACACAGTAAATGTTAGATATTTTTTTAAAACTATGAATAAATGCATCAATATATTAACCAAGAGGTGCTAGCAAATAAGAAGACCCAGAAAATCTTAAGAAGAAAGGCATGATTTGAAATTTTCCTATTAATTTGATTTGCAAACACTAATGGTAATAGTGGTATCTCTTACCTAAGAGCATGGTAGTTAATCTGGAATATTAAATTTGCAGTAGATTTGAATCTATTGTAAATATAGATCTTGTAGCTATTTTAGGTCATTGATACTTCTTCCATGACTACTGACTGCTGTTCAGATCCATACTAAGTAAAAGCTAGGATAGCTTAAGAGGCTTCAGAAATAATAAAGCCAATAAATGTAATCAGATCAAATCAATTTTTTTTTGTTCAGATGGTCTGTTAGATGTTGCATGAAACACTGTTTGTTCTTGTTGAATAGAGAAGTACCATGTGGGGGAAAGAAGGTTTTCTGAAGTTCATTGAAGCTAAAAGCTTGCTGATTTTAAAAAGCACTAGCTACTAAAGTGGACTGATCATAATCTCAAAAATAGGCTTTCCAGTTCCCAAAATCTGCCTTTATTTCACCTGAGATACCATCTATCCCTTCATCTGAAGCAAGTCTTATAAAGAGAAAATTCTTGAAAGAACACACACACACACACACACACACACACACACACACACTCACCGAGTGGCCAAATTATAATGCATTCAGAGATCATAATAATCTGGCCACTCAGTGTATATATAGATTACATATATTATAAATATTACAACCACAGACTCGAGAGAGAGAGAGAGAGAGAGAGAGAGAGAGAGAGAGAGAGAGAGAGAGATTACATTTGAGAACTCTTCCAAGATTCCTAAAATTCTGTATGGAGCAAAATATTCGCTTCTCAGATGGTTATATAAACCACCTAAATGATACATTAGGATATTATGCAGACGTTAAATGTAAGATTTTATTGAGAAAGTTATCTCATTACAGCATAAAGATACAATATATTAACAGTAAAAAGCAAGATAAAGAACTCTATGTTTAGCCCTGGCTGGTCAGGCTCAATGGATAGAGCAACGGCCCTTGAAGGGTCCTGAGTTCCATTATGGCCAAAGGCAGACTCAATCCCCAGCCCCAGCCCAGATGAGCAGGAGGCAACCAATCAATGTGTCTCTCTCACATCGATGTTTCACTCTCTTTATTTCCCTTACATTCTCTCTAAAAATCAATGGAAAAATATCCTCAGGTAAGGATTAAAAAAAGAAAAAGAAAATAATTCTATGTCTGTTTTATGCCAGATGAATTTGTATATGTGTAGGACTCTAAGTGTATCCTATATAATAAAAGGCTAATATAAGTGGGAAAACTGAACAACCGGTTGCTATGACATTCACTGACTAGCAGGGTCACATGCGGAACATGGCAGGAATCAGCCACAGAGGAAAGATGGAACAGGTGAGCAGGGATGCCAGACCAAGGCGGGGCACCAGGCGCTGTAATTGCGGTGAGTCTCTGGTAGTTACTGGAAATTCTTTGCTCCCACATGCTACAGTCCCACCCAGTGCTCGCACCCACTGCCAGTGCCCAGCACCAGCCCCGATCATTCAGGGCTTCTCCATCTCCCCCTGCTCCTGAGGGGCAATCAGGGCCAGAAGCCACCGCTTGCACCCACTGCTGGAGCTGGCTCCACTCACACCTGCAACCAGCACCCAGCACCTGTCCTGATCACTAAGCACCATCAGTAGGTGCAAGCAGCAGCTGCTGCCCTGATCACCTCTGAGGGCTTTTCCACCTTCCCTGCTCCTGAAGGGCAATCAGGGAAGCAGCCACAGCTTGTACCCACTGACAGCGCTGGCCCAAATTGCTCTGCACCATCAGCAGGTGTGAGCAGGGCTGGTGCCTTCAGCATGTAGGAACGGCAGCAATGGAAGCACGCCTGTCGGCAGACAGGGGACTGGGGTCCATGGCAGGAGGGGGCGGTTGAGGGCACCCCTGTGCCCACCAAAGCCTCATGGCCCACAGTTTCTTTCAAGGCGCACAAATTCATGCACTGGGCACCTAGTGTGAATATAATTACACACATTTAAATCAAATGAATAGAAAATGGGACCTTGTTTTGCTATCAGAAATCAATTCTTTTTTAATCCTCATCCTTGAAAAACTAACTTATGTTGCTTCCTGAGATTTTAGTCACTTTAATTTAAAAATTTTTATCTTTCAAATAAATATTTATTATAGCTGAAGTATTACTATTTTCTCAGTCATTATTCCGGACTCCTCTAATATTCCTCCCAGTGCCACAGATAACCTTTCACAATGCTACTGGGGAAAATTTTTTTCTGACATAATAACAATTGTAGTAATCAGAGGAAATTGTAAATGGGTCAAAACACTTGCCCTATCTTCCAAAATTCAGAGGGGGATTTAAAAATATGATGATCATTGACATTTTAGAAAACTGTAATGCATGCAATATATATATTCTTATACTTTCAGCTCATCAGGATGTACTAAATTATTGTTTTGATTTCTGGTTACATTTTAAAGACTGTGATGATGAATAGTGTACATGTTTGGGTCCATGTATGAAAATATGCTTATGTTCAAAGAAGAGCACCTCTCTATGTATGATCATAAAGCAAAACGTGGAATATGTCTCTGGAAATGGCTGTATCAGGAATTCTCTGGAGAAGAAGACAGGGCAGTGTATGTAGTTTGAAAACAATTACAGTACATGATAATACTGATGCATGCCTTATCTCTGCTACCCACTCAGATTATGAATCACTTTTGTTATCTACATTTTATTATTACATCAAATTAGGTCACCAGAGGAAAACATGATTGAACTGTATTATCTCAATCCCTGTAGAAGTGTCTTACTACAATGATTTCATTTCATATCAATATTTGTTCTAATGGAGAGCCATATGGAAATATTTCTGCATCTGCTGTAAAACTGCTAATTATATTTCCTAAGACTTTATTAAATGTCCTCTAATATAAAAGTACAAGTGTTAGATTTTTTTCCCCCCTTAGACTTTAATACCAAAAAAGTTTATCTCTGCTAGAGTCTTCTGCCATTTATCTGATATTGAGCGTTATACTGTTCCTCTACTTTGGCTTACAGGAGACAGATTAAATTTCAGGCTTAACTCTGGAAACATTCCATAATCCCTTTTTCTCTCTCTCTGTATGTTTCCTCTTATATCTTTTACATCATTTTCAATCTTTTAAATTTCATTTAGCTAATGAGTGTTGTAAGCATTTTAAAAGAATTCTGAAGTAGATGGAGTAAAAAGTATAAATATAAAGTAGAAAAAAAATCAAGATCCAGAAAAATCTGCAACCAGAGCAACAGTGGATCGGGGGCCACTTAAGAAACGACCTCTTTTTTGGATAGAATAATGAGAAATAGAAGAGAAGTTGAGAAAAGGGGATAGGAAGAAGTTACAGGGCAAGTTTTGATTCAGCAACCTAGGCAGTTCCATAATTCTTATGAACTATGAATGAAAGTAGAGAATGGGAGAGGAGTGCATCATGTTCCAGGCAGTGCTCCTTAGAGGGAAAAGGGAGACTACTTAGTTTAAAAGGAGACCTGTCCCAGACTCCCGCCTTCGCCTACATGCTTAAAATTCAGACCACCCAAATGCAACTCATTCTTAATTGAACTATACCAAGCTGGCAGGCTGGTAGAAAGTGTCTTTGTCCAAGTCCATTTAGAGAACTCAGAAAGGCAAAGAATAGAAGCAAACAAGTTTCTGTGTAATCAGAGATCTCTTTGTTCTTTCTTAACTCCTGGAATAATTATAAATTTAGATCATTATCAGATGCATTACAAAAAGTGTCAATCCCGTTTCTTTTGGATTGGCCTCATAGTTCTCCAAGTTTGGCAGATCCCTCCGACCATCCACAGTGAAGCTTGTCTGTCTGTGTTACTGTTGCCTTAATATGGAAATGGGCTTCTCTGTTAAGTGCCCATCAATAGTTTCAGTAAACTATTTTTCAAAAGAGGTTGAGTCATCATGAGAAGATGACAGCTACACAGTGTTTACATATACTAAACTCCTCATAATAAACTCTAAATGGTCATGAAGGCTTTAGGCAAAACTCCAGTAATTTATATTTTGGCAATTATCTCTCATCATGTTACCAGGCTCATTTTAGACACAGCTTTTAGTTTCAAAAAATTCTTAATGTCCTTTTTTTATCACTCTAGATCCCAGAGTTCTCTGAGCATTATACTACATATTTTATTGACTTTTCTTTCCTATGATAAATGAAATGTTGCAGATTAATATGCTGCTAATAGTATTTATGCAATATTCTTTTCCTTAATAAAAACAAAGGTTTTTATTTTCTAACCGACCATTGGAAAAGAGAAAACAAGACAGTTATATTTAGAAGGTACCTGTCTCTTATCTAAAGGAAATAATGGCAAGTTTTAGAGGTGGCAGGGGTATTTTCTTTTCAAGTATGTTTTTTGGATAGATCCTATTGTTGGTAAATAAATGCCAAAAAGAGAAGCAGCAGAGCTAGAATGTAAATATCTGTTTTAAATCTATAAAACTAACAAACTAAATAGATCTCATAAGCTTATGCACATGCATATCTTGTTTTGTTTTAAAGTTTGGTAAGACTATTGTTGCAATTAGAGTGCAGAAATAACTTAATGAAACTGCAGCGGAAACCCTTATTCAACACTTTGCTTTGCTCTCCCCTTTCTTTGAGTAAATCTGACGTTATAAGCATAACTGGTTCTCTGTGGACCTCTTAAATAATTTAAAGATGCTGAGCCTCATATTCTACAGCCCAAAGATGCTGACATTATTTTAAATTAGGTTTTTACGCTTAAAATGTATTGAAGTGCATTTGGGGGAGATGAAGTTTTGCTACCTGTGCTTTTTTTTTTCTATGAGAATAGTGTTCAGCAGACAGAGTCGGAATAAAAATAATATATCCAGGGTTTGTTTTAAAATTCTTTATCTCCAGTTAGATGACATGAGCTATGGTAACACCCTTATGACAACCTGATAGTTTCAGAATAATAGTTTGTCTTTAATTCTTCACCTCCAGTCAAGTGAAATAAACTAGAATACCATATATATGACAAGCTGGTAATTTCAGAATAAATTCTGAATGCTAAGAGAGTTGTACATATCAAGTGAAAAGACCAAAACCTAAATATTTTCTAAGGAAAGCAAAAGACGGCTCTTGTGATGTGTCTCACTACTCTATGGACTTGGATTTTGGTACAATTCAAAAGATGTCTGTGGTATGCAAAGCCATATAGAAAGTCATTTCTGCAGTGCTGAAACGTGGCCATTACTTTACCTGTGGCACCAATTTTAACAGAGTTCAGCTGTGTCTAAATAATCCTAAACCCAAGAAATGTACTCTTCTTTGCACCTTCACCTCTTTCTACACAGAAGACAGAAAGTTGCATCCCATTCCTACATATAACTGCCACATGTGGTTTTCAAGTCCCTAGGTTTCATGTATCTGGGTCAGAAGCAAAGCTCAAACTTGAACTAGGGCTTATTACATGCCTGGCCTCAATCAGAATTTTCCTTATGTGATCAGGCATGTTCCCAGTTGCCATGCAATGCAAGTTGCCAAGGGAGAGGGGGAGTAAAGAAAAAAAAGCCCACCAGGAAATGGGCACTATGCCAAGTTTTCATAGAGTAAAAAATTGGCACCCCTGAGAGAAACAAATGTTTGGAACTGCTAACCCTTCTGCCCTATCACATTCCAACTCAGTTAGATGGTCACACCCAGTATATGCCAGAATATGCTGTGCTACGAAGCACAGAGACAGGTTTCTAGCCTCACAGGACATGGCATTGTGGGCTGGGGATTCATATGAGTTCACATGAAAGATTCATTTTTTTTCCTTGTAGCTGATGCCTACGTTTCTAATGCCTCCTGTTGCCTTTTCCTTATGCTGCCTCTCTTCTAGATTTTATTACCCATTGAAATCTGATTCCATACTCACCTGATTCTAGTTACATTTTACTTGCTTTAGTCAAATTCATGGTCATCAGACATAGGTTTAATATCCAATGTGTAAAATTGACCGATTGTAGAAAAGAAAGATATTCCTCTCCGTAGAAAGAAAAACATATATCAAACCAGGAAAAGATTTCAAACATGCTCAGAGGGGGTGTTTTGACTTTGTGGGTGTAACAAGAAAATAAATTGGCTGGAAATCACCTTGGGGGGACTCCCAGTCAGTCATACACAATGGAATAACATACTTGACTTTTCCACTTGCCAGAGACATGATTTTGGGAAAACCACTTAATCCCCCTTGTATTTACTCAACTGTCAATGTGATTTGCACATATTACAAGGTAATTGGAATACTACGATAGACTATAAGAAAGCATGTTTTACAAATATAAAACACTGTATGAGGATACAGAACAATCATCTTTTTCTAATGGGCCCTGGAAAGCTGTAAAATTGTCAAGCTTTCCAGGGACAGACCTCCACAAAATAGTATAATTAGTTTTTGAACTAAAGCCTTCAACAATCGGTGTCTTTGTTTTGTTATTTATTTTGGATCTGCCTTAACAGCTTTATTGGTACATAGTTTACATATTATATAAATCATCCATTTAAAATGTATAATTCAATGTTTTTTCACATATTCACATTTGCACAAGCATCTTCACAAACTAATTTTAGAACATTTGTGCACCACAATAAATAAATACAAACATAACATACATTTCCATTTGCGATTACTCCCCATTTCCATCTGATTCACCTTTACTCCCCAGCCCTATGGCAACCACTATTATCAATTTTCTCTATCAATGGATTTGCTTATTCTAAAATCATACAATATGTGGTACTTTGGAATTGTCTTCTTTCAAGGTTTCAAGTTGTGATATAGACCAGTACTTCAACTTCATTATTTTCTATGGCTGAATAATGTTTGATTGTATAGATCATCTTTTTCTAATGGGCCCTGGAAGGGTGTAAATTGACATATATATATATATATATATATATATATATATATATATATATATAGAGAGAGAGAGAGAGAGAGAGAGAGACATAGAGGTTGTTTCAACATTTTGATTATTATGAGAAATGTTGCTATGAATATTCATGTACAAGTTTTTTTGTGGACATATGTTTTTATTTCTCTTGAGTGTATACCTAAGTCTTCTTTCTGGGTCATATGATAACTCCCTAAGCTTTTGAGGAACTTCCAGACTATTTCTCAATCACTAGCATCATTTTACATTCCCACCAGCAATGAATGGAGATTCTAATTTTTCCACACCCTCTACAATGTTTGTTTTTGTCTGTGTTTTTTAGTATATCCATCCTGGTATTTGTAAAATACTATTTCATCCTGATTTTGATTTGTACTTCCTAATAATGTTGAATATCTTTTCATGTGCTTATTGGTAATTTGTGTATCTTCTTTGGAGAAACACCTATTGAGATCCTTTGGCTATTCGTTAATTGGATCATTTGTCTTGAATTTAGCTGTAAAATTTCTTTATATATTTTCATAAATTCCCTTGTCAGATATATTTGTAAATATGTTCCATTCCATGAGTTGCCCTTTTAGTTTCTTCATGGTGTTATTTGCAGCACAAAAGTTGCTGCAAATCATTTTTCCAATCCAAAATTCTGTTAATGTAATTGTGATTACTGACCTGATTGATCACAATATGTACAAATTGTTGTCATGTTAATCACTAATTCCTAATGAACAAAAGAATCTAAATTTGTTTAGTTTTTTGTTGCAAGTAGCATGTTGCTAGTTTTCCACTGTGCTTTCACTAGTAAATCTATGTAGATAATCCATTTTTATAGCAGTATGTTTTCCTCAAAAATGACCTCCAATTTATCTTAATTTGTAAACTCAGTTGTTTTGCAGTTAACTAATCAAATGCTTCTAAAATAGAAGCCCGGAATTATTTTGTTTATTTTTCTTTACTATATATAGAGAGAGCAAATACACAATCATTCTAATAATTAAAACAAAAATAATACACATTCAATAAAAATAAAAATATTCTCACCCTGCTCTCTCCTCCCAATGATTGACCTCATTCTTCTCACAAGTAATCCCTGTGGCATGATTTTCTGTGCTCATATAAACACACACACACACACACACACACACACACACACAGAGACAAATAACCCCTTGTGGCATGATTTTCTGTGCTCTTATAAACACACACACACACATACACACACACACACACACACACACACACACACACACACACATACCTCCTATCTAATAAGGAGGGAATATGTTAATTGACTGCCCTGCCCTCAAAGGTGGCAGTGCCCACAGTCAATAAGGAGGGAATAGGCTAATTGACTGCTCCACCCTCAAAGACTGCAGCGCCCACACCACAAGATGGCAGCACCACATCCCCTCAACCTTGCTGGGGCGGCAGGCGTGTGGTAAGGCTGGGCCTGCCTGGAGTCCTCAAGTCCCCTTAGTCCCCAGCTACACAGGGCCGGCCCAAGGCACAGGCAAGCCTTGGATAGCGGCTGCCCAAGGCTGCCCGAGGCTCAGGTAACCAGGGCCAGCTGAGGCTTATGCTGCTGGCAGTGGCAGCAGCAGAGGTGTGATGGGATGTCACCTTCCCTGATCCCCAGGTCACCTACTGCCCCTGAGGGCTCCTGGACTGTGAGAGGGGACAGGCTGGGCTGAGGGATTCCCCCTACATTTTTTTGCATGGCATTTTTTCCTTTGTTATATATTTAAATTTCTGGGTTTACAATTTAAGACTATAACAAAATTGGGATCACCCAATATACATTATTCAAATTGCTTTTGTCATTTAACAGAACATAAACATTCTTCCAGTTCAAAACAGCCTTATTCTTCTAATTACCTTATAATGTGAGCATATCAATCATTGTTGTTGATTTTTAAAGTAGCTATATACTTATAGTGTGCCTTTTCCCAATGTAGAAAATTTATACCCTTCTTGTTTTTAGCCTCTGCAATAATATTTATACATATATCTCTTTGGGTTTTCTTTTCTTTTGAATTGTTTTTGTATATATTTTGTCCATTCAATTGATTAATAACTAATTCATAATAGTTCTTTGTATAGTAAACACATATACATTATGTCTGTGATAATGCATTTCATTTTTTCCAGTTTATTGGTCAGCTTTCGATTTTATAAAGTTATTTCTTTAATCAAGACTTTTTTACAATTGTTTACATATTAAAATGTATACTCTGCTTTATGCATTCTGTGCTCCCCATCTAATATAAAAAGTAGGTAATAGATAGAAGTAGATAAATGTACATTTATACTGATTAAGTAAGTAAATTGTTTTCTAGTTGGACACACTGGAATTTGAAAGCAGTGGCAGCCTCTGAGAACTGGAAGAAAGCTACTTTGCCCTGTATGCTTCCTTTTGCTATTTGAACTCCTAGCATATCTAATTAGTACTGGATAATGACAAAGGACAGGATATCTAAAATCATATTTCTAGATGCAAATCTCTTTCCACTGACTAGCTGTGGAAAGAGATTCACTTATCTGAGTTCAGACATCCCCCAGAAGCTCATCACTCTCTTAAAACATTTTTAATAGTCTTAAGCATTTTTTTATATTTTCTATTAATTTTATTTCAGCTGTTTATTTTTTCCAAGCAATGAAACTCACCATTATTTGAAAAATCTTATTTGACTTGAATGGTAATGATTCTAGAGAGTAAGCTTGTTGTTGGATATGCAAACACACATTCATTAAATCTCTACTTATTCATGTTTTATGAAATGTTTTTATGAAGGATAAATATTAAATTTAATCATAACCTTTTCAACCTCTATGAGAAAAAATCATAATCACAGAATTCTAATTCTTTGATTTATTGCTCTGGTTAACTGTAGTAACAGATTTCATAATATTTACCCACCCTTTAACTATTGGCATAGACTTCACATGTAAACCTGATAACATTTTATTTAGATGTTTTCATTAACACAATTAAGTGGAATTGGTCTGTAACTTTCATTGTCTAGTTTCAGTTTCAAGGTTATGCTAATTTCATAAAAAGATTTTTGGGGCAGAAAATCAAAGTATTTGAATATTTTATTCATTCTCTATGCATTGGAACAACTTAAACAATATTAGAGTTTTCTATTTGTTAGACTTCATGTACTAAATCCTGTGATCCAATCCTTTGTTGAAAGAGTAGTGGTAAGTGATTTACTTTAATTTCATATCTCAAGGCCAGTTTTCTTAAATTATCATCATCAATATTTATGCCATTATTTCAGATTTAAAAAAAACTGCATAGAACAAACAAAAATATTGTCTTATGTCATACTTATTATTTCTTAAATTATTTTCAATCTATCTTTTTTCATCTTTGGTCACCTAAAGCTAAATCTACATATTTTTAATATTTATAAAAGAATTGATTATTGAATTCATAAAATAGTTCTCTTTCTCCCTGTATTTTAGTCCACTGCCTCTGCTTCCCAAAGACTTTTTATATTATGAGATGGATATAATTAATTTATGTTTATTTATTAGGCTTTAATGACACAAGTATATATAGGCTCTGTGTATGCTGAGCCCTAAGGTTTCAGGGACTCCTCCATAGGTTCCAAGACATGGTTATCATTTTTAAAAATAGTGTATAACTTTATTTTAACTTTCTCTGTGGCAAGAGAATTGTTTAAAAGGATTTTAAATCTATTCTCTAATTTCTATAGCAGATTTTTATAAAAGCATAGGGAAAAAATCATTGATCTGCTTTGTTACATTAAGGATTCCATTTTTCCTTCTTGATTGCTCATGATCTGAGAGAGAGTAAATTAAAATCTCTTATGACATGTTTGTTTTCATTTCTCACACATCATATCTTGCTGGGGGGTTGTAATTAAATGGAAGATGTTTAGAAATACTGTACAAATTGAGTTTATTTACTTTAAAATATTTGATAGAACAAACATCTGGTATTTGGTTCATCTCATCTCACTTTATTAATTCTCTTTTTAATGCAAATGATATGGTGATACAACTGACTTACTGATTCCCCCAGATAGAATGAGAGGATGGGAAGTACTCTCAGTGGGAAAGAAAAAGAGGAATAATTATGTGAAGCAGGCATCACCACAGCACCTCCCCAGTCTCCAAGGTCATCATGTCCCCACAGGGACATAAAATTGCTATGACTATCACCTGCATGAAATGACCATTCCTCCGAGTTTATAAGAAGAAAGTTTCCCTTTGCAATGGCCACCCTGGCTTAGAAAATCTGGCTCACTTGCTGCCTGCTCACCAGATACAAGAAACAGGTACGAAACATCTTTAGCATACCCCTCAGTGTTTAAGAAGAGATAAGCAGAGCAAAGATCAGTTTCCCAGGTGTATTACCCCTCAGCCAAAGCAAACCAAAAACCTGCCTGAAGTCTATCCCTGTGATTTTAACCTTGAATTCTGCTTTGTCTAATTTTTTTTTCCTTCTTTGCTTGCTTCCTTTTTACTTTTACATTTGCCTGTTACATCTCAATTATATTTAAATGTTTTTAAACTTTCTCTGCCACATTGTTTTAGGTCTTCCTTAAAAACAACAAAATATTGAACTTTCTTTATTTTCTAAGACTATTATGATTATTTATTTGATATAGAAATATATACAACTTTTCTGAAGTAACTAAAATAATAGATTTTATGCACTGTCTTATTTACTAGTTAACACATTTACTTAATATTTAACATATATTATCATTAGTTTTCCTGCTTTACCTTTCATCAATTTTGTCAGCTTACTCAGCTTTCTCTTCATTTTATCTTCCTTCCTTTACCTCCTGTTAATTTTATAATATTTCTATGCACTTTAATTTTACTAACAGCCATAAGTAAGCCCATATTACTCCATTATTTTGAAAAATTAAATAATAAGTATAGTCTTTATCTAGTATCTTTTGCTTACTATTCCTACTTCCCACAATTTAACTGAGCTAAGTCTGTTAGAATTGAGATTTCTTGCTAATAGAGCAGTCTGAGAGCAAGAAGGGATTCCTTCCCTTCCTGAAACATGCAAATGCTATTAAAAAATCACTATTTTTAAAAACCTAGAGAATGTTGACATACAGAGAGGCACCAGAAACGAAGAGAGAACACAAAACCAGATTTTGTTTGGTAGGGACAAGGGGCTCACGGGAGTATAGAAACGAGGGCTTCAAAACTGCTCAGGGAGGCTGCCTCGAGCCTAGGTTCACCGCATGTGATAAGTTGCAATCACAAAGGCCTGCTCTGTTCTGAAATAGGGAATTGAGAGCTCTCCGTACCTGCCTGAAGAAGAAAGCTCAATGCTTCTTTCTTCTCAAGCCATGGGTAAAAACAGACTGACTCATCTTTAAAAACTTAAGGTTCCTTCACTGCAAAGCTTCTCAAACAGGATATAATCAGCTGAGGATCTTACTAAAATGTACCTTCTAATTAAGAAGGGCTCAAGATTGTGCATTTCCAACAGGGTGACCACACTTCAAACTACAAGTGTGGGTCTGAATAACACCACTCTTAGAAAAATAAGGACTCCAAATTACTATAAAAGCTAGACTACAACTGCTGAAACCTGCAGGATCAAATGTAAAAACACCCTGTAGGGCACAAAGGACATCCTCTGCAAACCATCTCCTGCTGTAAATCGAATTCAGAGTCAAAATATTTAAAAATCATAGTAAGTAACCAGTCGGTAGGCCTAACAAATGAATAATGGATATGTTGATGTCAAACTGGGCCAACTGACAAAATAAAGCTTCTATGTCAATAAAGATACTTTGATTATAAGTAACAGAAACAAACAAACACAAAACAATGACGGTAGCTTAAACCATTAGTACACTGATTATTTCATAGAACAAAAAGTATAAACCTGGTGGTGCAGCTTAACAAAATGGTGGCCATAGGACTCAGTGGTTTCCACTTTCTATGCTGTGATCCTCAATAAGTGGGCTTTCACCCTTTAAGTTTTCCTTAAATGCTCACCAAACAACTACAGCCATTCTAAGCAACACATACTCACTTGACAGCGTCCCAAATTTAGAAAAAAGAAAAAAAAAAGCAGAGAAGGCGGCAGTTCTCACATATCCCTGTCTTTTCATCAGAGGAAGATCTTTCCCAGAAATCCTTCAAACTACCCTGGAAACCTCATCCTGTGTCTCATCAGAACTTGTGATGCATCAATCTTTGCAAGAGCCACTGGCAAAGGGGCACAGCATGAATCTGCCTGATCTAGACCATTCATAGTTCATCTCCTGGGCTGGGCTGGGTTGGCCTTCTGGGAACACATCTCTGATTCTCTGATCCCTTGACATAATTGGCATTCTGTTCACTAAGAAGAGAGGAAATGCCTATTGGTTAGGAAACCAACATTGTCTGCCTCAATCTGATGCTCATTTTAAAAATTTAAATTTCTGCTGTTCTAAGTCTATTTCAGCTATTTGGGGTGAGAGTGAGGTTGTCTTGGGGTGATAATGAGAATAAAACTAGATTGTGGATGACAGCCATATTCCTATCCGATGTCCCAATATGTCTTTATCACTTTTAAAGTGAGATTTGCATATAATCAACTTATAGCATAGAAATGAAAAAAATGTCTAAGAATGTCTATATTTTTGGAATAACACAGAAAAGAGAGACATAATATTTTAAAATTGTTTAGAACAAATGCCAAAGCGTGGATGTGATATTACTTAAATTTTATATGCATATTATGACTTTTTATTTTTTGATAAGCTAAATTTTTTAAAAAATGAATTTTGAAAGAGTATTTCAAGCTTTCATAGCAGCTAACAACTGACCAAATCATAATGGTAAGAGTTAATCTAACAAGAAATAAAATTCTGGTGACAATCATGAGACTTCTAAAGATAAACATTTGATAAAAGTAAAATGTTAAAGAAAGTTTCCTATCTTCTACGCTAAGATTTTTTTCTTTGTTGATTAAGGTTTTACATATGTGTCCTTATTCCTGCATTGCCCCCCACCCTCTCCACTCATGCCCTCACCCCCTGCTGTCTGTGTCCATTGGTAAGGCTTATATGCATGCATACAAGTCCTTTGGTTGATCTCTCCCTTTTACCTCCACCTACCCTCTGAGGTTTGAGGGTCTGATCGATGCTTCTCTGTCTCTGGATCTGTTTTTGTTCATCAATTTATGTTGTTCATTATATTCCACAGATGAGTGAGATTATGTGATACTTACCTTTCTCTGACTGGCTTATTTCATTTAGCATAATGCTCTCCAGTTCCATCTATGTTGTTGCAAATAGTAACAATTCCTTCTTTTTTTACTAATCATAGTATTCCATTGTGTATATGTACCACGGTGTTTTAATGCACTCATCTGCTGATGGGCACTTAGGCTGTTTCCAAATCTTAGCTATGGTGAATTGTGCTGCTATGAACATAGGAGTGTATATATCCTTTCCGATTGGTGTTTCTAGTTTCTTGGGATATATTCCTAGAAGTGGGATAACTAGGTCAAACGGGAGTTTCATTTTTAGTTTTTTGAGGACACTCCATACTGCTCTCCATGGTGGCTACACCAGTCTGCATTCCCACCAGCAGTGCACGAGGATTCCTTTTTCTCTGCATCCTTGCCAACACTTGTCATTTGTTGATTTGTTGATGATAGCCATTCTGACAGGTGTGAGATGGTACCACATTGTCGTTTTGATTTGCATCTCTTGGATGATTAGTGACTTTGAGCATGTTTTCATATATCTCTTGGCCTTCCCTATGTCCTCTAAGATTTTAGATGGATGGATAGATAGATAGATAGATAGATAGATAGGTAGATAGATAGATAGATAGATAGATAATAGATAGATAGATAGATAGATTTCTATAATCTATACTAAATAATTAGTAATATTAAGAAACTTAAGTGACCGAAACCGGTTTGGCTCAGTGGAGAGAGTGTCGGCCTGCGGACTGAAAGGTCCCAGGTTCGATTCCGGTCAAGAGCATGTACATTGGTTGCTGGCACATCCCCAGTAGGAGACGTGAAGGAGGCGGCTGATCGATGTCTCTCTCTCATCGATGTTTCTAACTTTCTAGCCTTCTCCCTTCCTCTCTGTGAAAAATCAATAAAATATATTTTTTAAAAAAAGGAACTTAAGTGGATTTGGCAGGTTATAAATAAAAAGGTTTCATTGGTTTTTGTTTTCTTTTTATTTTTCAGAGAAAAATAGTTTTAGAACTAGAATGTAGTAATATCAAGGAAAGCCAAAATGCTTTAGGCTAGCTACAATCTTTACCCCTTAAGAGATTTGCTGCTGTATTTTTTTCCATCTTATTCTGGGCAGAGTCACATGCTTCTTCTCAAAGGTCATGAAACCTGAGATAGAAAAAAATATTAAAATATCTCCAAACTCTATTTGCTACTTCAATAAAAATACAAGATATTCTCATGCTTTCTCAATTTGATAGTATCAACATCAAATGATTAACAACCACCATTTGTTCTAGCCTTCACAAGTGAATATGTAAAAGTAAAAATCCAAATTTCAGGACTTCCTTTGGCATATTGTCTCTTTTAAGTCTCATCATAAATTTAGAGTTGGCACACTAACAGGTTTGGCTCAGTGGATAGAGCGTCAGTCTACAGACTCAAGGATCCCGGGTTCAATTCCAGTCAAAGGCATGTACCTTGGTTGCGGGCACATATCCGGTAGGGAGTGTGAAGGAGGCAGCTGATCAATGTTTCTCTCTCATCAATGTTTCTAACTCTCTGCCCCTCTCCCTTCCTTTTTGTAAAAAAATCGATGAAATATAAAAAAGAAAATTTAGAGATGGCTAAATTGTCTTGCTTTGTCGAAGTATAAAATAAGTTAATAGATCTTCAGATGGGAAAAAAATAGAACAGGTGGCTGTTGTTTCTAAAGCTAGAATATGTGTAGGCTGTAGATGGAGTTCAAATAGAGGATGTCACTTGAAATGTGAGGTAGGATTTGAGGAAAGCTACAGGGGTACCTACACATATGGCAATTAGTTGAGAGCATTTGTGGAGGGCATGTAGACATAATTCCACCTTGTCAAGGATCTGTGGATTTCGCTGTAGGAAGATATTAGATGAAAAATAATGCTTTTTGTCTTTCTGAAAGATTCAAATTTGGTTGTTTTCAATTATCACTGTAGTCACAACAACTAATTAATTGCAAATTCATTCTGAATGTGTTCCCATAGGAGTACACGCATCATTTAAATCTGAAAAGCTCCCTAGCCATAGATAAATGTTTGGAGAAATGAAAGAATGTCTTAGATTTTTGGAAAGAGTTACAAAATAAATCAGAAAAGGAATTGTATGCCCATCATCTTTGATCCTTACAACAACCTTGTGAAAAGGAGGAAAGCGGGATTCAGAAAGGTTAACTGACTTTCCCAAGGTCAACTAACTAAAAAGTTTTCAAGTCAGGGACTACACCTTCAGACTGCTCTTCAATTTAATGATCTTCTGACCTCTGGTCCAATGCACTTACTGTTTCACATGACACTATGAGGTTAGTTATTTTAACATCACACATTTTGGAGAAGTGCATTTGGTAAAAAAGAACAAGGCCAGAAAAAGATGGCATCAGGGGTTTTTTGAGTTGGGTTTCTTTTCCCCAGAGGTAAGTGGTCAAATGAGGTGGGAAGAGTCTCCCTATGTTTCTCTCAGTCTCTGTTTCAGGCATGTGATTACCACAGTTCACGTTACAGTGATGTGTGGCATCACTTGCAACTTCTCAAAATTCTAGACCTTGCATTATCACATCAGGGTAAACTTAAAATTCATCACTGAAGGCCTTGTGTTTCTGAACACATTTCATATGTTAAAAAAGGAAAACTATAATCAAATATTTATGTTTAAAAACTTTTTAAATATTCAAACCAAAGAAATAATGTAGAAATTCCAAATGAAATGACAATCAGAAATCTTAAAACTGTGTTAATGGTGACAACCTATTTCAAAGATTAAACTGGTTACTAAACTATAAAAAACACTTAGAAAAGTTGCAATCCCATTTAGGCATTTTTATTTCATTTTTTTCTATAATTGAGGTTCATTAATTGTTTCGTACACTAATATAGGCTTTGTGCTCAAACAAAAGATAATTTCATTGAAGAATACATTATAATAACATACATTTCCTGCTTTTCATATTCCTAAAACATACACTCAACAAAGCCCATTTTGCAATGTCAGGGACAAACCTCAGGGTGTCTGGTAGGCAAAGAAGGTGGCTGGAGTCAGGATACCCTTCAAACTGATATTTTAAAAGAAGACATGCTGAAATTGTTTAGAAAGGCAAATTAGTCTTTCAAATGGGGCAAGCAAATAGAGCAGTATCTTCTCAGAGACTAAGGGCACATTGTGCTGGGATCAATACAGAGAATGATGAACTTGACCACAGGACCTACAAGCAAACTGATAAAAGTTGAGTCCATTTTCCCCTCGAAGTTGCCTTTACCTTTACTACAGGACAACATGCCCTCCACAGGGAATAACTGAGTAACTTACATATTCCTTGAGGTGCAAGCAGACACATGCCAATGTTTTGTCAAGAACCCAGAGGTCTCAGGGAGCAACTGCAATGAAACCAGGAAGCAAAGGTGGCTAAGTATGGGTCAGTGCACCCAGCAAATTTTGAGGACTACTGAGAGCCATAACACAGTCACTGGAAATCATTAATTTCCTAAAATAAATTACAGAGCACTCCATGTTTACTCCCATAAAAAGGGTTCTCTTACTCTCTTTTATTTCAGTTTGCTTTCTAATCAGGCACAGAAATGGGTGGAAAAGAGATAGCCTCCTGATGCTTCTGTGTCTGGGAAACTTGACCATCCCTTCAATGCTGCCATAACCCTGCAGAGAATATCTCCCACAGACAAGACCAAGTTCCTTTGAGACAATGAGTCTCCAGGTAGCCATCTGCAGAGCATGAACCTTTAATTAAAGGAGGAGAAAGGAGAGGGGAAAAAATCTCAATGCTGTGTTTTAATAAAAGCTAAGGGACCTGCTGCCTCCAACTATCTTCTTTTTAACTTTTTTATTAATGTATTACATGTATACATATCTTACCATTGCCCCCCCACTCCCATGCATACCCTAATCCCCCAGTGTCTTGTGTTCATTGATGAGGCTTATATGCATGCATACAAGTCCTTTGGTTGATCTCTTATCTACCTAACTATCTTCTATGGCCACTCTTGTGTAGAAGGACAAAGCATCATTTCTAAATGAAGTAATAATTTATCCTTGCAAACCCTAAGTGAGTGGGGAAAGAAAAAAAGTAAAAGCAACCCAAAGACATCACAGGGTTGGGTAAAGAGAGGAGAGAAGGAAAAAGGTTGGATGGGGAGGTAATTAGAACATGGTGGTGGGGAAAGTGTCATAGTCTAGGGAGAAATTAGTATGTTGTGCAGGAATTATAGTAGAATAATCTAAACTTCATTAAGAAATTAGGGAAGGGGTGGTGACCATTAGTGGGATAAAAATATACAGAGAGTAGCCCCTCCAAATTAAAAGGGGAAAAGTTGAATGAACAACATCTTTATCAAACCAACAATAATTGAGGAAAAGGAAAAAAACACGCAAAAAAACAATATGAAACATAAAAAGATGAAAACAAAACATTAAGAGAATGAATTAGATTCATGCATTCAAATACAGTTGGGTTAAAAAGCAAAAATCACCTTGGCCAGGTGGCTCAGTTGGTTGGAGCATCATCCCATGCACTGGCAAGCCATGGGTTTGGGACTAAGGTTCAGGTCCAATCCTCAATCCAGGAACATGCAGAAGGCCAAGGATCAATGGTTTTCACATTAATGTTTCTCTTTCTCTGTAGCTCTCTCTCTCTCTCCCGCCAGCCCTTCCCCTCTGTCTAAAATCAATAAGCATATCCTTGGGTGAGGATTAAAAAACAAAAGAAAAAAATAGCTATGTCTCACTTAAAAAAAACACACACTTAAAGCAACTTGAAAAATAAAAGGGATAAGAAAGAGATATTAGATAATTGTATACTAAAGGAAGTATTTTCCTTAGTAGAGTTTTTTAGTTTATTATTTTATATCATACAATAATGTTTGCTTTCATAGTAATGTTAAATCCTTATAGTTGATAAAAATGAAGACTCTAAAACAGTGGTTCTCAAAATGTGATTTCAAGATCTGGGAACTTATTGAAATGGAAAATCTAGGCCTCTACCCCACCCCAACACTGACCTATTAAACCAGACATTCTGAAGTTAGGCCAGGAATCTGTTTTTAGCAAGTTCTCCTGGTGATTTTGTTTACTTTAGGAATGATAGGAACCTATATGCGCATTATTGGTTTCAGGAACCTAAAGCAGCCCTCTGCCAAAGAGACAATGATGTTGCCTACTAGTATAGTGAAGGAGAACATATCCAGGGCTGACAATCAAGAAATGATAAAGAACTTTGAGGGAATATGATTGAACCATTAACATCTGCTCTATCTCCCCAAATTTACTTTTTAATAGAGTTAGAGAGCAAAAAACAAAACAAAACTTTGAGATGTTCATCTGCTCAAGCAAGTTGTCTACGATGAGGTTTAAGCAGATTTGAATTCTAGCTGTGTCGTTTATAAATTGAGATGCCATTAGGCAAGTAACTTCATTTCTTTAGGCCTCAATTCCTCAATCTGTAAAATGGAGAAAAGAATCTTATCTCAGAATGTTTTTTTGAAAATTACATAAGCTAAAGTAATGAAGTACTTAGCATATTACTAGCACTTAAGTCATCTCAAAAAGTGGTAATTCATTATAATAATAAATATGATAGCTAGCCCAAGCTTAGTTTAACTAAGTGCCTTATGTTTTGACTTTGTAATCCTCATAACAATCTCATGAGGCAAACACCATTATCATCCCTGTTTTCCAGATGAGTGAAATAAGGCATAACACTAGCTTAAGGTTGCCAGTTGGTAAGTGGCGGATATGAGTTCTATCTAAGCAGGCTGACCCTGAAGCCTGTACAGTTACTACGAGACAGATCCCCTCCAAGATGATGCTAATGATGATTACATGGTCTCTCCTATGATCACCAGTCAAGACATTCAAATTCTACATTCCCACTTTGCATTCCACCCATATATCCTTGGAAGTTTACTTAAAAGAATGAACTGCCCACCTAGAAGGGTAACAAACCAGCAATGCTAGAATTAAGTCTCTGGTGTTAATACAAAAGACAACTGGAGATTTGGTCCCATAAATTATCCCTTAATTTATGGGCCATTCAGCCAGTGTTTGGAGGCAAATTTGTCCTTAGCACTGCACCATGTATTCAATAGTGCTCTTTTGCAACTTCTCCTGTCTAGCTAAGGTATATCATCTATTGCCATGATCATCAGTTGCCTTTTAGCACTGCTCTCCCATTGCACCCAACTGCCAAATACATAGACTTGAATAAATTCTCCACTCTGCCTAAACCAGTGCTGCTAAGGATTGGTAGAAAATTAAACAGCTATTATGTGACAACACACATAAAGCACTTAGCACATCAGCAAGCACATAGTGAGTGAATGAAAGAAAATATCATCTATTACTACTTGTCAATTTTATTTCATTCTTAATAGTGGCTAATTTAAACATATTCTTTTTCTTCTCAGCAGATGAACTCCGTATCACTTAAGCATTATCTCAGCTTCTTGCCACCAAATCAACAGGCTTACTTGCAACCACACCTACAATTGAAATTTCCTTTGCATAAAGGGGATGTCATATTCTATCCTCCAGTGCCATTTTTCCAAAGGATATTTGATGTTTTGAATCCCGGATCTTCCTGTCTTTTAAGGATTTCATTATTTCAATAATCCCTCTTGTTCTTATAGCTCCTGTCATTTTTTTCTTGAAAATATTTTTTACAATGAGCAGAAAATTTTTCTAGTTCTTTATCACCATTCACTCCTCAACTCACTGAATACTAGATATTATTCTCCAACATCCCCTTATAATTTGTCTTACCAATTTTTTTTAAAGCTTTCATATAATCTGGGAATTTATCTTGCAGAAATTAGCCAAAAAAGATAGAAAACACGGTGATCACAAGATATTCACATAAATCAAAATGTTAAAAGAAAATTACATGCCCACAGGTAAGAGACTGGTTAAACAAACTACAGTATATCTAACTAATTAAAACCTATACAACTTTTAAAAATAGATAATTATGAATCAATATAGCAATACAAAATCCTTCTTAAGCTAACATTAATAAGAAGGAACAAAGCTGCTATGAGTATGGTCTAATTACAATAATGGAAAACTTACCATTTGGATGAAAAACAAAAGAGAAGCCACAAATATTATACTGAATTTAATGTTTTAGTGTTAGGATTATGATTGATATCTTCCTCTCTATTTTCCAAACTCCCTGTAATGTTGTGACATTGTTTTCACAATTAAAAAAAAAACAGACTTATTTTCATAGACCAGACAATTCTTACATAAGTTATGACACATCAGTAAACCTGCCAAATTTCCTCAGCCTTTCTCACATTTAACAAATGTATTGAGGGACTGTGCAGTTTTAGCCTGAAGATGGCTGGGGGGTAAATATTTTTATCATTTCTAGCTGACATCTCTTAAGTTTCTGTGTGCAGAATCCTCTATTAAGCATGGGACAAGTCAACAAGTGAATTGAAGTTGACTTTGATTGGCATAAATACCATATTTATCTTTTCAGATATGTAATCAAGAGACAGCTGTCTGGCCACACTTGATTACTAGCATTTCTAAGGTTAATGTAATATCTAAGTTTGAAATCTTGAATATTACAGATAAAATCAGAAGGCTTCAGAATTAGCAGGCCTCATTTACTCTGCTCCCAAGTTTCAGAAACAGGCTGTAATGCATATTCTTTAATTTTCATATCAGAGAAAATTTAAAGAAAATACATATATATTACATTTATCACTGTAATTGAAGAAGTTGGTTTATTTTTTATCCTCACTTGAGGGTATGTTCAGAGAAAGGAAGGGAGAGGGAGATAGAAACATCGATCAGTTGCCTCCCTCCCTACTGTACAAACCTACAACCTAGGTAAGTGCCCTAATGGGGAATAAAACCTACAACCTTTTGTAAACTGGATGATACTTCAAATAGCAAAGAAGTCTTTTTATAAGGTATACTAGTATGTACCATGTAGTATAATAAATATTTTGGTCAATGAAGATATTGAGAAGGGTCAAAGATTGATTACATTCAATATCAACCCATTAAATATAAATACAAGTAAATAAAGTATTTTAGACAACATAGCTTTTATACCTGCTAATCAAATCATTCAACCTTTTTTGTCTCTACGTTTTATCACATGTAATTTGCAGGGATGGATGGATTATAGGCAGAGTCACCCTCAGGGTTCTCATTCCCCGGATGTTACTATTCTTTCTCTACATCCACCTATGCAAAATTTCACTACTTTCTGTGACCTCTCATGTTCATCTTAACTCTAGATAAGTGTTGGAGTCCAAGGGACAGTGTGTGAGGGTAAATAAGGATAAATCAGCTTTTGTTCTGGGCTTTTTCAGATAACATGCACCCAGGGGAAGTTCTCATTTATCCCCATTTCTCCCGGTTGCAGTGTCCCCATCCCACTCCACTGCCACTCTATCAACATCACAGCCATAATGGGTACAATTTTATATTTCTCTGGAATGTTGATGGCAGATAAAAAGTTGGGAACTCCTAATTTAAAAGACCAGAAGAATGTAACTCCTTGTACTATGTAGAGACACCACAAAGGTTGAACTCTGTGTGGAAGATGCAATGTTATAAAAGGAGATTCTAAAACAGTCTGAGAAAGATTACAATTAGATTGAGCTATTATGAGAATGTTAGAATCTAGGCAATGTTCCTTTAGAAGCCTTCCCTGTAAAACTATTTAGTGTATGTTTTTGTTCGTTTGTTTGTGTGTTTGTTTTCAGTCAGAGAAGTTGACTTGGAAACAAAGAAATTTGTTGAAAGAATATTAGAGGCTCACCAGACAGATGAGAAGGTTGGAGTTTCAGCTTAGAAACTAAATTTCCAAGAAAGATGTCCAAATTGTCCAGAACCAGCCTTATGATTTTCTGCTACTGCTGCCATGTGACCTAGATGCTGAAAGTTATATGACCTCTAGGAATATGACTCTACTCCCATCACCGTGGTCACAGCACCAGTACCACTTATTCATCAGAATTGAAACTGGCCACAAACACTTTGTGCCAAATCCTTCCATGGAAAAATAGATTCACACTACTTATCTACCAATCCAAGTCTTGGGTAAGTGTATTTTATTTGTAGGGCCATGGTGACATACTTGTATTCCACCTACAAGGGTATTTTCTGGCTTCTATTTTAGAGAGCTCTGACTCACAAGTAAGAAATATTCCAATAATTAAAAAAGATACTCAACAGTTTATGGGCAACAGAAGGCATGACAAATACCCATGCTATCATTTTACTGTTAACTGTTTTTGGTAATTTACTTAACAAAATATTTGTTTTGCTTAAAAGGTATGACAAACAACATAAATTGATGAACAAAGACAGAGATGCGTTGATGAGACTGTCAAACCTCAGAGGGAAGCAAGGAAGGGTGGGGGTAAAGGACTTGTATACATGCATATATATAAGCATAACCAATGGACACAGATACCAGGGGGATGAGAGGGTAATGGGGGGATAATAACATATATGTAATACCTTAATCAATAAAAAAAGAGAATAGGTAAGCAAAAAATTACATAGTTCTATAAACTCATCTGCTTCTGAAAGATTTGTTTGTCCTAAGAACTACTTTCTTGAGTTCTTTCCATGTACCAACCAGCATAACATAATCCATAGACATGATCTTACTTAAACCTGGCAGCAGTTATTTATAGGTGAGGTTCAGAGAAGCTGGATGACTTGCCTGAGATCACATAGCCAGGAAAAAAACAGGGATAAAAATTTTGACCCAGAATGAGGCCTGGTAGTTGTTCAGTATTTCACCTGAATCATCCCTTTCTCTATGCCAGGTACAAGCTCCATGCTGACAGTAGGCACATAGTGAGACACTGTCTAAGCAGAATAAAGCACAGCACGAAAAAAACACAAATTCAGAAGAGCAGCATCCAAAGAGATGAATCCAGATTAACTGTGAGACAAACTTGCCATTTTCCAAATTATGTCAGAGCTGTGCGTTTCAAAATGTTTTTTGAAATGTTTTATGTAGTCTCTTAAAATTATTTTGAATAACTATCTGCTCATTCTATATTTTGTAAGTTGATATCTAAAATTTTATTACATTTAAATAACTAAAACCATGCGATTTCCAACATATTGTAAATATTAATACTTCAAAATAAAAATCTCATCACTTTTTAATGTATCAAATGGAAACTATATACATAAAAATTTTATATAACTCATATTCTATTTTAAATCCACATGAATGAGCTAGCTAATCTTTATCATTGGAAATTTTTTCTTTTCCTCTTCTTAAACTCACATTTTCATTTTATTTCTCTCATATAATTTTATTCTATTAAAATATATTTATACTGGAAAGTATTTTATTAACCACTTATCATTCTTTTAGCACAAAAAGATGTCTTGTGTTTATTCATTAGATTTTAAAGTTTATTTTATTCCCAGTGATCCTAAATCTCTAATATTAAAAAAATCTGAATAAGTTATCACTAGTAATAAAAAAATTGATAAAACTACTAAATACATAAATGTTTGATATGTTAATATATCATTATTGTATATTATGTAACTAAATTTCATTGGATATACGTATGTCTTCAATGAGACAAATGGGTATTTTTTCATGTTTTTAATATATATTTTTAATTGATTTTTAGAGATAGGAAGAGAGAGGGATAGGGAGAGAGAAATATCATCCATTGGCTGCCTCCTGCGCTATTGGGGATCGAGCCCCCAACGATGGCATGTGCCTTGACCCAGAATCAAACTGGTGACCTCTACATTCATGGGTCAATGCTCAACCACTGAGCCTCACTGACTGGATGAGATTTTTTTAAATTGTCCATGCTTTTATAGGACAGAGTGTGAGAATGACTGACTCTTAATAGTCTCAAATTATGTGGTTTCAAGTGGAACTTTATTGCCCTTTTTTTCAAATTTGTTCCTCTGATCCTTACATTTCCTCTTTTATTAGACTGTTCACTTACCCAGGCTCAGAGTTACTCTGAGGAAAGAAAATATATCTTTCCCCTCTCAGCACTTCCCACTAACATCCAATTAATTTTCAAGATTTATCTGCTCAGGGTCTATGCTTTCTTCCCCTCCATTATCTTATATCTGCCACTACCCTGAATTTCATTGGTAGCTACTAACTGGTCTCCCTCTTTTCTTTTTTCTTCCCAGCTAATCTATCTTAAATATTACTACCTAGTCAATCCTGCTTGCCCAAAGAAAGCTCAGGTCTTATAACTGCCCGGCATTAAAACTTACTATCCTTCCCCCATTATCTGAAATATTCCTTCCAAGCACCTTAGCCCAGACCTGCTCACTCAAAGCCAATCACAATGTGATTATTATTTTACTAAGGGCCCAGAACACGAAATTCGTACACAGATGGGGTCCCTAGACCTGTCCTGAAATCAGGACTGATCTTCTCCAACTGCTGAAAGTTCCCTGTTCCCCATTGGGTAATCAGAGCCTGCTGGCCGGGGTGAGGAACCAAGAGGTTGGCCAGCAGGCCCCAATAGGGTGATTGAGGCCTGCAGACTGGGGGCAGCTACTGTGTTGAGCGTCTGCCCCCTCTGGTCAGTACACATCATATAGACCCATTGTTCTGTTCACTGGTCAATTTGCTTATTTTATATATATATATATATATATATATATATATATATATATATATTGCTCATATATGAATAATTATGTATCCATGCTTCTTAAACTGAGGACTTATACATTCTGGGCTTTGAGACACTCACTATACAAAGGGGTATGAGCAGCCACAGGATTGTGGCATCTTCTTGAAAACAATTAAGACTTTTTTTATATTAAAACAAATATACAGTGGTACCTCGAGATACGAGTGCCCTAACATACGAGATTTTTGAGATACGAGCCATTGAGCAAATGATTTTTGCTTTGAAATAACGAGCAACATTTGAGATAGGAGTAATCGCACAGATCGGCCGGCTGCACACGACCCATCAGTTTACCGAGACTGGAGCATCTCATAGTTTCCCACACCTCAAGGTTACGGAATGAATTAAACGCGTATCTCGAAGTACCACTGTACTAGTATAGAATAAAATGCAAACTTTCTATGAATTATTAGGGAAAGGGGCCAGGCTTTAAAGAAATTTAAATTATGCAACTGGCTATCTCTAGCTATGCTAGTAAGTTCCATTTGGCCACTGTATACTCCAAAGGAAGTTTTAAGAATCATTCTTGCCCTAGCCAGTTTCCTTTTTAGAGAAAAGAGAAGGGAGAGAGAAACATGGATGAGATTACTTCCTTCCTCTCTGATATCAATAAAAATATATATTTTTTTAAAAAGAATCATTCTTGAATGTGAAAACTCCTTGTTAAAATCATTATTTAAATTATTTTAAAATATAATGATTTAATCATCTTTTACTCCATCTGTATACCACTCACTCTCCCTGCCTCTTTTGAACACACTTATGCTGTTCTTTCCCCTAAAATACATGTACGTATTTTATAACCACACTATAAAATTCTATCTACTTCAAGGCTCAGATTTAAAAGTTGACTCTGCCCTAGCTGTTATGGATTAGTGGATAGAGCATCAGCTTGTGGACTGAAGGGTCCCGGGTTTGATTCCAGTCAGGGCACATGCCCGGGTTGTGGGCTTGATCCCCAGTGGGAGGCATACAGGAAGCAGACGATCAATAATTCTCTCTCTCAATAGGTCATTGATGTTTCTCTCTCTCTGAAATCAATAAAGATATATTTTAAAGAAATAAAATAAAATAAAAGTTGACTCTTCCATGGAGGCTTAGAGAACCACACATACTCTCCTCTCACACTTTTTAAAAAGTAAGCCTCTAGCTTCTTCCTCTCAGGCTTATTTAAACAGTAATGTACTTGACAGCAATATCTGCATCGAAATAAGTGCACTGCTCTGATCCTCCAAGAGTGCCTAACATAACAGGTGCTCAATAAATAGTTGCACCCTGGCTGGGTGGCTCAGATGATTGGAGAGTTGTCCTGTACACCAAAAGATTGTGGGCTCGATTCCCGATCAGAGCACATACCCAAATTGTGGGTTCAATCTTCCATCAGTGTGTTCAGGAGACAATCAATCAATGTTTTTCTTCCTCATCCATCTTTCTCTTTCTCTCTTCCCCTTCCTTTTTCTCTAAAAAAATCAATAAAAACATATTCAAGTGAGGATTAAAAAACAATTTAAAAATAAATTAAAAATAGTTCAATGACTGAAGGAATGAATAAAGCACCACTGTTTCTAGGATCATCATGAAGTTACTTTTGCTTTGTCTATGATACCTTTTACTGAGAAAATGTATACAAGATATGCCTGCTTCTACTCAGAGTAGCAGACTATGGCCCACTCAGTCGCTGAAAAGGGATTCTGGTACAATTTAATATTTAGTTCTAAACCAGAACATTCCCCCAAATCTTTTCATAAGTCAACAATATAACTAGAGGACTTGCTTCAATTGTCAACATGCCACCTTCAAAGAAATACATAGAGCTTTCAAAGTCATTTTTAAAGGATGACTGTATCTAATATAAAAAATGCTGAATTATTTACTAAAGCTTGAGCCTTATAATTGTATGAAAGAGACATTAGTGCAGGGTGCTTTGGCAGCACAGCTGCTAGGTCATTACAAAAAAAAATATGGGTCTAACAGATGGAGAGAAACTAGAATTAAACCTGCAGGTATTTCTTTTTCTTTCTCAAGTCATGTTTATTTTAATTAAATTAGGGAAAAGAAAGTCTCATTTCTTAAAGGGAGAAGTCTTAGAGGACTTTCATCTCCCTACTATTTCTTTCCCTACAGAATTCTGAATGGGGGCAGTGTGAGGTGGGAGGAGAAGAAAGCCTGTGGCATTTTATGATTGGAACTTTTAAAAGGAATGATGCATTTCTTTTTTTTTCAGAAATGTTTAATAAATTATGCTATATGAGCTGTTAAAATAAGAATCTTCAAGTCAGAGGTAAAATGTAGGGAGAAACAGAAAATCAAATCAGGTATCAAACTAATTAGAATCAATTAGTTCTTGCCAATAAATTCTGTGTTTGTGTCTGATACATTATAAACCACATTATTTTTAAGAAGCAATTATCCAATTATCATAGCAAGAATGAATTCATGGACATTTTGACCCACTTGTGGAAAACAGATTTACAGACACCCATTTCCTCTGATGTCAAGAAACTTAATCTTACCAATTCAAAGTAAATTTAGTTCCTTCTGGCTTTAATTCCACTCCATCTAGATAAGTAGCTGTCAGTTCAATATTTCTCCTCCATGTTATTCTTTCCTTCTTGCCAAGGAGAGAGAATGAGAGGATGACCTACATTTCCAACAATCCCTATATTTTTTTCTTCAATAATCACCATTGTGAAGAATCACTTAAATAACAAAAATACGTGTCAGAAACTGTTATAAGTACTTTTAAAATTGTCTGCCCATTTTACAGATTAGGAAACTGAAGAACAGAATGGTTAAGTTACTTCAACTTAACCAGATCTCACAGCATGCCCAGATCGCACAGGTATCAAGTACAGTATTTAAAACTAGGCTTTAGGAGAGAGTCTTTTGATTCCCCATGACTGAAACTTCAGAAGCTCCCTCTACTGGCTGGTGACAAATTCTGGGCAAACCCTGCAAACTCCATTCTTTACCTATCTAAAGGGAAAAAGCTTGTCAATATATAGCTGCTAAGATATGTGGTTGAAAATAGTTTGAGATATTCAAATCTATGTAGGCCTTTCCACTATTATTATTAGTATTAATTAATTAATTAATTAAAGTAACCTGCTTCTAAGGAAATTATATGATTTCCATATCTCAAGAAATGGTGAACAGAGAAATTACCTACTTGCAAGTTTCTCTGAATTTTTCCTTCAAATACATATACCATTAAGAAACTTTGAAGTACTGTACTATGAATAGAAGCAAGATGTCCAGTATAAGTAGAATAAGGATATGAGTCTCAGGAGAAAGAGAATCTGTGTGATATTCCTAAAGGGGTAATAAGATTCAAGAAGGGTATTACATGATGCTTCAAGTTAAGTGGGACCACAGGCAGCCTGGCATAGATCTCCAGGTCACAATCACAGCACAGAAAGAAGAGAAAAGTACCAGAATTTAAGAGATCATGTGGACAGAAGCAAGAAACATCTCACCAGTTGTCAATGTTGACACACTGTCAGTCAGCTTGAGCTGTTATAACAAAATACCATCATCAACTGAGTGGCTTAAATAACAGACAATTATTTCTCACAATTCTGAGGCTGAGAAGTATAAGATTAAGATGTCAGCAAAATGAGCTCCTGGTGAAAGATTCTCTTCCTGGCTTGCAGATACCACCTTCTCAATGTGTCCTAACATTGAGGGGAGGAGAAGAAAGAGAGAGTGTGGCTCAGAATGGTTCAGTGGTTGAGCTTCAACCTATGAATTCAGTTATCAGTTCCTGTCAGGGCACGTGCCCAGGTTGTGAGCCTGTTGCCCAGTAGGGAGCATGCAAGAGTCAGCCAACCAATGATTCTCATCATTGATGTTTCTAACTCTCTTTTTCCCTACCTCCCTGAAATCAATAAAAATATATTGATTTAAGAGAGAGAGAGAGAGAGAGAGAGAGAGAGAGAAAATGTGTGTGTTTGTGTTTGTGTGTGTGTGTGTGTGTGTGTGAGAGAGAGAGAGAGAGAGAGAGAGAGAGAGAGAGAATGAATTCTGGTCTCTCTTCCTCATTTTATAAGGGCACAATTCCTATTATGGGGACCCTCCACCCTCATGACCTCATTTAAACCCAATTATCTCCCGAAGACCCCACTTTGAAATATCATCACAAAGGAATTTTGTAGGGGCACAAACATTCAGTCCATAATACAGATGTCCTTTTATGATAATACTTTATCTCTACAAAAGTCCCCAGATTCATGTTCAAACTCCAGGAAGAAAGAGAAATTCTGAGGGAAAAAAAAAATAAAGAAAGCAAGTTGCCCATAATCACACCAGGAAGGTCCTCAGAATTTGGTTTTCAGTCCATTCACCAAAAAATAAAAACATGAAACACTGCATTGACACTCGAGTGTAGATTGGGAGTCATTCCATCTACCAATTATTATCTTTGTTTTTTAATTTGAAGGTAAGTTTATGTACATAAATGGCAAGAAAATAGAGAAAGACTATCTATGAAGAAGTATTGTTTCCAGAAATAAAACTTATAGTCTCCAGTACTTATACATCACTAGAGGCCTAGTGCATGAATTTGTGCACTGGTGGGCTCTAGCCAGCCTGCCCCAATGGGGATCATTGGGGGCAGGCCAGCTGTGTCAAGTGGCTGTGGGCAGGACCAGCCAGTGCCAGGGGTAGTTTGCCAGCTAGTCCCATCCTCAATCGGGGTAGGGATGCCCACTCTGGGGTGGGGTTGGCCAGGGTGAGGGGCTGCAGACTTCCAGTCGTTCCACCATTCAGGTGATTTGAATATTATCCTTTTATTATATAGGATAGCCAACTAGGGAAATATATTGAAGAGGAAATATATTAACCTTTTCACAATGCGCAGATATCACTTATTATTTAGTTATGGTTAACCAAGACATGTGATAGTGATCTAACATTATAATGGGATAATTGCTAACCTGAAAGTTTTGATTTAATAATCAATATTTACACATTCCAGGAAAATTTTGAAATTGGTTATGGTTTGGCAGAAATGGTCTCTTTGTAAATGTATCTTTATAGTGTGAGTTGCCTCCAATGTGAATGATAAGTAAAGTAAATGAAGCTGGTTAAGGCACCACTTGGCTTAAACACACAAATGCTCGAACTCTACTGTGCCTGACAGAGATGGCTGGCTCTCCCCTGTAGTAGGAGCCCTACATTTTTCTTTAGACAGGTGTTTGCTGAGAAATTGACAGCAAGGGTGTCAAAACAAAAACACAGTAACAGGTTTAATCAGACACACCAAAACAAACACAGAAAAACCAACTTGAGCTTACAAATGGAAAATATTGCAAAACAAGACAGAAAATAACAAATTCAGGTAATTATTTTAAATGTTATTCTTCACACATGTTAAAAATGTCAAACATTTTCTGGTTCCTAACATGATGGAGCTTTCCAACAACTAAGATCCAAAGAAACATCTGGGAAATAGGACAAGGTGTATAATGTTATTTATGTGTGAATTCAGATACTCAAAGTATGGCACTTAGCCCAAAAGACCAGGATGATGCTATTAGGTATTGCTTATGGCTTAAATTCCATTGAAATTATCTCACATTCTTTGGTCATCACAATGAATATACCACTCATTGGTGCTGAGGAGAAAAGAAGGGGAGATGCTCTTTAAAGTAGTTAGAATAGATAGGATACACGAATGTCTGGGGGTTTATTATGACTGCAGAGCTTGACTTGGGAATTATGGCTAGATGTAGACTGAAGGACAACCCAGACTGGGTATGAGGAGGTAGGCTAGGTATTCCGAAGGCCCCAGACTGTACACCTAAGACGTAAAAGCAGCCACGATTAGCCCTTTTATTTGTACAAACCCAGGCTGGGTTTCCGAGGAAACAGACTCAGAAGGGATTAGTGTGCAGGAGGCTGTAGGGGGAGCTTTGTGATCAACACCTGTGGAGAAGAAAAAAACATAGCTCTGCTGAGCAGAGGCAGATGAGCTCTCAATGAAAGCCTCAGCGGAATTCATGGGAAGTTCTGAAGACAATGAATTCTGGAGCTGTCCAAAGCTGGGAGGAGAGATCAGGCCTTTGTAAGTGTCCCCTTCCCACACTCTGCCCAAATCCAGCCCTAGAAAGAACAAGACTTTGGACAAATCAATTCCTCAGATGGGGCAGGAGTTCTTTGAAGGGGGTTCACAGCTGAGTCCTGCTGTCCCTCCTGTCAACCACAGAAGCCTATCTATGGTCATGAATTACTTTCTTGACTCCATTTTTTTACGTATTTTCAAAGACTCATCTTTGAAAAACTTCTTTATAATCCACTGTCAGCAGGTATCCCACTTATATAATTTAACCAATCAAGTAACAGCTCTGCTTCAGCAAATGGGCCAATCAGTCTTAGATGGTGACCATTTATCACCACCAACACAAAGAAAGCATAATTCCCAATCACAAGCAGTCCCACTCTAGTCACTGAAAGTTATCTAAAACATATGTTGTTGTTTTTTAATTATAGATGACATACAATATTACATTAGTTTCAGGTAAACAACAGAGTGCTTAGATGTTTACATACCTTACACAGTGGTAAGCACGTTAGGTCTACTAACCATCTGTCACCATACATAGTTATTAGAATATTACTGACTATAATTCCTTTGCTGTAAATTACATCCCTGTGACTTATTTTATAAATAGCAGTTTAAGCTTCTTAACCCTCTTCACCTTTTTGGTCATCTTGTTTAAAATACATCTGTAAAATTGCCTATTAGAAGATTCATGAGATCAAATTCTAACCAACCACAAACAACATCTGAGATCCAAAAAAACATCTCGGAAAAAGACTGTAGGAGAATGAATTCAATAGCTATCAACAGAGGGATCAAATATCAAATGACCAAATATTGTTCACAAATAGAATTTACTATAAATCTGAAGGAATTAGTGTAGAATTCCGATTCCCATTTAGGGAAAGGGAAAATGCAGACAAAATATTCATAACAATATAAATGTTAGAAGTTATATCTTTGGAACCCAGCTATTTATTTATTTATTTATTTACCGTTAAATGTTTGATTTTTATTACTTTCTTCCATGAACAATGCAAGTCTCATTTAGCACCTTCAGTTAATCAGCCAGGGTGACACAGTTACAGCAAACAAGGAAAAAATATCTAAGTGGCCTCCCAGCTCTGCCATACTAGCAAATGTATGACTTTTGTTAGGCTTTTGACATGTTAAGGGAAAAAAGCAATGGTGTTTGTCCTACCTACTTTTAGGAATTTTCAAATGAAAACACTGGATCAGACATATCTAAGAAATAAAGAAATTTTATAGCAAAATCAATGTAGCCTTGCCTATTCCCATTCAGTTTACTAAAATATCCTTTATGAATCCTTCATAAGTTAACCTACTCAGTTACCTATTATCAGAAAAAAAAATCATTAACTATTTCTTAATCTAAGAATGTCGTCAGCCAATTCACTTCTGAGTTGAGTATTGAAGAAGACATTAAAATATTCATAATTTTTTAAATAAAAAAATTCAAGTTTTATTTCATCCTTGATCCCCTGGCTTTAAATGTTGTAACAAGTTGTGTGTGTGTGTGTGTGTGTGTGTGTGTGTGTGTGAACATTTAGGATGGAGAAAGTTCGTGCACCCACCTGTAGATGAAAAGAACAATGGGAACAAGAAGAGATGACATGTTTTGCTTGAATTGCTTCAATTAAAGTCAGACCCTATGCCCAGAGGTTCAGCAGCTTGGCTCCCCATTATAACAATGTCCTTCTGACATAGGCATTTTGTTTTCTAGCAGAAGCATTCCGCTGAGATTTGATGCATCTCATCAACACTAGTCCATCTCCTATGTTAAACGTGCTATTAGGAAAGGTTTACCACGTCTGAAAACTGGAAGGGGCTGTGCACAGGCTATTCCAGCAGCTTAGCTATTGCACTGGCACATCTCCAGTTCCTCTGCTAAATACATAATTAAATCTCACGGTCGACATGGTGTGATTCATTCCCATAAAGTGTGAAAACAAACAACTGTGCATGCGCTGTCCCCAATTTCAAATTCAAAACAAAAATATCCTGGAATCTTCTATTTCCCTTAAGCTCCAAATGTAATTAGACCGTTTTTAAAGACAAGTAGTCTTCCAGTTTCCATGTGTTAAATCCAATCTGTCAGTTACAAATAGGGAGGGGGGAGGAGAGAGACAAACGACTGCAAAATGTAACATCTTGGTTTCCTCTCTTATAGTTAAGTGCTCAAAATGACTTTTTTCCCCTAGAATTACCAAAATGCCATTGCTCTCTCAGGCAGTGCCTTTGTTTATTTACCAGTTTACTGCCAAGAGCAAATGTTCTGAAGTAAGTAATCAGACCCTCAGAGTACTGTTGACTAATGCAAACTTACAAACTGCAGCAATGTGACAGAGGACAGCCGTGAAGCTGGCTTTGGCTCCATTCCATGCCCTAAGTCATGGGAAATTTAAAAGAGATGCCCAGCACCTCCCCATGGACGTCACTACTGAGTTCTTTAGGAGGGCACCAATTATTTTCATTCTTCCCAATAAATTTAATATATAATAAACTAGATTCTTTCTACCGCTTTTCAGAAGAAATTCAGTATATGAATAGAGTAAATGTTTGTCACAAGTAGATGTTTATAGTATATTTATATTAGTAGAGGTCAAAATAAATCAGTAAATAATTCAAGAAAAGAGGGAAATCATTTATACTAATACAAGCATAATATGCTAATTAGACCAGATAGTCAGATGACCTTCCAGACTACCTTCTGGACAACCTTCCAGATGAAGCCCGCAGCTGGGAGGGCGGAGCCTCTTGCATGAATTTTGTGCATCAGGCCTCTAATCCTATTTAATAAGAGTAATATGCAAATTGACTATACCTATGCTATATCCACAAACCACGCCCACCAGCCTCACACACCAGCTCACCAGAGCAAGTATACAAATTAGCCCAACCAATATGGCTACAGCCACAGAGAGAGTAGGAGGGAGGCTTGGGTTGCCCCTAGTAATGGAGGAAGCCAAGCACGCAGGCCTCCGCTTAAGGCAACATTGAGCAAGGCTTGGGTTGCACCTGGTGATGGAGGAAGCCAAGCTTTCCGTATGCCCTGGCTGGCGCTTAAGGCTACAAAGTTTCAATGGCTGTGCCAACAGAAGGCTTGGCTACACTTCAGGCTACAAAGTTTCAATTGTAGAAGATAAATAAATCCCAGATACCAGGGCCTCTGTTTGGGTCACTGGGGGGCGTGGCCATCCTGCAAAGTACCACAGGACCCTCACCCAGGCTACCCCATGCCCCAAGTGAACACCCATCCTGATCCGGGACACCCTTTAGGGCAAACCTGCTGGCCCCTACCTGTGTACCAGACCACTATGCTATCTAATAAAAGAGTAATATGCAGATTGACCATCACTCCAACACACAAGATGACTGCCCCCATGTGGTCAAAAGATCCTGCCTTCATGTGGACACAAGATGGTCACCACAAGATGGCCAACAGAGGAGGGCAGTTGGCAGAGACCAGGCCTGCAATGGAGGGCAGTTGTGGGTGATCTGGCCAGCAGGGGAGGGCAGTTAGGGGGGACCCAGGCCTGCAGGGGAGGGCAGTTGGGGAGGACCCAGGCCTGCAGAGGAAGGCAGTTAGGGGTGACCAGGCCTGAAGAGGAGGGCAGTTAGGGGTGACCAGGCCCACAGGGGAGGGCAATTAGGGGCAAACAGGCTGGCAGGGGAGTGGTTAGGGGGTGATCAGGCTGGCAAGCAGAAGCAGTTAGGGGCAATCAGGAAGACAGACAGATGATCAGGTGGGAGCCAGCAGTCTGGATTGTGAGAGGGATGTCTGACTGCCTGCTTAGGTCCAATCCTATCCTATCTGGATCGGGCCTAAACGGGCAGGCAGACATCCCTCAAGGGCTCCCAGATTGGAGAAGGAGCAGGCTGGGTTCCTTCTCCAATGAATTTCATGTACCAGGCCTCTAGTATGGTTATAATTCTCTTTGCATTAAATATTAATTTTGTGGCATAAGTCTATAATTCATAATGCAAGTAACCTGAATATATATTTAAGCTAATATATGAGTATATGTTTATAGAGGTTAAGTATATTTATGCAAATGTGTTTCATCTACAAACATGGCATATATATACAGCTGTTCAATACCAACAATTTTCTATCCCATTAAGTCTGTCATTTTTCATCTGTTTCTATTCTACTATGTTATATACCTGCTTATGCTATATTATGCTTATATACATATATATATGCTTTCTCATAATTATATTATATACTTTCTTTATACTTTTGCCATACCACATAAGTTATTTTCTAAAACATGGTACATGCATCCCTGATTCTATAATTCTGCAAATTATGTTCTCTCAACTGAAAATGCTATTCCACAAACTGTCAAAACATCTCCCTGGAATTTCACAGCCCAATTCAAATGCCACTGACACTTAAATATTTGTCACCTCCTAACCCCTCAGAGTATATTTTGTTTCTCTAGTTGCCTTGGTACAATTTTTTGATCTATTGGTATGTGCACTGATATATATTTTTCCCTCCACCTATTAAAACTGTTAAGAGTTATGATAAGAATTATGTCTCATTCATTTTTAAAATCTTTTGTAAAGCCAAAAGCAGAATTTTAAAGATAGTCCCTACTCAAAAAAATGGTATTGACTAAACAAAGAAATGTATAACATCTCTAGCATGTTCATTGTAGAAAATATTTTCAAGTGCAGAGAAGTATAAGAACATCTGCAATCCATATTAATATTATATATGCTTTTTGTCTTTTTTGCCTTGTATGTACAAATAACATAAATTCATTCTGTACTTGTGAAAATACTATTTGCCTATTTTAGAACCTACCACAAATATCATGACTGAATGTGTCGTGACTTTTTCTATATACTACACACATTTTATATAATATTCATTATAAGACATAAGGTAACTTAAACAATCTTCTATTGTGAAATATTTTTACTGTTTTTCATTTTTTCTGTTTTCAACTTTCCTATCTTCAAACCTTTTTAATAATACTAAGGAACAAAATTTTTAGAATAAATTATAAAAATCTTAATTAGCTTTATTTAATGATTCAAGAATCAAGCAGCATCCAATCTAGCAGAAAGAAAAAAGCTCCAAGGAGCTGTACAAAATGAAAGACATAGGTAGAAGGGAGCAGGAACAATGAAGTTACACAAGACAAAAAAGTGGATTGGTTATTGCAAGCTTGCTTTCCTTAAGGGATGACAGGGGTCTAAGAGGCAAATTACCTGACTGGTTTAAGATTCCATTTCTGGAAGAGCTGAAACTGTAATTAAGTTAAATCCTGGTTTGATGATGTGGGACTAGCATGAGCAATTCCATTTTGGGCCTGTTGTCTTATTTTTAACAGTAATATAAATAATTTTTCTACTTCTAGTGGTAATTCCATTGCTTGAAATTGTAGACATTACCATGGTCTCTCCATGGACTCACAGACTAAGTGGTCTGCCTATTTTCACTCCTGGTCTTCCTTAGGATATTTCCAACTGAGCACACAGAATATTCCTGTCACCTGCCAAATCATGTCTCCCATCTAGTCAAATCATCCAATGTCTCCTGTTTTCCTCAGAGTAAAAGTCAAAGTCCTAATAAGAGACTAGAAGTCTCTATTCCTATTCTTCCCCCTCATTATTTTTCTGGTCCAGTTTATTCTTTCCCCCCTCTCCCAACATTCTTCACATACACTGGCCTCTGCTATCCCTCAATTCTACCAGCTCTTCCACGCGTTACTTTCCCAGCTGGTGCCCTCCAGACTTAAGTAAAAACCATTACTTTTGAACTCCATTTTCTGATAAGGTCATTAAAGTATATTCACTCTCTCCCCTGTTTTCACATCTTCACTGGATATCAACTACTATTCAAAGAGGCTTAAAAATCAGTCTCTCTTAAAGCCCGCTGTATCTTTTCCATAGACTTCTCACTTTCAGGCATATTTAATTTTTTAATGTCCTTCTTCCCCAACTGTAGACTCTATGTAATAAGAGTAGAGTGCCCTTTGTTCCTAGAATTGTATATCTGACACATAATTTGTATTTAGTAATCACTGTTTTAATAAGTAGATATTATGATGAGTAGACTAGCTAAATATTTGCCTTTAATTCAAGATTATTTCTTATCAATTTATCTCTATACTCAAAATAAATTGAAGCTTATCTCTTCATCTCTAAAAATGCTGTATTCTTTGGCACATTGAATACTCACAGCTTAGCAGACTATTTTCAAATGCACCTACACACTTGTGCACCCCACCCATAGTAGCTGTATATTTCTTAAGAATCAGTTGCGTTTGCTCCCAAATCTGTGTGTGACTATAGCACTTTGTTATAATTACACAACTTCATTAAATATATGCAACAGACTATGGGTAATTCCGTTGAAGGCATTGGTAATACCCATTTAAAGGCAAGTTGCTACAAAAAAAAAAGATGTAAAAAATATTGGTAAAATAAACATGAAAATTAGAAGGAGGCTGCACTTATTGCTTTAAAACTGTTTTAACTACTTAACAGCCCTGCCCCCCAAAATACCTGAAATTTCTAGATGAATAAATATGGTTGTGATTTATGTAAGCAAAGTAAATCATAGAGAACTTGAATCATCAAAAATATATGCAAATAAAAGACCTTAGCCCATGTCAAGACATACATTTATATGTTTGAAGCTAAAATAAAATGTTATTTTATTTATAATTATAGATAGATATTTATATAAGTATATATATATAGATATAAATGTACTTTTTAAAGAGTCACCTTTATTATTTGACTGACCACCATCAGTATTAATAGTAATAATAAATTAATGTAATCTTTCTGCCTCTCAGTTTTCTTATCAACAAAATGGAGAAAATATTAGGTGTGTTGCCTACAAAGAAGATGAATAAAATAAAGTTACATTTCACAAAGTGCCCTAAAAAGCTATTCAATATGTAAGCTGCTGTTATAATTAAATGGACTTAAGGAAAAATTGAAAGTAATAAAAGACACCTTTCCTTCCTCATTCCCCTCAGATGTATTCTTTTCTGGAATTATCAAGGCATTTTCATATAATACTGTTCTAAACTTGAAAATTCAAATGCATCAGACATTCCAAGCATAACTGGAACAAATTCAAATGAACATCAGATTTCCATTTAAATCCAATTTCACTCCCTTTCTCCTTTTCTGTCTCAGAGCACTCTTTTCTCTTATATCTGAGCTCCTCTCTCAAGAGTCAAGGAACTCACTTGGGTCAGCTTCCTACCTGGGGCAGCAGCCATCTTCAAGGGTCTTCATCTATGTCTGCATACCAAGGAGACTCCCACAGCAGTGCCCTGGCAGTTTGCTGAGATGAGTCCTGAACTACTCCGTGAATCCAAATGACCTGAAACAATAGGACTGCAGATAAGAAAAAAGAGGGCTGTGGTTTCTACGAATCCAGTCATTCCAACCTTTCCATCCATCACCTGAACTTAACAGGTCTCATTCAGACCCCACCTGGCTGGGTAGCAGCTCTGCCATCCTTACATGCATGAGAGCCATCTATATACATAAAACCCTAATATGCAAATAGACTACATGGCAGAACAACCGGTCGCTATGATGCGCACTGACCACCAGGGGAACTTGGCGGGCATCAGCAGCAGGTGGCAGAGCACAGAACATGGTGGGATGGTGGAGCAGATGAGCTGGGGACACCAGACCAAGGCGGGGCACCAGTTGCTGTCATCAGTGTGAGCCTCTGGTAGTTATTGAAAATTCTTTGCTCCCATGTGCCACAGTCCCACCTGGCACTCCCATCTGCTGCCAGCACTGGCCCCATTCACACTCATTACCAGTGTGGGAGCCACCGCTGCCAGCACCTGGCGCCGGCCTGATCGCCCCTCAGGGCTTCTCTACCTACCCCTGCTCCTGAGGGGTGATCTGGGCCAGCAGCCACCTCTTGCACCTGCTCCAGCAATGGCCCCACTCACCCACACCTGCTGCCAGTGACAGAATCACTGCTCACACTTACTACCGCTGCCCAATGCCAGTCCCAATTGCTCAGCTCCATCAGTGAGTGTAAGCAGCATCTGCCAGTCCTGATTGCCCCTGAAGGCTTCTCCACCTCCCCCTGCTCCTGAGGGGCAATTAGGGCAGCAGCTGCCGCTTGCACCTGCTGACAACGCCAGCCCCACACACACCTGTTGCTGGCACCAGCCCTAATCACTTTGCCCTGTCACTGGGTGCAAGCGGGGCTGGTGTGGTCAGAGCAGGACTTGCAAACAGGGGACCAGGGGCCATGGTGGGAGGGTCTGGGCGGGGAGGATGCAGAGGATGGGCCCAGACACACCCCTGTGCCACCACAGTCTCCCAGCCCACACTTCCTTTCAAGGTGAACAAATTCATGCACTGGGCCCCTAATTTCCTCAATAATGTGACAATGATACCATAATATGTATTTAGGTTCTGGATCGAGAGAATGGAAATGGTTCAACAATTTTTCCAAATACTATAACAGAATTAGTGGGAAGAGCATGGACTCTGGTTTCAAATCTTTACTACTCAGCTGTTGTGATTTTGTGCAAATTACTTAAATTCTCGTAGGTTCATTTTTGTTTCTAAAACATGCATAAAAAGGCCTACCTTAGAAGGCCAATGTGGTCCAGTGGTTGATTACTGATCCATGAACCAGGAGGTCACGGTTCTATTCCCGGTCAGGACTTATGCCTAGGCTTACTGCCTGATCCCCAGTTGGGGGCATGCAAGAGACAGCCAAATGATGTTTCTCTCTCATCTTGTTTCTATTTCTTTATCCCTCTCCTAGCCTCTCTCACTCTCTCTAAAAATCAATAAAAACATATTTTTTTAAAATATCCTAGAGTGAGGGGCTTTAGTTTTATTTCATAATTAAAAATAATTTATTTAAAGCATCCATTTGCCAGGACATATGAAGTGAGTAGATATTTAAAGGTAAGACAGACTTCAGCTATTTCAGGCTTACTATAGAGAAGTTTTTCTTCTTTCAAATAAAAAGAAATTATGTTTCTGTAATCTAAAGAGAGCTTTGTGCATTCTCTTTGGACATTTTGTCATACATCAGGGTTCACTTACATACAGGAAAAACATGCTTCCTGCCAGGGTCAGGGAAGCAGAAGGCAGCTATTAGAAAAATACAGTATGTTAAATAATAGAACAGCACCTACATGAGTGATAGCAATACAAATTTCATGTTCTTAACCTTAACTCTGTTCTCAGCATTCTACAAGCCATAGATGTCCAATGTAGTCTCAGAAGGATTCATTTTCCAGTTCTTTAGACTAAAGATGTTTTAATGAATAAAGTTTTGAATGAAACAATCTCTAAAAAATATTTCAATAAGGCTGGTATATTTGTGTATTGTAAATAACATGCTTCCTAATAATTATAACATAACATTTTCTAAGTGATGTGTCTCTTTTCAAACTGTCAATGAAATTAATTCAAAAATATAAACAAATCATTATAACCATACAAAGTACATTCAATTACATAATTATATACATAGTCTTAATAGATGTTTTCTGACTAAGTAGCTTTAAATAATCTAAGAAAACACCTACTATTTTTAAGTAACTAATTTATAATAATAAAAGCATAATATACTAATTAGACTAGACACCTTTGGACCTGGGCTGCAAGGGCCGAGGCAAGCCGCCACAGCTGTGAAGGCCGAGCCCCTTGCACGAATTTCGTGTATCGGGCCTCTAGTTGAATATAAGAACTTATCATTTTACCTTTCTTCCAGAGACAAAAACTGTTTCCAAAAATGTTTTCCAGGAAGAAATGTCTTCTTTTTTGGAGTAAGAGTTTAATTTTTAAAGACTCAAGCAAATCATATGCCAAGTGAGAGAAAAAAAAATGATTGATTCAAAGGACTTTTGTGTTTTACAGCTGATATTTAATAGACTTTTGTATTACAGCTAAGCTAAAGATAATCATTTCTCATTATCTTTATCAGAAATCCAGAAGGCCCAGCCACATGCAGAACTGGTAACTGAGCTATTAAAATGGGTGGTGGTCATCCCTTCAGGGGAATGCTTCTTTGTCAAATCCTTAAATCCTTCACTCCCCTCCAGGTCCCTAAATTCCCTCTGTGACACATTCCTTTTTATATCTAGGGTGTTGAGAATCTCATGAGCAGCCCTGGTTTTCAACTTGCTAGAATATGTATTAAACCCAGAGGACAGTCAATAAACAGTCTATTAATATATACGATATATAAAAAGAAACTAGACTTTGGAGAAATAGAACTTCTATTTTTTTAATCTTCATCCAAGGATATATTTTTATTAATTTTGGAGGGAGGAAGAGAGAGAGGGAGGGAGGAAGGGAAGAAGGGGGAGAGAGAGAAAGAAAGAGAGGGAGAGGGAGAGAGAAAGGGAAAGAAAGAGAGAAGGAAACATCGATTGACTGCCTCCCATAAGGGCCCCAACCAGGGATGGAACCCAAAACCTAGGTATGTGCCCTGACTGGAAATCAAACACCTGGCCAGTGTGAGAAATAGAACTTTTAAACATTCTAGCAAAGCATTCTTGTGTTTTTGAACAAGGAAGAACTCAGACATCAGGTAATGTTAACTGTAAGGTTCATGTGAAGAACATTAATCTTTTAAAAGAAATTTACAGCTACCTTCAGGTTTAACAATTAAAATTTCTTTTGAACATTTTTCATAGTTCTTTAAATAAATTTTGAAGCTTTTAAGGAGTTCACATTTATAAGGAATTCTTCAGAGTAAAGATACAACCAGCCTCGAATCTTCTAAAGGATAAAGCTAAACTCTGATAGTTTAAACTGCCCTTTTCTGGGAAATACCACTGAGAAAGAATGGCTGCCATGTGTGATTACAGACTGGACCCTAGAGACCATGCATCATCACTGAGAAGTGAAATACAAAGTGTTTAGAGAAAATCATTGTATTCCTTCAGTATATACATATCAAAAACTTAATAATAAGCCAAGTTAGATGTATTACTCTCTCCCAGCCTCAGCAATCAACACTGCATGCAAATTTTCAGGGACTATTTACAGGCAAACTAGTAAAAGTATGAAGAATGCCACTCAATTTTCCCCATTCGTTTCAAATTCATTCATCTTTAAGAAAAACAAATTTCTAATACATAAAGCCCTTATTTTGAGGACACAATGTGTGCTGAATTTCTTCAGTTAAGTATGATCTGAATGATTTTTAGACTATTACCTATTCTTCTTGGGTACAAATCAAATACCACTTTCTTCAAAAAGATTTGTTTGAAACAATCATCTCTGTCCCCATATATGTTATATATATATATATGTTATATATATCTTTTCTGCGTGCTATTACCTTTTGATCACTTGCTAAGTAATTATATAAGATCTGCTGCCCATCAAAAATCAAATGTACATAAAGACAAAACAGTAATAAAATTATAATGGAAGTATATGCATCAGTTTACATACATGATTTTAGAAATGTATAGAAAAATTACACAGCTATATGGCAGCAAATGTTAAGTGCTTGCATCTGTCTCAAAATAGAGAAGTATTACTGTTTTTAAGAGTACAAGAGAAAAGCCCACAATATTGCACTGAATGCATTCAATTCCTTAGCAGTTCTCACTAAGTGTTCAAAAACCCCACACAAAACAATAAACCTCCTAAAGAATTACATAAGTTTCTTAGATACTATTGGGCCTCCCCCCGTATAGAGCCAGGTAATATATGTAAAATTGATTTGTATTAAAAAATTTTGAAGTAATCTATTACCTCATTTAAATGTTAAAACAATACTAATAAATTATTTTTATCATGATTTATTCATAGACAAAGCAACAGAAATAAAAATGTTAAGTAATTGAGAAAATGCAGATAGGACTTGAAGAGATGCAAAACTAGCCTTCCTGGCGCTAAACCTTGCTTTAAGCCAGTGGTCGGCAAACTCAGTAGTCTACAGGGCCAAATATCAATAGTACAACGACTGAAATTTCTTTTGAGAACCAAATTTTTTAAACTTAAACTTCTTCTAATGCCACTTCAAAATAGACTCGCCCCGGCCATGATATTTTGTGGAAGAGCCACACTCAAGGGGCCAAAGAGCCATATGTGGCCCACAAGCTGCAGTTTGCAATCATGGCTTTAAGCTACTCCTTCATGTCTCCAATTATAATAAACACCACTTTCTTCTTTTTTTCTTTTTATTAGTCACATGAGAAGGAATCATGTCTTTGTTCCCCTATTGTATGGGACCTTACACATTATAAGCATCAGTAAATATTGCTAAATTAATATATGAATTAATTAATCATCAACTCCAGTACATTCAGTAGCAAATTTACTAATATCATATAAATAATAACCTGAAAATAATTAATATATTTGAACTCTAACTGTTGCAGGCTCTTTTTATGTTTAATTACACTTCTTGTTTTGAGATCATGGTAGATTCACATGCAACTGTCAGAAATAATAGAGAGATCTTACTAACCATTACCCACTTTCTCATAATGTTAACTTCTTGCAAACCACAATACAATGTCACAACCAGCATAATGACATTGAGATAGTCAAGATACAGCACCTTTCCATCATCACAAGCATCCCTGATGTTGTTTTTTTTATAGGCACATACACACTGTTACCACCACCCCATCCCATGTGTCAAATAAGATTCATCTAAGTTGTTGCATGTATCTGTAGTTCATTCTTGTTTATTGCTGAGTAATATTCCATGACATAGGTTTATCTAAGTTTTATTTTTATTCTTTACCATCTGGATTTGTATTAAGCATGCCTTTTTATTATGATATTTTGGCATCTTTTTATTATGATATTTTGGCATCCTGGGAAAACAGCTCCCCAAACCCCAGGGCTGGTCAATTTCTAGAGACAGTAAACATCCACCTGCCCATACCCTCACATTCATACCTCCTCTATCAAGCTTTTAAACCCCAAGCCAACATTCCCTGGTCCTAATCGCTCCAGGGCCAAATACCAGGCAACTCAAGCCAGCACAGTCCTTACACCCCAGAGCCCTCTGAAATGACTCAAATTAGCCAATCCTAAACCTGTTTGCCTGCCTCTCCTCTCCTCTTTTTCCTGCAGAAACAATGATAACGACTCCTGTTCCTATTTCCTTCCCATTCCCTCTGCCTCCAAACTCCTGGAGTCCTCGCCAGTGATTAGCCTCCCCGGACCTTTGAACTCTTCCAGATGCTGGACTACCTGTCACCGGGGCTCGCCACACGCATGCGCAGAACTCACCTGTTCAGCAGTCCAGGGAAGCCCAGGCCGACCGGCCGGTAGGTCTGGCCTGGCCAAACCACCTGGATATCTTCTTGTGCAGAGGGGCTGTTATTCCAAAATACGACCGTGGCGATCGCCAGCCTCCCTTCAGTCCTGCTGCGGATGGGCTTCTGGACCTCAGGGACGGGGCGCCCAGGTGTCTCCCATTCCAGGACACGCCAGTCCCACCACGCAAGACTTTGGAGTTGCTGCAATGTCTGGCACAGGTTCCAGGTGTGGTCGTAGATTCTGGCAGATGCCTGGTGTCCCCCAAGAGTCGGCAATAGTGATACAGCCCCTCCGGAACTGGCCCGGGTCTGGGACAGGGTCCTAGCTGGCCCACAGTTCCTCTCGCTGCAGAGCGCGACCCAGGATTCCCGCATGCGCAGTGCGTGCTCCAGCACCAGGTCCACAGCAGCCTGAGACTCCAGGCAGGCAGAGACCTCCCGGTGTCTCATGGCAGGATCTTCCAGGCCATTCTCTCCCTATCCAGCTGTGGCAATGCATTCAGGTTCCCCTCAGATCTGCCTTTAAGCTCTACTGGTTAGGTTCGTGCTTGGAACTAGATGCCTTGTGTCCCCAGGAGCCAGCACCAGAGAGCGAGCCTTTCAGAACTCTTTCAGATCCCTGGTGACCCTGAACACCACAGCACATGCATGCGCAGCATTCATTCAGCATGCCTTGGGTGGCCTGGGTCCTTCAAGACTGTGAGTCCATGGACTGGGCTAAATCACCTGGTAGTCAGTCTCTTGGAGGAATACCTTCTGATATTGGGGCAGCAAAAGTGTATCTGCATGGCATGGTGTGCTCCCTCCTCTTGGAAAGTGTAAGAAATTGATTTTTGATGGCGGTTATCTCCTGATCTGTTGGAATTAACTTTCCTGAATAACAGATAAATTTACATTTTAAAACAAGGTCTTTTTAATTTGGGACTATTATAGATAAAGTTTCTATGATCATTTGTGAATATGTTTTAGTGTGAATATAAGTTTCCATTTTTCTGGAATAAATGCCTAGAGTGCAATTTCTGAGTCACATGGCAGTAGTCTGTCTAGATCAGTGGTTCTTAATCTTTCTAATGCCGCGATCCTTTAATACAGTTCCTCATGTTGTGATGACCCCCAACCATATTTTTGTTGCTACTTCAAAACTGTAATTTTGCTACTGTTATGAATCATAATGTAAATATCTGTGTTTTCCGGTGGTCTTAGGCGACCCTGCTAGCGGTTCTCAACCTGTGGGTTGCAACCTACGGGTTGAGAACTGCTGTTGTAGAGTCTAAGACCATCAGAAAACACAGATATTTATATTTATATTGCAGCTGGATTCAAGCAAGAATTTGGCAGTGGGGCTCTCACTAAAATCCACACTTGTTCTTCCCAATCTCCAGAACAAATAGCCAAAAAATGAAGGATTTCCACTCTAACCCAAACTACACAAATGTTACAAAAGTGCATGTGGGATATCACCAGATGTCCTAATCCTGAGATAATCAGACAGGATTGTAGAGGGCTGTAGTGACATTTTCTATGGGGACTAAAGTCAGGATAGAACAATTCAAGGCAAATTTGAAAAATATTCAGAACAGAGGTCATGCTCCTCCTAGGTCTAAAGTAGCAAGGAGGAAGCAGATACAAGAATCTGGAAAATGTAATTCTGGAGAGAGAACTCTAAGTCAGGATTTATGGTTTAAGGGTTTCTCTACTTCAAATACATTTGAGAGGGGCAACAAAATAAATGCCATGAACTTGCCCTAGCCAGTTTGGTTCAGTTGATAGAGCATCAGTCTGCGGACAGAAGGGTCACAGGTCTGATTCTGGCCAAGGACATATGCCCAGGTTGCAGGCTTGATCCCCACTAGGGAGTATGCAAGAGGCAGCCGATCAATGATTCTCTCTCATCATTGATGTTCCTCTCTCTCCCTCTCTCTTCCTCTCTGAAATCAATAAAGAAATATATTTTTGAAATAAAATAAAAGCCATGAACTTTCTTCCCTCCTATCCTTAAATCTGCAATTGAACCCAATTGGAAGCCAAAGGACCAGGGAGCCTTTTGAAGTAAGTAAGCCTCTGAGAGCAAAAGTAAGCAAAGAAAGAGAATGGATCTGATAGAGTAACCAGAAAATATCCAGCATAATAAGTGCAGCAAAATTTCTTTACCAAGTGATTGCATTATTTTATGCTCTCAGAAATAACAAGTATATGGGATTCCATGTCCTCATCAATGCTTTACTTTTAGGCATTTTACTTTTGCTAATCTGATGAATGTGAAATGATATACAATTTAAGTGAGCATTACCCTTATGTCTTTTATAAATGAGCATCTCTTCTTATGTGTATTGGCTATAAGTATTTCCTCCTCTTTGAATTCTTCCTCAAATATTTTGTCTATTTTTGTTAACTGTCTTTTTTTTAAAACATAACTCCAATGACTTCTTCTAAGTTTTCCTCTACTTCAATTTGAATTTTAAAAAAAATGGTCCACTTCTTATTCATTCAAATGTACTCTATTCAATTTCTGGCATCCTCCAGTCTTAACTGCATAATGTCTATATTTTTTCCAGGTCCTCATGGCAGGATCTTAACATTACATGTCAGTTATCTAAAATGATCCCATTGACCTTAGCAATTTCTTCTATGTCCTAAATCAATTATACAAAAATAAGAACTATTGTGTGCTTTTACTCAAATGTATATACTCTCCAGGAAAGTGAATTATTTTCCATAAAGGAAACAAGAATATATTTGAAGGAACTGGAAAAGGATTAGGAAGAGGACGAGAAAGAGAAGAAAAGGAAAAGGAGATGGAGCAACTGAGAACTTCAAGCACTTCCATTAAGATGGAAGGACATATTTCATCTAAATTGCTAAATTTATTGGTATAAAAAATTTACAGTGTCCTTTTATAATCTTTGTGAGGTCTGTAAACTCTATAGTCACCACCCTTCATTGAATGTTCATTAGTAGAAATCTGTGCTTTTTTTCTCTTTTTCGTGATGAATCTTAAGAAGATTTTATCATTTTATTAGTCTTCACAAGAAACAAATTGTGACTTCATTGATCTTCTATATTGTTTATTTACTATTTCACTGCCTCAACCCTGTTGTTAATGTTATATTTGTTTGGAGGCATTTCATTAATGTAAGTATTCTAGAAATTGTATGAAATCCCTGGAAATCTGATGTAGCTTGGTATAATGTTATCAGTCATAATTCCAGTTATTATCTTAAAATGTTATATACAGTGGTACCTCGAGATATGAGTGCCCTAACATAGGAGATTTTTGAGATACGAGCCATCGAGCAAGCGATTTTTGCTTTGAAATACGAGCAACAGTTGAGATAGGAGTAATCGTGTGGATCGGCCGGCTGCACATGACCCACCAGTTTACCTCGACTCGAGCGTCTCATAGTTTCCCACGCCTCAAGGTTACAGAACGAATTAAAATCGTATCTCGAGGTACCATTGTATGTATAAATAACCAAATTTTCTAGGCAATTCCATTGTAATAAACTCTCATAAGATCACTAACAATGGCTACATTTAAATCTTTTGTCATGTACAGACAGTCATTATTTTATTCTGATGGTTTTGCAAAAGAAGATTCATGGAAAGAACCCTATGACGTATTCTTGACTACTGACTCCTTTGCTGAATTACAAGGTGTTGAACCTTGGATGCATGTTTCACAACTGAAAAAGGCTCCACCTGACATCAGGTGGAGATCATTTTTTGAAAAAAGCTGAAGACCTTAAAATGAAATTGACCAGAAAGAGAAGTAGCCAACCTCATGGTAACTGCTTTCTCCCAAGACCATTATAATTTCATTGTCTACCTTTTACTTTGCTCTGGCCTGGATTGTTTACATATCTTATGCTATAGTTAAGGGTGGTAATCTAACCTCCAGATGACTGCTGAATTTGCCACTAGCTGGTGATCTTGTAGTTATATCCAACACAAGCTTCTCCCTGATTTCCAATGTCTCAGTTTCTCTAGGTAAAATTCAACCCTATATTTATTATGTCAGGCTCCTTAATCTTCTGCATCTATTTTCCTGCCTCTGGTTAACAACTCCCAGTGCAAAGAAATTTGCATGCAGGGTCAGTACAAAGAAAAGACATAAGGCCAGGGTAACCAGAATAAAACCACCTCTGTGCAACTAAGGTACATGCCCTTGACAAGAATCAAACCTGGAGGTGTGCAGGAAGTAGCTGATTGATGTTTCTAACACTATCACTCTCCCTTCCTCTCTGTAAAAAATCAGTAAAACATATTTAAAAACACACACACACACACACACACACACACACACACACACACACCTGTGTGATCTACAGACCCTTAAATTTTACTGGCCTCCATTGTTGTGATCTTTCCCAAGCTACAGATTGAAATAGGAATTACCAGAAGGCATACATGATTCAAAATTTGCTTCCTCTGGCAGATGCCCCACTCCCTTGGCCAAGAGTAAGTGCAAATGAGGCTGTGATCAGAAACCTCTCCTTAATTCTTGAAGATATTGCAGAATCTGTTACTAGAGCAATAACTGACCAAAAAAACTTTCTAGACTCTCTAACCAAAGTTGTTCTCGATAATAGGAGAGCCCTTGATTACCTTTTAGCTGAGCAAGGAGGTGTTTGTGCTATAGTATGGCCAACACCACTTGCTGCAATTGGATTGCAATTTCTGGGGAAGTTGAGTGTCAGCTACATAAGATTACTGAACAATGCAGCTAGCTTAAGAAAGTGACTTTGACCATGAGGTTTTTCTTTTACTGATTTGATTCTGATTGATTTGGGTCTTGGGAATCATGACTCTGAAGTAAAATACAGACATTGAGAGTTATCCTGCCTATTATGATAATTACAGTAGTTTCTCTGGTGCACTGTAGTCTCTCAAAAGCCTTAAGTGCATGTTAGCAACATCTCACTACCAAGCAAATGATCTCCCTAAGACTGGAATGTCAGAAAACAATAGAAGAGAATGACTGACTTAAAGAATATGAACTCAATGTCATGGCCTGTCAATACCACACAGAGAACAAAAATATAGATAGATAGATAGATAGATAGATAGATAGATAGATACTGTGAGAACTCTAAAGTGATAGCTGGGAATTTAAGGCACTAATGCCTTAAATTTTTATCACATCTCTCATTTAGGCTGAGAATCTGACCTAAAATGAGGGGGTTGTTAAAAATAAAGGAGGGGGGCAATATATTCAAAATAGAGTCACTTATGCTAAGCCCTGGACCACCAAATTGAGACCTAATTTAATTACAGCTTTGGCTTTCCCAGAAATAGAATCTTAAGCCAGTAAATCAGGCATCACCTGATCAGCACTAGTACATAATATGCTTAATACACCTGCCATCCCCTAAACAAAAGTGACCTTGCAATAACCAAACCACTTTTTTATGCAGTATAACTTCCTTCATCCTGCTCCCTTCTGCCTATAAAAAAATCTTTTATTCTATACAGCTCCTTTCTGTGTGCTGGATTGGATGCTGCCTGATTTATGAATTATCGAAGAAAGCCAATAAGATCTTTGGAATTTACTGAGTTTTTGTGTGTTTTTTAAAATTTTTTACAGAGAGGAAGGGAGAGAGATAGAAAGTCAGAAACATCAATGAGAGAGAGACATTGATCAGCTGCCTCCTGCACGCCCCACAGCAGAGATGTGCCTGCAAGCAAGGTACATGCCCCCAACCAGAATCAAACCTGGGACCTTTCAGTCCGCAAGCCAACGCTCTATCCACTGAGCCAAACCGGTCTCCGCTACTGAGTTGTTTTTTAACAGAGTTAAAACAGTGTTTATTTCTAGGAGCTGAAAGTTAATGGAGAAGGGTCATAAGAGAACTTTCTGGGATGATGGAAATATGTTGTTTCTTGATAGTGGTATGGGTTAAATAAAATGTGTGTTGCATATGAAATGTATACTTTATTATGGTATATTTCATAATATGTTAATTAAACATCAATTTAAAAATGTATGTTTTAAATTTAAAAAAAAAACACATGAGTTTAAAGTAATTATAAAGGTGTGTGCTAGCCTAAAGCCTCGCATTTGCTGGAAGAAACACACTTAGGCTTCTTAGCTTTGTTGTTTTGCATTTGGATTCCTAATTTCAGTTAAAGTCTCTTGAATTGACCTTTTATAATGCATAATATTAAAAACAATTTTCAGAATCAGGTTGAAAAAGATCAAAATAAATTATTTCAATGTTGAAGCTAAAATGCATATACTCCAGCCATAGAGATATATCCAGTTATTAAATTTGAGTTATAAATTTGTTTTAAAACTTTTGGTCACCAAAATTGTAGGGAGTGGTTATAGGATTAAGCTTCAGACTGACCTGCTGGCAAAGCCGCAAACAAGTCCCAGTTTAGAAGGCACAGCCCTTTCAGTATAATTAAGCTTGATCATGTGACTGCTCCCTAGATCTCTCCTGGTTAAGCTAATGGGCTGTGGGAGGTGAAGCAAGTGCTGCCAAAACAAGTGAAACTTACAAGAACATTGTAAACTACCTTGTTTACCTCTGACTATAAAATAAAGCATCAGCTTGCAGTCTGAAAAGCAGCACAAGTGGCGCCCAGCCCAACACAGGGCTGAGTTCAGCTCAAGTGGCACTCAATTTGGACCTGAGTGTGAGGGATCTGCAATTGTCAGATAAAAGGAAGCCCTGAGGTGTGCGCAGTAAGGTAGGGGTATAGTACTATCTAGGCGTAAAACATGGGAAATTCAGGATTGCAGGGAAGGAATGTATGCGTATCCATGCTTAAGGCTATGCTCCAAGCAAGGAGCTGTTCTGTGAGGTATGAACAGCTTTTTGATTTTTTAGATTTTATGAGTAAAACCTGCCCATGGTTTTCTGAGGAAGATTAAGTAAATATAGAGGAATGGAAGAAGGTAGGAAAAAAATTTCATGATCATTATACAGCTGAAAGTCCAGAGGAAATGTCTTCCTCTATATTCAGTTTGTGATCCCTAATTCGAGACTGCCTAGAGCCCACTCCAGAAGGGGAGTCTCTGGAGGAATGTGGCAGGGGGATCAAGACAGATGGGGGAAGGTTGTCAAAGGCTCCCAACTCCACCATTGGTGTCTCCTCCAGTACCTGGGGCTACAGCTTCTATGGGAGAGAGCCCTCTGGATGATGCTCTTCCTCTCAAATATGAGCAAGGATTGGAAGAAGCAAAGGAACAGTGCCATTGAGTTTGGGAATGAAGGGGGTGGAGATATGCTCAAGTATTGCCTCAGGGCATGGCCAATAGTTCTACCTTATGTCAGGATTTTGTGGCTACAGCCATACATCCTATAAGGAAAAAATATCCCGAGGTTTATATTATTCATTATATGGATGACATACTCTTAGATTATGAAAATGAAACGCATCTAAATAGTATCTATATAGATTTGCAGGATTCCCTGCATTGTGCTGGATTATGCATAACACCCAAAAAAAGTTCAAAGGACATTTCCTTTTTCTTGGCAGTGTTATTGAGGGAAAAACAATAAAACCTCAGAAAATTCAAATTCTGACACTTTACTTATATTAAATGACTTCCAAAAATTATTAGGAAATATTAACTGGGTTCGACCTGCTTTAAAATTAATCACTGCTGACTTAAGCCCTTTATTTCATATACTAAGGGGAGATTTATCTCCATCATCCCCATGCTGCTCGATAGAGGAAGCCAAGACATCCTACAAAAGGTTGAGGACGCCTTAAGTTCAGTACAACTTACTAGAATTGATTACTCCCTTCCCTTACAGGTTTTAATTTTCCCTACAACACATACACCCACTGGGGTCATTTGGCAAGCTCCTGGAGTTGTTGAATGGCTATTTTGGCTCATTCTCCAACTAAGGTATTAACTCATTTCCATGATTTGGTTTCCCAGATAATAGTTTGAGTCTACCTTCGAATAGGCCAATTAGTGGGCCAAGACCCTGACCTTATTGTAGTGTTATTTACAGCTATAGAGCAAGACTGGCTCTGGCAATCATCAACAAGTTGGCAAATTGCACTTGCTAATTTCTCCAGACAGGTTGGTAACCATTATCCAGCAAATAAGGTTTTACAATTTCTCTCAGTTACTACCTTTACCTTCCCAAAGACAGTGAAGTCACAACCTATATCTCAGGCACTAACCATTTTTACAGATGGATCCAGTCCTGGAAAAGCTGGATACTACTGCAGCAGAGGTGCAAAGGTCCTTCAAACCTCTTATATTTTATCACAATGGGTAGAAAGACAAGCTCTTATCTATGCCTTGACAGACTTTGCTGCAGAGCCCGTTAACCTATATATGATAGTGCCTATTTAGTAAGTATGACCAAACTTTTTTAAATGGCTACTGTAGGGCACACTAATTCAAAGGAACTCTTTCATTTATTTTTCAACCTTCAAAAAGTCATTAGAGAATGACTAATTATAATTTCCCTGCTTTATTGGTCATATCTGACTCATTCAGGTCTCCCTGGTCCATTAGCTAAAGGCAATGATGCTATCGATCACCTCCTTGCTGTAATGCAAGAGGCTACCCCATTTTCTCTTGCCCAGTCCTCCCATGCTTTCCATCATCAAAATGCTGCTGCCTTACGCAAACAATTCCGTATTTCTCAGGAGCAAGCCTGTCAAATTATTAATCAGTGCTCTCAGTGTGTAATTCATTGCCCTGGGCAATTGTTGGGTATCAACCCTAGGAGTCTTAAACCTAATCAAATTTGGCAAATGGATGTCACCTACATACTGGAATTTGGTAAGCATAGATGAGCACATGTTAATATAGATACCTGCTCCTGCTTTATCATTGCAACTCCCCAAATGGGAGAGTGCCAAGTATGTAATTAATTATTGCCTAGCTGCCTTTGCGTTACTAAGTAATCCCTTAGAGCTAAAGACAGACAATGGACCCGCATACACTAGTTCTCCTTTTCAACGTTTTGTCAGCAATATCAAATTTGTCATAAAACTGGTATCCCTTACAACCTCAAGGTCAAGCAATAGTGAAAAGAACAGATCATACTCTTAAAATGCAATTACTAAAACAGAAAGGGGGAGACGGATGTTATGTGTCACTTCAAAACAAACTCAGTCATGTTCTTTATAATTTAAATTTTTTGGATTGCGATGCAGAAGGTCATAGAACAGGAGAAAGGCGTCGGGCATCCTGTACAATAGCCTCCACGGGTTTAGTCCAATGAAAGAATACACAAACTGGACAATGGTTTGGACCAGATCCAGTAATGATGTGGGGAAGAGGCTGTGTTTGTATCTTTCCAGGAGCAGCGCAGCCAATTTGGGTGCCGGAACATTACATATATCACCACAATGGACACAGAGAAGCTCCTTGTCCCACTGTTCAAAAGACTGAGAGTTGCCCCTATGAGAGCAAAGCGGAAAAGGAAGATGATGAAGGCTATACAAAAGACCGAGGTGCCAACATGGGGTCAGCTAAAGAAGTTAACAACTGAGGCCCAGCAGATGGCAGAAAAACAAGAAGTGGAAGTTATTCCCTCAATCATGTTTCTGGCCATGCTAGCATTGGTTAGCTGCCAGTCTTCTGCAAACTCTTGCACAGCCAAGTCTGAGGACTCTTGAGTAAATCAGCAAAAGAAACTTTCATTTAGTAGAAAAATGTTACTGTAGTTTTATTTCTCTATTTTTATAGTGTTGCATTGGCATTGTTTTATTAATAACGATGTCTGGATTTTACATTGGCATTGTTTTGTTATTGGATTTTGCACTGGCATTGTTTTGTTAATATTTTAATAGTCAGAACTTTGTTCTTGATGTTTAAGTTTTACTTCCATTATTTGTAGCTTAAAATTAAAACAAGGGTGAAATGTAGGGAGCGGTTATAAGGGTAAGCCTTGGACTGACCTGCTGGCAAAGCCACAAATAAGTCCCAGCTTAGAAGGCACAGCCCTCTTAGCATAATTATGCTTGATCTTTGGACTGCTCTCTAGATCTTTCCTGAGTAGCTAATGGGTTGTGGGAGGTGCAGCAAATGCTGCCAAAACAAGTGAAACTCACAAGAACATTGTAAATTACCTTGTTTACCTCTGACTATAAAATAAAGCATCAGCTTGCAGTCTGTAAAGTGGCACAAAGTGAAAAGAGAAACACAATAAATTATATAACCTTCAATGTCTAGATTTTAAAAAGTCCAGTTTGACATGGGGAGCAAAGGTTTTTCTAGCATTTATTCTTGTTAAAGGAAGGAAAAAGAATGAAAAGAACAAAGAAAGAAGATTCCCATGTCTTGTAAGAAATTTAGCAGTAAGCTAATGGATACTGGCTCTAAAATTGTATGATAGAGAAACAATGATTTCCCAGTGGGGAAAAATATAAAGAAAATATAATCTGACTGGGTGGGGGGTTGAAGAAGAGAGGGAGATGAAAAGAGTTCTAGGAATGAATAGGGAATATCCAGCAATATCATCTTTTCTAGATTTTGTTTGTCCAAAAATGCAGCAAATGCATGTGTCTTTTGTACCAACAGAGGATACTTAAGGGAAAAACATGTTCAAAATCCTGTTGGCCCAAGTCCTGTATTTAGAGGAATACTTTTTTTCTGAATCATGTAAAGTATATACATATTGCAATATCTTCTATAATAATAAAAGCATAATATGCTAATTATACTGGATGTCCTTCCAGACGAAGCCAGGGCTGCAGCTACCATGGCTACGTGGAAGGGATTGAGGCTGCCATTGCAGCTGCAAAGGCCTACTCTTGCATGAATTTCAGTGCATCAGGAGGGGGTGTCCCTCAGCCCAGCCTGAACCCTCTCTAATCTGGGATCCCTTGGGAGATGTTTGACTGACAGAAATCAGACCTAAACTGGCAGTCAGATATCCTTCTCACAATCCAGGACCACTGGTTCCTAACCACTCATCTGCCTGCCTGCCTAATTCCCCCAACTGCCCTCCCCTGCCATTCTGGTCACCCCCAATGGCCCTCCCCTGTCAGCCTGGTCATTCCCAACTTCCCTCCCTCTGCTGGCCTGATCTTGCCCCCAACTGTCCTCTCCTGCCAACCTAGTTGCTCCCAACTGCTCTCCTCTGCCAACTCGATCACCCCTAACTGCCTCTGCTTTGGTCCCTACCACAATGGCTTTGTGCAGAAGTCAGACATCTGTAAGATGGCCAGTCGACCTGGTCTCATTAGCATATTATCATTTTATTAGTATAGATGGCATAGAACTCTATGTGATACTAAGACTACACTTAGAACTAGAATATCTTGAGTTATGGGGTCACAAATTTCAGTGCTAGATAGATAGGAAGGTGATGAGAGAATTAGGTCCAAGAGACCCTAGAGATTTAGGGGTGGACAGCAGAGGAACTGCAACCTAGAGAATATTTGGCTCATCTGAAGACACTTAGGCACTTATAGCTGCATGTGGGGCATGTAAGTCCAATGTTGCTAGACCTTCTGATTTTGAAAAGACACTTATATATGCACTTTTATATAAAATACCCTAAATTTTTTATTGTTTTTTTTGTTCATTGTTGTTAATGAGGCAATTGATATATTTAAAATTAGGCAAAACCAAACATGCAGGTATGGCCAAAGTACAACTTCTAGCCAAATAGAGCCTATGTATGGTACATTAATTTGCAAACTCTGCTCTTGATATTGGTAGCATTCCATAGATTCTGTCTTTCAGATAGTGATCAGCCTAAGTATCCAGAAATTGCTAAGTCAACAGTCAACAAAATTTTCCTTCTGGTGATAGGAGAATTTCCCACTTATTGTAGTTAATAAAGAAGATCCATAACCATCATATTTGATAATTTAGCTGTGTACCTAGCTTTTTTCTATACTAAGTGTAATCCTCTCTAAGTTTTGACTTGAAAGATCACCAACCTCTGCATTGGAATGGATAACATGAATATGAAGTATGAAGTTTCTTCAAAAAACTAAAAATGGAACTCCTATTTGACCCAGTGATCCCACTTCTAGGAATATATCCCAAGAATCTAGAAACACCAATCAAAAAGGATATATGCACCCCTATTTTCATAGCAGCACAATTCACCATAGCTAAGATCTGGAAACAGCCTAAGTGCCCATCAGCAGATGAGTAGATTAAAACACAATGAAATATTACACTGTGGTAAAAAAGAAGGAATTCTTATAATTTGCAACAGCATGGATGGAACTGGAGAACACTATGCTAAGTGAAATAAGCCAGTCAGAGAAAGATAAATATCATATGATCTTAATCATTTATGGAATATAATGAACAACATAAACTGATGAACAAAAAAATGATGCTCCAGAGATAGAGAAGCATCTATCAGACCATCAAATCTCAGAGGGAAAGTAGGGGAGGGCAGGGGTAAGGGGGAGAGATCAATCAAAGGACTTGTATGCATGAATATAAACCTCACCAATGGACATAGACAATAGGGGGGTAATGGGGGGATAAGGATGCAAATGTAATACCTTAAATCAATAAAGAAAAAATGTAAAAAAATAAAAGAAAATGACATTAAATAATAAATAAATAAATAAATAAATAAATAAATAAATAAATAAATAAAAAGAAAGAAAAGTCAGGGCCCATACATTTTAAAGCTCGCTTCTCACACACATGCCCTTCTTTCCCTCCCAGTTGAGTTGTCTTAGTAACTCCACCTAGTTGGAGCTCCATTCCATAAGAGTCTTTTATCAGGCTAAAAAAAATAGGTCAAACAATTTCCAGAATGATATTACTTATCCTCTCAAGAGAAATAACCTCACAGTTCTATGTAAATGTGTATCCTCATTAAATTAGGAGGATGCAAACATATGCATAGTAACAATTTTACCGATTTACAAAGGGCTTCCAAACTGAAGTGTCACATTAGTTATAGTTTACTCATCTTAGAAATCTACAAACAAGAGACCTCCCCCCAATACCAAAGAAATAATATTGTTCTGTTTTAATCTGTAAGATATTCACAGAAATGGGAATTATCTTGATTGATGCACATACCCCATTTTATAAAATACATGGAGGATTAGGCAAGAGAATTTGAAAGTAGATATACAACACACTAGTGAAATATGGTATTTCTTTCTTTTACTTTTTTCCCTTTATATCCTCATGGACTTAAAAGCATATGGCACTTCATTACCTGACTTGGAATCCCCTAATGTCCATTACTAGTATAGCAAAACATCATCAAGTTCTTAGTATTAATAACTATTTCTGTGTCCTAGGCTTTTGATGATGTAGGTTCCTCTTCCCTGTCCATTAGTAATAAAAAGAGAAAATGGTTTAAGTAGGTCACAAACTCATTCTCAGGATAAAATTCAAATGCAGTTTTATAATTCATACATTTAAAAAAAAACTTCAGGTCTTAAAATAGTATGGGAAAGATTATTAAAACTCACCAGATCCCTGGCTGAGTGGCTCAGTTGGTTGGAGCATTAACCTGTCACCAAAACGTTGTGGGTTCTATTTCCAGTCAGGGCACATACCTAGGTTTTTGGTTCAATCCCCAGTCAGAATACCAGATGCAAGCAGGCAATCTCTCTCTCTCTCTCTCTCTCTCTCTCCTCCTTCCTACCTTCCCATCCTAAAAGAAAAAAAAAAGGAAAACATGTATTCAGGTGAGGATTTTTTAAAAATTAAACAAACACCTCACCAAATATTTTATGTACTTCTCTGTGTTTCCCAGGCTTCCTTGCAGTTCAATTGGGGCCATAGACTAGTTTTGACCAGAGCATGTGCCATTTGGGGGCTAAAACAGTTAAAAGTGGGCATTTCATCATCTTCTCCCAGGGAAACATTGGGGAGCATCCACTCTTAATAGCAAGGCTACAGAGGGAAGAGGGCCATTATCGTATTAAGGCACTGAAACTTCAGTGTACCATAACCACAGCATAATCTATTTAATCCTGATTAATGTACATATAACATAAGTTAAAGAAGATATGGGTAACTAAAAGATATATAAGGCCAGGAGCAAAAGTAGAAGGAATGAGTATACAAGCTGTGGTCTGTGGAAGAACTGAGTACCAAACCAGAGAAGTCAAAATCTATCACCAAGACGATGATGTAAAAATCATGTTCACATCATGCTGGGAGATCAGAATGTAATTGGTAGAAAAAAAGAAAGTGAAGACTAAATAGAAGATTCAAAGGAATTTTGGGGGAATTGCCTGCAATGATGGTATTTTTCATTGGTGCCAGGTTCAGAATTAGGAGAATGGGTCAGACTCCTTTCAAGACAAAAGATTAAAAAGAATCAGTCATGAGGTGAAAAAGAAGGATTGGAAGATTATTCCATTACTATGTTGTTTATTCTATCTTGGCATTGTTTGTCTGAAAAGTAATTGCTAGATATTTTAAAAAGCTGAGGGAAGTGGGTGACTTACAAGCATTCTCTCAATTATGATAGTTTTTATCACTCTTTTCATTAATTAATTAGGCTCCCAGTTAACAATCACTAGAAACTACAGTACCTTATGTAGAAGATGCATCATTCAAATTACAAATTGATGTAATGAATTCTAATGAATCCTTTCCTCCTACATTGAAGCTTAATCCTTATTCAAAGTAGATTAGTTAGTATTTAAATTTATCTTAGGATCAAGAGTGATTAGTGGTCTATCATAAATAGAAATCCCATGAAACTCATGGTTCTTTATCACATATAAGACTCAGAGTGGGCTATTTGAAAAGTTCCAGGATGGTGCATTGTACTTGCCAAGGATGCCTGTTCCTGAAATGGTCTGCAGTTAAATGCAGCTGAGAGAGAATGAGGTCCGCTTGTACAGAAAGAGTATTCTCTAAGAAATGAAACAGCTGCATGCTAATGGTTTGCTAAATTCTTATTATCTGCATCCTCATTGACTGCTCAGCTTTAGAATGTGTGACTCTAAGTCTCCTTTGCCTGAAAGATTTTCTAAGGAGCTTTAGAAAACATTACAGCTTCTGAAAGAGTTAGCTACCGATAAGTTTGACATTTGACTGAAATGAATATCCCAGAGATATGGTTTAGAAATTGAAGTTCAGGTTTTCTTGTGGTTGTGTTTATGTCCTCTCAGGATAGGTGTAGGAGTGAATTAGATTTTAGGATACATATGTTGCAAACTCAAAGATAACCAGAATAATCAGAGTCATTGACATCCAAATGTCATATTTCCTTGGAACTACATACTGCTTCTGGGATCACTGATAAAATATCCAGGTAGATAAAAGTTCCTTTTCAATGACTCATAATAAAAAAGTCAAAGCTTCCCTCCAAATCACCCCAGGCTTCCCTTAATAAGCAGAATGGAAATGTCTTCCCCTGGACACACATAAACCTATCTCCATGGTTCTTTTAGTTTCACTGAATTTACTAGTTTTTAAAACTAGGTCCATTTTTTTCCTATAGAAATACCAAATGTTAATAGTTATTTTAGGTAGTATGATTGGTAGGATGGCACGGCAGAAGTTCTATTTTTCAAATATTTTCTCCATTGTATTTCCTTCAGATGCCTGTTCATGTGAACTAGAAAAGCTCTACTCTTTAGGTTGCCAAAATAGCCATCTTACTCTTTGTAACTGAATCTCCTGATTTGAGCACAAAATCCTTCCTTTCTCCAGGAAAGTAGGTCTTATATATTTTTATGTACCTCATAATCTTTTTTATTTTTATGTATAATCTTATACATGTTTCTAGTATGAGGATCTAAATCCAGGCTTTCTTTTCCCGCCAATGTCTCTACTATTATTGTACCAGTAATGTAGGAGAAATAAGGGACTTGGAATTTTTATTTTCAATTATAATTTACTTAACTATTATTACATGTATAATGTAAAACCAACTCAATATATGCATTTTTCAATTTATTCTTTTTGGGGACTAGTGGATATATTCTGCTTTAAGACATTAATGATTTGTGCTGAGACTGGCTTGGCTCAGTGGATAGATCGTCAGCTTGCTGACTGAAAGGTCCCGGGTTCGATTCCGGTTGGGGGCATGTACCTTGCTTGCAGGCACATCTCCACAGTGGGGCATGCAGAAGGTGGCTGATCGATGTCTCTCTCTCATTGATGTTTCTGACTTTCTATTTCTCTCCCTTCCTCTCTGTAAAAAATCAATAAAAATATATTTTTTTAAAAAAGACATTAATGATTTGTGACTAAGCTTAACATCCCCAAATCCACACTCTCCACGATTTTATAAACGCTAATAGCTGGGTCACCCACACATAGCACAGTGTGTCTTAATAGTGGCAGTATTGGCATTTTGGACTAGATAATGCTATGTCAAAAAGAACTCACCTCTGTCTTCTACGATATTTAACACCCACTAGGTGCCAATAGCACCTTCCAAGTTTTGATGATCAAAAATATCTCCAGACATTGCCTAATCTCCAGTTAGAACTGGTACAGCAGTCTATGTTTTATTAGGTGTATGGATTATTAGCTGTGATCCAAACATCATTTATTTAAAGCAAGCTGTGCAGAGATTAGTATTTCATTTTGAAGATGGCAATACTCAGGTTCAAAAGTTACTTTTAAATTTATTAATACCCACTGGAAACCTGCAAGCAAATTTTAGGATGACAAGTCAATAATCAACTAAAAGAATAGCTGATGTAACCAACTAATAGGTATGTCATCCTAAATAAAATTTTGGAAAACTTAAGAGAGATACATGGAATATATTTAAGGAAGTAAATTTGATTCACCAAGGAAGGTGAGGGATCTGCTGTCTTGTAAGTAAATAAACTGACTTTTATATTATCTGTCAACTAAATGCAACATGAAACGAGGTCACTTCAGGGTGCTAGACTTTGGCATCCTGCTATATTGTAGTTATTAGGAGCCACTGCAGAAATTTAAATAGGGATGCTGACCTGAACTGCATTAGGAGCTGTCTATTGCATTCCAAAATATAAGTAAACATGGGATTGTAAATTGCATCAACCCATTATAAAGTTAAAATTATTCACTGCTTAACTTTGCCAAAAAGCAAGTCATAGCAAAAGGCAAAGTACTGTGTCAAGCTTTCATTAAGCTTCTAGTTCCCCTAATTAACACAAGAAACTGCTTCCCTTCTCCTTTGTCCAGATTCCTCTGTGAGATTGGAGATGGGCCATTCCTGGGAGGTAGAGCTGTGGAAAGTGGCCAGGAGACAGACAGACTACATGTTAACAAGCAGGAAAGTCAGAAGAAAACTAAGATCACAAAGGGAAGGGATTTTTTAAAACAAAGAAATCATTGTAGAGTATAAGGTCTAAGGGGCAGTGGTCGTATATTAACTGTAGAAGGAGTAAAGAAATCCAAATCAAATAGATCCACGACACATCAGAATACAGAGGGAGAGTCGGGACTGTAAAGGCAGAATAAGCATTAGAGACCTGCTTCTTTGTATCTCTGGTTATGTAATCATGATGTGAATTTAATAGCTGAAAAAAATCTTCAGCATTATCTTTCTATATGCAACTTAATCTATAGCTAATCTTCACTCTACCTCAATATCTGACACACACACAAAAAGATTACACTTGCAGGGGTTCATAATCTAAAGCAGAATTCAGGGAGTCCAGGTATTTAGTTGGAGAAAAATTATATCCTTATTTTCATTAACCTCTAAAAGTTATCATTTCCCTTACTTATGACTGTGGCAAGCAACAGAATCACAGTGGTATTGGGGGATTAATGGGCTTCACCAGACTGCTATAGTAGTCTATGGCACAACAAATTTAAGGACACCAAGTGTCATCTTAAATGGGAAACCGTGGCCCCAGGATATAGTTAGGATGTAGGTTTTACAACCAATATGTTATTTAATAAGAGAAACTACAGAAACACTGATTTCAGTCAATATTCAGTAGTTATTTCTTCTGACTTTCTAGCCATATGATAGTCATATTCAAATTCTATGTTAAAATGTTTTTAAAATATGCAAATATATAGCCCTGGAACTTGCTCTAACTGGCTTCTAGCTACTCCACCCACCACAGTCCAACCTTAACCCTATGAGTCTCTTACTACCTCAGTCACAATGCTTCTAGTAACAGAATGAAGTATAATTTCCTTGTCCAACTTCTCAGAAGGAAGCCCTTCATTGTTAGAGCTATTTCTTTGGTTCTTTGGTGGGTGAGAAGTTTGAGCTCCATTCATGAAGTGTGTCTGGGATCATCGAGTTCTTTTCAGTGCCAGAAAGATTTAGTATGTGTGTTCTATTTCCCCTTGAGAAGTTTGCAAAGTCAACAACTCAGTATGATGATCTCCTGCATCAAATAATCCACTTAGCACACTTAGCAGTTATAGTATGTCTGTGATTTTTAAATGATAAAATTCATTAGTTAGTACTCAATATATATAAATATAACTTTTTTTGTGAAGATTTGGGTGATGAAATGATTGGAGAATATTGGCCTCTATGGCTTTTCAGGAGTTTCAAGGAACACTAATTGATTTCATCTTCAAATTCCAACATGTAACTAAAAAGTTAGACACAGTAAAAAAAATGTGGAAGAGGTAATACATTACTTTTAAAAATTAAATCTGAATCAAAAGTTTGAGACAGTAGTTAGTGGGATAGAAGCAGGGTCGATCAGGGTTCTAGAGGAATCCTAGGATCCTGTAAGTGCTCAATGAGGTAGAAAAGAGAGAAGATACATAACAGAAATGTTAGGAGTACAAAATCCAACTCTGATATGTCACAGATATGCAGAGGAGAGTTAAAGTAATCATCGCTCTCCTGGTTTGAACAAAAAGGTTTCCTCTAGAGATGCATTATGTTAGTTGCATAAATTACTTCAGCCTGGCTACATGGTAACACATGAGCTCCACAGCTGGCTTTGCTACTGCTAGATGTTATGGATTATCCTGTCTTTTGACCACGTATTACTAGAGCTCTCCTCAGCAACCCATGTGATTAATGAGATGAGAAGGTAAAATGCCCCACCTGCTACAGCAGCCCTGGAAACAGAATTAATGAGAGCAAAAGAAGGAGAGTGCGCAAGACCAAGGACGAGAGAGAGGAAGAGAGAGAGGACTCCTGCAGCAATTTCCATGTACTATACAAGGCAGATCAGCTGCTTATTTGGCTTGACATCTAATGATCCTATTTGTGAATGTGTTAGTACCTTCTGAATTAGTGTACAAGGGACAGCCAATTAAAGTTATATACTCCTAAAATAATTACCATGCACACCAAAAAATTGTACCCAATTATAGGACTGTAGTCTTAGGAGGATAAAAACCTGATTCTCATCATTCCATATTTAAGCAAAATAAATCAATAATAAAAATTAAAAAGAAAAACCCCAGCTGTGAGAGTGCATTGAAAGGAAATCCTCTTGATACAGAGCATAGACCAGTGGTCCCAACCTTTTTTTGGCCATGCCCACCTACACATCTCTAAAATTCTGATGCCTCCCCATGACATATATTTCTTATTATTCAAAAGGTGAACACCTATTCATGTGGAGAAAACCTAAAAGGCCATTAACTTGTTCTAAACAAGCTTCCAAAGAACATGGCATCCATGAAAGAGAAAACTAAAAGAAGGATAATTAAAATATTGAGGAAGAAACCACTAAGAAATTGTTAATAATAATAACATGAAGTGACATGAAAACTAGCAAATAAAGTTTCAAAACATATAATAGAGAACTGAAATGCATATATTTGTTAAAACACACACATATATATATATATATATATATATATTTATATATTATGCCCCTTGAAGCATACATTATGCAAAAAATTCACTGTTAATAACTCATTCTCAAATTGCCCCCCTTAAAAATCAAATTGCCCTCCCTGTGGGGCATATGCTCCACATTGGAACCACTGGTATAGACAAACAATCCTGGCTGTGGCATTCATGCTTTAGTTTGTTCAATTTTCAGAGAATGAAGGCAATGAACACAACTAGACTAGAGTTACTAGTTCTGAGTTCCTGGATGAGTGCAGCCCATATAGGAGGAATTCTTTTGTTTCATGGGTAAGAAGTTTTTGCATGAGTATGGCAATCAATGTGTGGGTTCTTGTGTGGCAGGGAAGAACTATTTCACCTTCTCCAATATGCCACCAAGAAGTTGAAAACTTGACTGGTCACACTACAGGGCCTATTTAATAGTGGGCAAAATCACTGCCATTTTCAACTCTCCTGCTTTTCCTCTCTCCTATGCTGTGGATAGGGTGCATTTAGCACTGTGAGCATGGTGGCCAGCTCCCACAATCAAAGTAAGAATAAAAGAAGAGCCCCAGGTTCCAAGCGAGTTCTAGCACAAAGATCTTCTCTGGAAATAGAAATTGTCTAGATTGCTGGAGTTTGTTGGTTTTTTTTTAAATCAATCTGGCAAACTCCATGTTTTACTGATTTGCTTACTAGAATGCAAGCCCTATGAGAAGACATTTCTGTCACTTTGTTCACTACAATCTTTCTAGTCACCAGACAGTGCCTGGTATAAAGGGGATAATAATTGATGACAAGTTTTTAATGAATGATACCTGATTTCCATTCACATTATACTTAATCAGTACAAGTACTTTAGAAATCTCACAGAAAAACAGCAGAATACCGAAAAAAAGTTTATATTTATCTTGGTTGCCTGACTACATTATCACTTCCAGATAACAGAAACCTGAACTATACCACTGATATTTGTTTTTACTAAAACTGGGTAAGATGGAAAATCAATGCTATATTATGATATTCAAAAGTGAGAGAAAACCTTTAAAATGAGCTAAATGTAAAAATTTTACATTTGATTCAATTTTGACTTAGTGAGTAAAACTTAACATCTACGCTGGTGCGTTGCAATCCAACTTAAGATAGATGGAGTACAAATAACTCCAAGAAGTGCAGCACTCTTTAGCAGGAGTCCTACAAAGAAGACCATTCCTCTAGTTGAGTCCCACAAATATTATAATATAGTCAGTTAATTTTCATGATTTTTAAGGGATATGTGAAATTTATGGAGACTAGAATACACTTTCATTGCAAAAAGAGAAAATGAGTGATCTCCAGCTATATTTTATTCCTGAAGAGAATTATTTTACTAAAAATACATAAAAATAAAATGTCATTTTCTTTTATAAAAATGCCCCTTGTTTAAGTTGCAAATCAAAGTATTTCAGTTCTGATCTAAAAATTATATATACAGTTTAGCATAAAAAAAGGCAATTCTTGTGGCTGTGTGTGTGTGTGTTGTGTTTTGTGATGCAGTGACATTGGAGATAGAAAACAATCCTCCAAGTGATGTTTCTGTTTGTCTTCTTAAATGTGGCAATTATAAACTAATTTTACAATAAAAATGCTTCAATTTTGTTAGTTTCTCAAATAATGAGGAGTCAATATTGCTCCAATTTTGCAACAAAAAGGCTAAAAATGTAGTCCAACTTACTGCTTTACCATCTGCTAGTGAAATCAAACTAATTTTTCTTTCTCTTTCTGATATCCTATTATAGTATTTCTGAGGCATGATATACTTTCTTGTATATTATATATTTTTGAAATTACATATTTTTGTTTCTTGGAGTGAATTCTTTGTCTCTGTGTATTTGCCATTACTCAATCTCATTTTAGCTTGACGTGGCCAAAATTTATTGAAGGGCTGTATAAAAGTCAGCACATAAAATTCCCTGCTGGATATATTGTTGATAGGGCATTGCAGATATATTTATTACTGAGTGTCTATTTTGTATAAAAATCCCTAGGAGACACTGCTATGGGTTCAGTACCAAAAAAAGCTCCACTGTTGAACAATTGGCATTCTTTACTCCATCAAACTCTTACTTCTTTTAATAGCAGTAATACTGTTATTCTGAAAGCTAAGAAACACAGAGCCAAATTTTGGCTGCATTAGTATAGGCACTGGTGGTCTGCATTTAGTATACTGACCCAAACTTTGTTTTCCACGCAGTACTGTGGGAAAGAAAGGGACTCAAAATTGGTAATTGAAATTAAAAAATTATATCTTTGAAATAGTTAAGATAGTCTTCAAACATTTCTGGTTAGTTATACTATAATGTAAGAATTATAAAGGTTTCATCCACAAGCACATGCAGTGATCTTTAATTCCATCTATCAATAAGGGACCTCGATTAAATAAACATAAATAAATGATAGGAAAAAAGAGATAGATAGAAGGTGAAGAGATTAGCTAAAAAAATATATGCATACCCCATGGATACAGACAACAGTGTGGTGAAGGCCATGGCAGGAGAGGAGGTGGCTCTGTGGCGATACTGGGAGCGGGGAAATTGGGGACATCTTTAAAAGTGCCAACAGTAGCCGAAACCTGTTTGGCTCAGTGGATAGAGCATTGGTCTACGGACTGAAAGGTCCCAGGCTCGATTCCGGTCAAGGGCATGTACCTTGGTTGCAGGCACATCTCCAGTGTGGGGTGTGCAGGAGGCGGCTGATTGATGTCTCTCTCTCATCCATGTTTCTAGCTCTCTGTCCCTCTCCCTTCTTCTCTGTAAAAAAAAAAAATCAATAAAATACATTTTTAAAAAATAAAAGTTCCAACAGTAGAAAAAGAAGCAAACTGATGGATTCATTTAGGAGTTTCAATATTTGAACTATAGGATTTTAAAAATAGAGAAATAAAAATAGATAAAATGTAGCAGCTATCATTTGAAAAACAGGACTAATTTCTTTTTAATAGATACATACCTTCTGGAGTTTCTAGGCTCACATTTGAACTCTCAAGAGAAAATATAAAAGCTATGATAGAAAGAATAGTATGATAAATAACAGGGAGTTCATTGGGTCTCATTGCATTTATTCCCTCAGGGTCATCTCTCTACCCATTCTCTGTTCATCCCTTCTTCCTAAAAGACCACTGAGTTCTCCTAACTGTGGCCCTGTTTTCCTTTTCATCATACAGATTAGCACTCATTCTGTCTCATGGGGAGTATGGAGGACATGGTAGGAGTGATTCTCATCACTCTTAAAACTGACTGCAAAATCCTTTATTCTTTCCTCACAGCCCTCAAAGGCAAGCACTCAGCGAGCCTCTTTTGTTTGAAGGGATATCATATAGATTAGCTGACCCAGACAGGTGTACTCAAATTACAGTCATGGAGAGAGCGTGCATAATTTTTGTTTCTCACCTTTCATTTCTTTTTTAAAATATATTTTTATTTATTTTTAAAGAGAGGGAAAAAGAAGGAAAGAGAAATAAAAGCATTGATGTGAGAGCAGAATATCAATTGGCTACCAGAGACTTATAGAGACAATAGTTCTTGAAAATGCTTTAAAATTTTTAAATTTAATGAGAAAATAAATATGAGAAATGCTAAGTATTATACAAGTAATTTCCGTTTCCTGTTTATTTTTGAAGCACCTTGGTGAATTAACAGTTCTAATAAATCTTGATGTAATAAATCTACTTAACTTCATCTAGTCTAAATGTTTCATATATAATATATGATGAGTATATAAATACTCATAAGTATATGACTATAAATAGTGCATATACTATATAAATACATAAGTATATAATGAGTATATATATAATATCAGAATGTAAATATATCCCTATCTGTCTCTCTCTCTCATGTCTAGCTCTGTTCCATTCCTCATAATACCTAGTAACATCCCATTTAACACCCCATAAAACAAGTATTCTGCTGAATGCACTTTGGGAAACTCTGCTGTGAGGGAAGCTGCCCATCTGGTCCATCTATTCTGGACTCTCAAATCTCAACTACAGTTGGCAGTGCAACACACTTTGACCAGATATCTATATATAAAAATGTTCTAGAAACTTTGAAGATAGCAAAAGACAAGTGGGAACAATTAAACCAACACAGTGAAATAAATAATTTCCAGTTTAATAGTTAATTTCATCCTAAATAAACATGTGTAGGTTTACACGCACACATACATACACAAACAGCAAACTACCTAGTAAGCAGGGAGTTTTTATCATCCTCTATATAGTAAACAGATGATTTTATCATCCTCTTTCATAAAATAATTAGTGAAACTTGTCTAATGAATGGCTGAATGAATCAATGACAGAAAATAAGACCCTCAACCTGACTAGGCAAGATGTTCACTAAATCATACTTTACTATACTTTCATTCATCTTTTCATTAAGTACACATCTATTGTCTCCTTATCAGATCCAGCTAGATGTTGGGAAAATGAAGATGAGTAGAACAAAACCCAGCCCCCAAGAGTTTAGGTTTAGAGTGTGGGAATGACAAGCACATGAAGAGGTAGGAGGTGAAAGCAGTGTCTTAGGAAAGTGTATTTTCTGCAATGGCAGGGAACAAAGGTAGCAGTAACACCAGATGCTTAACACAGTTTTGTATGTGTATGTGTATGTGTGTGTGCAAGTGTGAAAAGAAGGGAGAGGAGAAGATGTATGTGCAGGTGGGGGTATGAGAATAAGGGAAAACTCTTTTTTAAAGCTGTTTGCAGTAGCAAACGTCAAACCAGTTAGGAGCAAGAAAACCATCTCAGAGAACTGCTGTTAGGTACCAGGTTGGGATAGAAACCAGGAAGTTAGAATAAAAAAAGAGGAGGAGTATTATGCAAATGATCCCTGAGTTTTGAAAGGGGGCACATTTCCTGCCCAGTTTCCACCTTTAACAGATGGCATAGCTTAAGTTAAACAAATGAATGCTTTATGAAAGAATTTCAGATCTCAGCAATAGACACCTCTCCTCCCTGCCCCCATAAAATTCAAGACACACAGGGCAAACCCTCACTTACCTCTTGTGCTTCCTACTGGATATGACAGTCATATTCAGGGCTTTAAGAATAAGAACAGAACACTAAAAGGATGAGGAGTCTGCGCCAAGAAGGAAGAGCATCATATAAATTACTCCCTGAAAGGCACAGCCTTCTTCTGTATTTCTCCTATAAAATGTTGTTCCTTCTCTACCCTTTAGGTCTCCAGCCAGCTAATTTAAATATTTCTGATGTTATCTGATGTTTCCCTCTTACTTCTTGCTAATAGAGCAGAAGGCATTTTATATTCTACCTAAGGAATACAAAGGAAATTTAAAAGTTTATAAAACTCATTTTAATAGACATTTTAAAATAAATATTTATATTCATATTAAATCTTGCAGCAAGTAGGCACAAAATTTCTCATCATTAGTTAATGATTCCTGAGTCCCCCACATTCTGGTCAGGTTCCTAGAATCATGTCTTCAGGAATTAACTATTTCCAGAGGAACAGAGGGAGGTCAGTCAAAAGCTTTGCTTGTTTCTTTATTACCAGTGTAATGTCTCAGATATTAAACCTAGGATGAGCAGATATCACCTTAGACCTAGAGATGAATAAATAGGTAGATTTCATAAAAGTAACTCAACAAAATCTTTCTGTAACAACCATGTCAAGCTTCATTAATGGCCATTTCTGGAAGAACCATGAAATTTAGAGTTTTGACAAATTAAGTATTTCTCCAAAAAGAAATAATTTTCTATAATATAGCCCCTAGAAAAATGTTGGTAATTAACCATGAGTAACTATGAGCATAGTTTGTGATTGTGATTTGTACTATGTAAATTCTGAAAGGGACTTTAGAGATTATCTAATTTAACTTTTTAAAAAATTTGACATATGAACTACTAAAGGTCAGAAAGATGAGTCTCCAGCTGAGGATCATTAGCAGTATACAAATCAGAACTCATGTTTCAGTCCCTTTGCGGATTATAACAGGCTGCCTCATATATATTCTTCAGAGGTGTCATACTGTTGATGCGACATATCACTTCTGACTACAAAGCAACAATCAGACCCCTTAATCCCACTTTATTTTTTTTTACACAGATATTACCATTTCAATGTGTGGCTTCTCATTTTGCTGAGAGGTTTTTCTTCCCCTCCAACCCCCTCCTTAAATCAGGCAAAGAGACAAGTAACTGACTTCATTTCTCAAAAATGTAACCCACAAGTGCATAATTCTTCCTGTCAGATTTCCTTTTCTGTAAGTTGGTGAGTTTATTGTGGTAGCACTCAAAAGGCTGAGCCTGAAAAGTTCTATAACATATGGCATACATTTAACATGGCTTGTGAATTAAAAATAACAGCCTGCCATCTGCCTCTGCAAGTTGATTTTATCAAACTCTAAATGAGAATCTCAAAGATGTGAATGTTGTCAATTAAAATAAGAAGTACTCAGGTTCAATACAGAGTGACCAATCCATGGTTACCCACTCTCCTTCCGCCCCAAGAGACAAAAGTTACCCATTCCTTCCACTCCTCAAATTAAGAGCTGCCCTATTCTCAATCTACAGAACTGTTTGGTAATCATAACATCTTATTTCTTTCCTATCTTCTCAAAAAACAACAACAAAAAAAAACCTTTGCCATAAATTTAGCTTTCAAAGCTACCTTTCTCTAGGAATATGTTATGTGAATTTCAATTCTAAGATTAGTACCTTCTAAATAATTGATCACAGTTTACAAAATCTTTACTCTTTGTAGTATTTCATTTTTTTCTCCTAAAATTGCAAGTCTACTAAGTAATAATAGATGTTGGAAGAAGGAAGTTGATGATTTCTCATCTCTAATAACATTTTCGCATCCTGTAGGAATTTCTGCAAATGATCTAGAGTACTATACTCTCAGTCAGAGGCTCACACACCAATTTTGTTGATTAGCATTCATGGAGCAACTATACCAAGACTATCCCTGGAGAGGCAATGATCAGGAAAAGGACTAAAGGCAATTTCTGCTTTCAGGACATTTATGTCATAGTTGAAATAAGAATTATACCCAAGAAACAATTTGAGATGAAGCCTGTCTTTGGATAGCCAAGTGCTCACCTGAGAATAGTCACAAGCACTAGTATAAGCGTCATGAGGACAGAGAACTCTCCTCCTGGGTCCCTGTTATTCTCTATTTAAGGGTAAGAGACTGTATATGTATCCATTTATTATTGTGTAAACTGACTTTGCAGAACAATAAAGAATATAATTATATGAAGTGCTAAATGTGTAAGTATTATATAAAAGCTAAAGGGACAGCCATAGAAAACATAAAATGAGCCATTAAGTAGCCTAAAATGCTCCATCTTCCAGACTAATTTGAAATTTAATAAGAAAAGCTTTAGAGAGACTTATAATTTCTTGACTGAGGATTAAGAAAAAACAACTATAATACAGAGATTCCACGAATCAAGTGTCATGGATATCAACATTGGGGAGTAAATTTTGCAATGGAAAAAAAAAAGTGGATATTTTCTGACCATGAGGGTCAGGGTTATCTGAACAGGTCATGCAGGTGGCACAAGGTACAAACCTAGTTGGACCCACTAACATAGACTACAATATGAGTATTATATTAGTTTTCTATGGTTGTTACAGCAAGTCACTATAAACTTGATGGTTTAAAACAACATGAATTTAGTCTTTCACTGTCTGGAAGCCAGAAGTCCAAAATCAAGCTGTTGGTAGGCCCACACTTCCCCTGAAGGCCCTAGGGGAGAATATTTTCTTAACTCTTGCAGCTTCTGGTGCTCCTGGCATTCTAGTTCCTCACTTTGGGCATCCTGGCTAGTGGCAACATAACTCAACCTCTGTCTCCATCTTCACATGGCCTTCTTCCTGGTGTGTCAAATTTCCTTCCCTCTAATGATACTATTTTATATCTCATCTCTAGATCCTTAACTTAATTACCTTTGCAAAGACTCCATTTCCAAATAGAGTCACATTCACAGATACCTGGGTTAGGATGTAGACATCTTTTAGAGTAGTGGTTCTTAACCTTTCTAATGCCTTGACCTTTTAGAACTGCTGCTGTGGAGCCTAAGACCATCAGAAAACACAGATATTTACATTATGATTTATTAACAGTAGCATAATTACAGTTATGAAGTAGCAACGAAAATAATTTTATGGTTGGGGGTCATCACAACATGAGGAACTGTATTAAAGGGTCGTGGCATTAGAAAAGTTGAGAACCACTGTTTTAGAGAGACACAGTACAACTCACTATAAGCATGTTTCTTTTGCTTCTAAATTATAATTTCATGCTAATTTACTCAATTGCAATTTACTAGATAACAAATCTAGTTTACATCCTAACTTACTAAATTACAAATATGATTTCCTAGTAAGTAAGAATTGACTTAATGACCTCAATTATTGACAGTTCAAAAAGAATAAGAATATAATCCAAGGCCTAGGAAAAACTAACTTGAGTTGGTTCTATTTTTTTTTTTAGTGTCAAACCTTAAACATCTCTCTAATTATAAATCTGCTTCCAACTTGAGGAGATGTTTAAATAAACTGGCCACCACTGATATCAAGTCAAATATACATCTAAATGTTAAGAATAATATGTTCATTAAGCTCTCCCACAAACACTCAAACCCAGAAAATCATTCATATCTTATTCCTTGAAAGACAATACATTTTTATCTACTCAAGAAAAAATTTTTTTGAAGAATGCATGCTCAGAATTCCATTAATGACTATGCAAAAGAAGAACTCAAATGATGAAATGTGAACAATTTTTAAAGTGAAAATTCATACTACAGGAATGCCTACCAATCAAATAAATCAATGTAAGCAATTAATCATCTTGGTGAAAGCCCAAGGTTAGCAAGTATAAATGCCACTGTGATTTCTCACAATTACAAGAGAAAACCCTGATTCTGGCTGAGAACAATTCACTGTGGTTACATGCAAATCAACCTCAATAGTATATAGGTAATGGACGCATAATTGGAGTTACCTAAACATCTACAGTCTCCTTGTTTATCTTTCAAAAATAGAGGCGAGCTATAGGGATTTTTCCACCAGTAATTAATTAGATGCTTTCCCCTAGTAATCTACTAGTAGCTCTTCCAAACAAAACTCTGCCTTCCATTCAAATCACCACATTTGCATGATAAAGGAAAACAGACTATAAGAGTAGCAAATGGTTCTTGAAATAGGAAAAAATACCAAGTTTAGGCCCAAGTTCTAAGAGACCTTCAAATCTAATAAAAATAAGAGTATATTCCATAATCAAGATAAAATTATTAATCTTATGAATAAATGGCTACTGTCAACTATGATGGGTCATACTTGATACTTCTTATTTTTATAGGCTTTGGGTTGTGGCTAGGAATACACTGGACTGACTGGTGTGGTAATTTTCATTTTGTAGGTATTCACTCCTCAATTTGTGATTGGTGTGAAACACCAGTACCAAATTCAACTGTATTGAAGTACTAGCATCAATAAGTCCCATCAGTTAACCTGAGCCTGTGGTTTTGCATAATTGACTACAATGAGTTTTGGCAATATAATTAATTAAAATTTCAGCTGGTGAATCACACTTGAAGTTTTTAATGTCACCAACATTGCCTGACAAATTCGCCCATGGTGAAATCTCAGGAGATATTGCCATAACCCCCTAAACATATTAAGTACATCAGTTGAAAGACTGACAGGAATTGACAACCTTTTAACTGCACACTATAATGTAAATAATCAGGTTAGCCAGATAGTGAGGAATCCATCAGACTGGTAGTTTGACTTTATGCTGATAGAACAGTATGTTGACAAACTGAATTTTATATTTATCCGGTTACCTCGGATGTGTTATCTTGTGCACCTAATGAGAGCCCCTGCTGTGAAAATGAATTTCTTCCCTTTTATTGTATGTTTCTGCTTCTCCATCCATTCATATATTTTTATATCATTTGAGAAATTGTAGGGTGGGAACTTTAGAAATTCATGCTGCATACATGTATACATAAGTATAACAGCAGCACCTCAAATATATTGTGTAAATCTAACTTCTACATTTCCAAGACTAAGCTTTTGCCTCTTCAACTTCGTCCATAGACTTGCTATTTATTTCAGGAATAGTGAATCTCTCAACAATTAATCTTCTTTTTAAAAAAATATATTTTATTGATTTTTTACAGAGAGGAAAGGAGTGGGATAGAAAGTCAGAAACATCAATGAGAGAGAGACATTGATCAGCTGCCTCCTGCACGCCCCCTACTGGAGTTGTGCCCACAAGCAAGGTACGTGCCCCTGATGGGAATTGAACCTGGGACCTTTCAGTCCACAGGCCGTCGCTCTATCTACTGAGCCAAACCGGTCTCGGCCACAATTAATCTTCTTTTAATGGCTTCTACAATGACTTACACAAAGAACTAAAATAAGTACCAGTAACTGTAAAACATAAGATAGATTGAAGAGCAAAACAAATCAAAGAGCTAGCTAGCACTTTTTAAAATTCTCTTAAAATAGGGGAGAAAGGGAGTAGGGAAGAGAGTAGAGTGCCACCACTAAAAGAGCACCATTGAAATGAGGGGCTGAGGTGGGGAGGAGATGCCAGAAAGGAGAAAGTAGCGGTTTGAAAAGCTGTCCTCATTGAGAATTCTTAAACTGACAAATACGTAGGCTATAGTTGGCTGTTTTGTGCCCAATGTTTCTCTAGGAGATACTCCACTTGGCCCAACATTCCCTAAGGGATGGCCTTTGAGAAGTAAAATGCCTCAAGGCAAGGCTTCGAACATGAAAGTGATTGTTTTACCCTATGGTGTCTCTTGACTCCAAAACTGGAAACAGTTCAGAATGTGTTTGTGTATCCCCATTTATAATCTCAGCTAGATAAATTGTGCCCAGAATATGAAAAGATGCAATAACAAATGTCACACGAATTTTGCACAGGAGATAGAAGACCATGCCAACTGCAAACGGAAAATGAATTGTGTAGTTTCATGCGGGAAACAATAATAATTCAAGATTGGAACTATAACACTGAAGTCCTCAAACCTCAACCAGCAAGGGCAAACAGTTTTAAAATAGCCACAAGGAAATGATTTATTTATTGGAGATATTTTGGAATTTTTTGCTATCCAAAATTATGCAGTCTGGGAAAGAAAAAAAAATGTGGTTTAAAACAATACAAAAGATACAAAGAGTGTTGGTGAACTATTTCTATAATACAGTACTTTAATAAATACGTTTAGCTTTGAAGGCCATAAAATTTCTGTTGCAATAACTCTACTATTGTAGCAATATATGACAGAATGAATGTGGCTATGTTTCAATAAAACTTTATTTACAAAAATATCCTACAGGTCAAATTTGGCCCTTTGGCTACAGTTTACCAGCTATTGAACTAGAATATAAACAGATGTTTTTTTATGTATGACCATACTTTGACAAGTTTCTCTAATAATTTACCAACATTGGGTTAGTTTTGTGTTTCCTACAAAATTATAATATCTTATCATATAAAAGAAAGCACTTTGCCTTCTATTATGCATGTTATTATAACTGTTATATCAACTATAGTTCCACCTTTTTTCATAGTAAGCACTCAATAAATATTTTATTTAACCTCAATTTTCCCACCAGTAAAATATTGCTATTTTTAACTACTAGTTATTTTCTTTATTAAATGAATCTTTTAGCAACGATTAAGATGATATTAATTTTGAATTGGGGAGAGGAGGGTTTCAACTCCAGATGTGACATAGTAGCTTTTGACAGACCAATACTTCACTGAAAAATTTTTTATTTGATTAAAAAGAAAGAAAGAAAGAAAACACACAAAACCCTATTTGAAAGCATCAGAGAGCATTTCAAAAGCCAGTACTTAAGGGGCATACATTTCAGAGAGAAGGAAATAGTTGAGTAGCAAAGAAGTGAGCTGATAAGTTCTGTGAGCTGCTTTTCTGCTCAAGGCATTTCTGTATTTTTGGTGCAGGTGAAAGGCTAAGAATCTGGGAAGCAAGACACTGCTAAGAGACAAAAAACCCAGAGGAACTTTTGATATTGTCACAAGGCTGAGGAAATAAAACTTAAAGTCCAGAGCTTTCCCAGGAGCTAGGATGTATGGAGCAAAAATTCAAAAGAGAAGGTAGAAGCAATGAATGGAGCTAAGTAACCAACAATGTTTCACTTGAGTATTTGTTGAACTCTAACTGCACTATGAAAGAGCCTAAAAAGCCAAATAGGAAAATTCTGAAAAGCAAAGGTAATTTTTAACAGTCTCACAGTGATGAGAAAATAAAAGAAAAATGAAAAAATAAAAAAATAAAATAAAATGAATTTAAATACTTTATTAAATATGCCAGTCTCAAAGCTTAGAATTCAAGAAGACTACACTTCGAGGAGAGATAAACCAGAGATAAATAAAAGCATATAAAAACTATAATTTAGCCTCTATTCATCTCAGTTCCTGATGAAATTAAGTGATCTGACCTCATTCAAGATCTTTATGAGAGAGTATGGTGAATGCTCTCTAGGGGAAAATATCATCACCTAGAATTACTGTAATTTTCATTTAAAATATCCAGTATTTGATAAAAAATTAATTGCACATCAAGACAAAAAGCCAAGAGAGATAACAGACAATAAAAACAGATCTACACATAATTCAAAAATCAGAGTTATAAAACAGGGACCTTAAATGTGTTTAATATGTACAAGGACATAAACAAGATGCAAAAATTCATCAGCACCTACAGTTGACACTTGAATAACGCAGGAGTTAGGAATACCAACCCATCTCACAGTTAAAAAGTCTACATATAACTTTTAAATCCCCAGAATTTAACTAATGTTTACCAGAAGGCTTACCAATAACATAAATAGCAATTAACCATATTTTGTATGTGATTTGTATTATACACTGTATTCTTATTAAAATAAGCTGGAGAAATGAAAATCCTATTAAGAAAATCATAAGAAAGAGAAAACATATTTAGTGTATTTACTGAAAAATAATCCGCATGTAAGTGGATCAACTCATGCAGTTCAAACCCATGTTGGCAGGGACCAACACTCCTATATAATAAAAGCCTAATATGCTAAGTGTTCAGTCATCCAGTTGGCTGTTCAACCAATGAAACCGTAATATGCTAATGATACACTAAGGTCACTCAACTGCTCGCTATAACATGTACTGACCACCAGAGGGAAGACACTCCAACTAGTAGGTTAGCTTGCTGCTGGGGTCCAGCCAATCGGGACTGAGCGACACAGACCAAGACATGCCCTGAAGCCCTCCCACAGTCCCTCCCTGGCTGGCCAACCTCTCATGGTCTCTCCCTGGCCCAGATTGTAAACTGGTGGGGGTCCCTTGGCCTGGAACTGCACCCTCTTCCAATCTAGACTCTTAAGGAGATGTTGGAGACACAGTTTCGGCACAATCCCACAGTCCAGGCCAAGGGACCCCACTAGTGCACAAATTTGTGCACTGGGCCCCTAGTACCAGCTATACAAAAGAAACAAATATAAACAGAATGATTAAATTTAAGGCATAAGTAGATTGGCTTAATAACACAAAGGACATATCAGAAACTTATATAATGTAAAAGGCAGCATAATAGAGAATCACTAAAAGCTAAAGCATAGAGAGCAAAATATATAGAAAATATTTGTAAAAATGAATGTGACATATGGTGAAAAGTTCTAAGATGCATGTAATTTGAAGTACAGAAAATGAGGAGAGAGAATAAGAGAGAGAAGCAATACTTGAAGAAATAATGAACAAGAGTACTCCAGAATTTATGAAAGAATTGACTTAGATTTGAAAAATTCAAAACTCCAAACAGGATAAATGAAAATAAAATCACAACTAGGGCACAACAAAACTGAACTCTTGAAAATCAAATACAAAGAGAAAAAGTTGCCAGAGTAAAAAGACATGCTATGTTCAAAGAAAGAAATAATAAAGCTGACCTCTCAACAGAAACAATAGAAACAGAATATAAATGAATGGTATCTTTTACATGTTGACAAGGACTAACTGCAGGCAGAGGGCTCTCTCTGTAAAAAGACTATTCAAATGTGAAGTAAATAAAATCTTGTGGGATATAAAGCAAGCAAATAGGAAGATAGTTGATCTAACCTCATACTTAGAAATAATTGTTTTTCTAGTTACGCTTATAAATTAAACACTTATATTAGAAGACAGATTTTAAGTTTGAGGAAGAAAAAACAATGCAATGATTATAAGCTGTTTACAACAGACAAATCTTAAACATATGAAGACAGATACTGAAAGTAAAAGAATGGAAAATATATGCCAGATAAGTAGTACACAAAAGAAAGCAAGTGCAAATACTGTACTAATATCAGTTAAGTAGACTCTGATACAAAACTGGACAAGCATTTTACAATGATAAAACAGGCCAAATCTAAGGAAGATTTTAAAATGCTAAGTTTATATGCATTAAAATATAGCTGCAAACATAAAACAAAAAAAATGACAGAATTAAAAGGAGAAATAGACAAATACACAATCATAGTAGAAAAGTTTAGTTTACTTTTTTAAATAAGAGAGACTAAGTAGATATAAAATCAATCAGGATGCAGAAGATATGAACAATATCAATTCTGATGAATATCTATAGACATATGGAACACTTCAGATAACTGCTGATTTCTTTTTGTGAACCAAATTTGACAATACGTCAAGCCACATCATAAGTCGAATGACATTATAGAAGATTAAAATAATATATATGTTCTCTCATACTGAATTTAAGCTTGAAATAAATAAAAATATAACTACAAAATAACTATATACTCATAAATATAAACTAATACATGTTTAAGGAAACTGTGATTCAAAGAAGAAATCACAATAAAAATTAGAAAATATTTTTAACTGAGTGATAATAAAAATACAATCAAAATTTGTGAGATGTAATAAAAGCCATGGCTTAAATTGAGTTTATAATTTAAATTATATATTAAATAAGAAGAAAAGTTTAAAAAAATCATTTAAACAGCAACCTCCAAATTCAGAAAAAAATAACTAAGTTATATGCAAATACAGTGGAAGGAAAGAAGTAATAAAGGTAAAAATAAAAACAATAAAGAAAACAAGTTTACAATAAAGAAAAAACAATAAAGCCAAACTTGGATTCTGAAAAGACTAACAAAATTAATAAGTCTCTATCAATACTAATCAAGAAAGAAAGAGCCGAAACCAGTTTGACTCAGTGGCTAGAGCGTGGGTCTGCGGACTGAAAAGTCCCAGGTTTGATTATGGTCAAGAGCACGTACCTTGGTTTCCGGCACATCCCCAAAAGAGGGCATGCAAGAGGCAGCTGATTGATGTCTCTCGCTCATTGATGTTTCTAACTCTCTATCCCTCTCCCTTCCTCTCTGTACAAAATCAATAAAATAGATTTAAAAAAAAAAAAAAGAAAGAAGGCAAAAGTTACCAATATCAGAAATTAAAAAGCCTACAGATGGTTTCAGCAGTTCTTCTAAATGTAGAAGACAGAAAGAACATAAATTACAGAATTATTCTAATGAAGAGAAAAATGGTGATCACTTCCCAATTCATTCTATAAAGCCAATATAATAAAACCTGATAATGATATAATTTTAGGCAAGATTTTTTTCATAAATAAAAATTCAAAAATACTAAACAATTATCACATTTAATCCAAAGATATATTAAAAGGATAAGTAAACTGCATTTATTTGGTAAATCTAAGTTTGATTTAATCTAAAAAAAATGTATTTGACCATATAAATCAATATGCAAGATAAATGATAGGACATCTCAATAAATGAAAAAAAAGTATGTAAAAAATTGAAAAGTATTCATAATTTAAATTGAACACATTAAAAATAGAAGGGAACTCTCAACCTATTTTTTTTCAATTTAAGCCTACTATAACCATCATATATAGTTTAAAATATTAAAAGATTCCCAAGAGAAACAAGACAGCGGATTAAGGTATACACCTGTACATGCTGCTTCTCACAACCACACCAAAACTACAACTAAAAGACAAAACTACTATCCCCCAGAACCACGGGAAAGCTGGCAGAGTGGAAGTTCTACAACTAGAAGGAAAGAAAAAAGTGCCTTGAGACCTGGTAGGACAGGCAAAGGCTCAGAAAGGCAGAAGTAAGGAAATGTGCATGAAGGCGGCTGGCATATGCTGTTTTTTTTTCAATTGGGAGGGAGTTACAAGTTCCCAACTCTCTGAACTCCAGTTTACGGCAAGATTCTGGGTCCCAGACTCATATAGGGAGAAATTGGACTGTCAGCCATCATGTAGGAAAGAGAGGGTGGCTTTCTCACAGAGGTGTGCACAGGAATTGTTTACTGCTCTAGGGCACAGGCTGTGGGACATGGAACAGAATACAGGAACACAGAGATGCAGAGAAGGCTGACTGGAAGTCAGGGCTCTTTGCCATACCCTGAGACCCCGCCTTGCCCAATTTGCAAACTCACCAAGTGTGTGTAGCAGCTTTTGCACATGAATGGCCTGCCCTTTTGCAGTTTAACCTAACAAATTGCAGCTGCGTCAGACAACTCCAAAACTTCCAAACTCCAAGCAAAGAGGAGAAATCTGCAGAGCTCCCTGTAGCTCCTGCTGGGTAACCTCAGACAGTAACTGACTTGCACCTTTTGGAGATCAAGGGACCAATATATCTAGAAGTCAGTGTGAGACGACACCAGATTTCAACTCCTCACATCCATAAGTGACACAATCAAGAGGCAGACTTAGTGAGTGCCAAAGCCCCACTGAAGCAAGTCCTGCCCTATAGGGGTATCTCTAATACAGCAGTTCTTCCATTATAGACACAGCTAATCCTCACAGTCAATTGGCCTAGAGGTCAATTCCTCCCAGTGTACCACTAGCAATCAAGGCTTAACTACAACAAGACTGTGTACCCAGCCCACAAAGGGGTACACCAAGAGTGTCCACCTCGGGTGATTGGGGAGGTGAAGCTACTGGGCCATAAAGGACAACAAGTACACAAAGCCACTCCATCAACAAAGGGAAGCAGCCAAAATGTGGAGACAAAGAAACATGTCACAAAAGAAAGAAATGGAGGAAAGCAAACTACTGGACATAGAGTTCAAAACCACTTTTAAAAGGTTATTCAAGAATCTTCTACAAATCACCAAGAAATTTAGTGAGACCTCTGAGAAACTTAGTGAGATCTTCAAGGATCTTAATGAGAATGCAAAAAAAAAAAAAAACATGGAAAATGGAAAAGGACCAGCCAAAAATTAAGCATACACTGTCTGAAATAAAGAATAATATACAGAAATCCAACAGCAGGCTAGAGGACCCCAAGAATCAAACCAAAGATGTGAAATATGAGGAAGAAAAAAACACCCAACCACAAAAACAAAAAGAAAAGAGTCCAAAAATATGAAGTTAGTGTAAGGAGCCTCTGGGAAAACTTTAAGTGTAACAACATCAGAATTATGGGCGTGTCAGAAGAAGAGAGAGAGCAAGATACTGTAAACCTATTTGAAGAAATAATGACTGAAAACTTTCCCTACCTGGTGAAAGAAATGAACTTACAAGTCCAGGAAGCACATAGAACCCCAAACAAAAGGAATCCGAAGAAGACCACACCAAGACACATCATAATTAAATGCCAAGGACAAAAGACAAAGAGAATCTTAAAAGCAACAAGAGAAAAACAGTTAGTTACCTACAAGGGTGTACCCATATGACTGTCAGCTGATTTCTCAACAGAAACTATGCAGGCCAGAAGGAAGTGGTAGGAAATATTCAAAGTGATGAATAGCAAGAACCTACAACCAAGATTGCTCTACCCAGCAAAGCTATCATTCAGAATTGAAGGGCAGATAAAGAGCTTCACAGACAAGAAAAAGTGAAAGGAGTTCATCACCCAAACCAGGATTATATGAAATGCTGAAGGGTATTCTTTAAGAAGAGGAAGAAGAAGGAAAAGGTAAAGATAAAAATTATGAACAACAAAGTGATAACAAATATGTACCTATCAACAAGTGAATCTAAAAATCAAGTAAGAATTAGATGAACAGAATAAACTGGTGAATATAATAGAATCAGGGGCATAGAAAGGGAATGGACGGACAATTCTCAGGGGAAAGGAAGTATGAGGAGTGCGAGAAGAGATTGGACAAAAATCTTATACCTATGGATGAGGAGAATAGCTGGGGGTAAGGGCATGGGATGAGGGTGGGGAATCAGGTGGAGGGGAGCTATGGGGGGGAAAGAAACATCTGTAATAAACTGAACAATAAAGATTTATTAGAAAAAGAAGATTCCCTAAGATTAGGAATGAAACAAAGATGGCCACAATGACTTTTATTTATTTTTTTAAAATATATTTTATTTATTTTTCACAGAGAGGAAGGGAGAGGGATAGAGAGCTAGAAACATTAATGAGAGAGAGACATAAGAGAGAGACATCAATCATCTGCCTCCTACACACCTCCTACTGGGGATGTGCCGGCAATCAAGGTACATGCCCTTGGCCAGAATTGAACCCGGGACCTCACAATCCTCAGGCGAATGCTCTAGCCACTGAGCCAAACCAGTTAGGGCCAGAATAACTACTTTTAATCACTAGTTTAGTATAAAGCTCCTCCTGGAACAAATTCACTCATACAACTCCACCTTCACCAATCTCTACCTGGAATTCAGATGTAATGACTGGAGCTCTGGAAGCTATTTTAGATGAAAGCCACACTGTAGCAATAGAAGAGAAGAAACATAGAAAAAGCCTGTTACGTGGAGTCATATTGTCATACCACAGGTCTGATCTGATCCTTGTTTTATAGCAGATAAATTTAAATATCTATCTTATTTCAGTCATGTCATTTAGGGTTCACTGCTATTTGTAGCAAACATAATCCTAACTAATACAGCCATTTGTAAGAATACAGTTCAAAATTTATAACCACGCTAAGAAAAAATATTTTCTCACCAAGAAGAAACATCCGAAAAAATGTCTCCCCCGCCACACACACACAAATTATACTACTAGGTTAACATCATCAAGATTGGAACTGAAGCCATGGTCTGTGTTTCTCAGTGGTTAGAGTATCAGCCCATGCTGGAGCGTTGTGGGTTCAATTCAGGCCAAGAGCATGTACTTGGGTTTCAAGCTCTATCCTTCAGACCCAGTCGGGACATGTGTAGAGAGGCATTTTATTAATTAACTAGAAGCCCGATGCATGAAGATTTGTGCTAGAAGGGGCTTTCCTTTCCTGGCTGCCGGCACCACCTTTCCACTCCAGCTCAGCCCCTTTCCACTCAGGCTCCAGAGTCGCCTCTTTCTGCTCCAGGAGATGCCTCTTTCTGATCTGGTACCTCCTTCCCATGTTGCCAGAGGCCTGAGAGGCCAGGGGTAGGGCAGAACGCCTCTGTCATTGCCCTGATGATAATACAAGCATCCCGCTCCCATCACTCTGTGGCAGAGCATACAAATTAACTGCCATCTTTGTTGGGTTAATTTGCATATCACTCCTGATTGGCTGGTGGCATAGCAAAGATATGGTCAATTTATATGTTTGTCTATTATTAGGTAAGATCTCTCGATCTCTCTCCCTCCCTTACACTCTCTCTAAAAATCAATGGAAAAAATGCCTCAAGTGAGGATTAACAATGAAAAAAAAAAAAAGGTTGGAACTGAAATTATTCCCTTTAAATTATTATATCTATCTTTAAAAGTTTCCCCTCATGGAAGTAGTCCTCTTCTTTTTCAGAGGCTCCAGATGGGACCCTTTTCTGGCAATGAAAGTCCAACAAGTGGTTAGCTCTGCCATAGGGTATGTAGAATAGATAAAGGTTAAAAGATCATAAAAATGAGACCATATGTCCAAACATACAGCATGTGCTTTGGCAAAGAGAATATAAGTGCTAAGACAGATTATATTCTGCTTGCCAGGGAATTATATAAAACACAAAATAAAATAGTTCTTATCATTTTAGTTGGGCAGCTTGACAGCAGTTCCCTTGAACATGGAAGATTAAATTTGGCCAATACACCAAAGTACCTTCTTATCTCTCCCCCTACTTTTAACCCTAGTGGAAAGAGAAAAATCCTAAAATTTTGAAAACAAGAAACTAACATTTGTTTATAAGTATAGAATTCTAAAATCCTCAAAAAATGAATACATTAAATTCTTCTCTTTTGGCTCTGATGAGCCACTTGTTTAAAACAATCCTTGGTCACTGGTGATGATGATCCAAGGGATTCTATTAATCTAAAAATATCCTTTCACAGATCTTAATTTTTGGCTCATCCTCAGCTAGGGTTATTGTTCCTCATAGCCCTAAGAACACCCTGTTTGTGGTATTTCCTAATCTGGCAAATCAACTGGGCCACAATGGACTTTAACTAACAGTTTCCTGATAGAAGATGGGTTTACAGGCTTTCTAAACCAAGGCATTAGCAGTGAAATTATAAATGAGAGAAAAATGTCGATTTACCAGGGTTTTTCAGTAAGAGGAAGAGGAGACAGGAGTTTACTATGTCAGGAATTCAGTTTTCTGGGATGTAATAATTCACTTTGGAGTCTCCCCTCTCAACAGATAAAGGGCCAGAGAATGAATTACTTTAAAAGGTGGTGGGTGTGCAGTCAAATGGATGTTTCAATAAGGTAATAACATTCTTAAAGAGTAATTCACTCTCAGTGATAACCTACAGGGAATAAAACAAGGGGAAATTGGCATAATACCAAGAGGATTATCAAGGTAGCCTTGAAGTTGCAACAACTTGCCTTGCTATGACTCTAAACTCAAGGATGGCATTTGGATGACAGATAAAAAATGTTCATGAATCAGGGTTGATTTTCCCAAACTTTGACTTCTTGGAAGATGTAAGACTAGAATTTAAAAGGAGATCAGCCTCTTTACTAAAGACCTTTTCTTCTAAGAAAGTCAAATATTCAAAGCAAAACACCTAACAAATTAAAACTGACCCCATTAAAAAAAAATCTTATAGAAGGATACCTCTATTCTATCTAGCTAATTCTCAGTTCTTATAATGAGGAAAAAAGCCATATCTTCAGAGAATCTTCTATTGAACTTGCCAAAAAAAAAAAAGGAGGCAAAGTATTTAATTAATGAACTAGAAGCCTGGTACACAAAATTCATGCATGGGGGCACTGGCGGGGGGGAGGGGGTGGGAGAGGGGCAGTCCCCTCAGCCCAGCTTGGATCCTCTCCAATCCGGGACCCCTCAGGAGATGTCCAACTGCCAGGATCCTAGGGTTCAGGCTGAAACTGGCAGTCAGACATCCCTCTCACAATCTGGGACAGCTGGCTCCTAATTGCTCACCTGCCTGCCTGCCTGATCACCTCCTGCCATCCTGATCACCCTAACCCCTCTTCCTGCCAGCCTGATTGCCCTGAACTTCCCACCCTGCCAGCCTGGTCACCCCACACAGCCTGCTGGTCAGTCATTTGGTCGTCCCTCACTAAACCCCCTGCTGGCCTGGTTACCCCACACAGCCTGCTATTCAGTTACAGTGGTACCTCGAGATACGAGTGCCCTAACATACGAGATTTTTGAGATACGAGCCATCGAGCGAGCAATTTTGGCTTTCAAATACGAGCAACATTTGAGATAGGAGTAATCGCACGGATTGGCTGCACATGACCCACCAGTTTACCACGACTTGAGCGTCTCATAGTTTCCCACACGTCAAGGTTACGGAACGAATTAAACTCATATCTCGAGGTACCACTGTATTACCGTGAGGGCATCGTGACCAATTTGCATATTACCCTTTTATTAGTATAGATAGCTTAGAAATCGGCTCCTTTAAAATTGGTGCTAGGATTTTGGCTATTATTCACTGAGCTATTTTTTTCTCTATACCTTTTAAGATAGAGTAACTCTTGATTCCTCACAATGATTAAATTGGGGACTTAATCCTTAATCTGGAGACCAACCCCAACCCCTGGTTCAACTGCCTTTGTTTTGAGACACATAGTTGTCATAATTTATTAAGTTATATACTCTGGAGAACAATTACATTTTAAAATTATTTTGTGAAAATAATACATATAAGGATATAAAATGTAAATGAAAATATCTCCCATTTTGTCATAACAATTCAATGTTATTCAGACTGAATTAGGCAAAATATACAAAAAAAAAAATTTTCATCATACCAGAGCAGTATTAAGTCACTTACTATGGCCACTGATCCCATCTTATCCTTGTAGGATACTAAGAACTAGGAATCAACAGCCCTTTATATTTATAGGAAAGGATCTTAAGTAGATCAATCCCTGTTCTAAATGTTTCAAATGAAATCATCTTGTGCATGAATAGTAAGCTTAATCAGTTTGGTTAACCATATTGGCCTAATATCCTATTAAATCTGTTAATACCCATTGCAATTAAAAAGTACTCCCTGGGACAATGAACAATCACTAGTTTCAAAAGAAAGGGCTATGTCTTTATAGCTATATAATTTACCAGAGAAGGCTTTACAGCATTACAAGATCTATAATATAAAGGACTAAGATATTCTCATAAAGGAGAATCATGAAATAAGGATGTCCATAAAAAATGAAGAAACTAATATTATGAACTGCTTAGAAAAAATGTCCAACTTTTTTCTGATTCTAAGATTATATGAAAAGTTTTGGACATGAGCAGCAGTTTCCAAAAGAAGAGAGGAATTATAAAGTCAGATTAAAAACAGCATATACAAATATAGAAAATCAGACCTATAGGTAAGTCCAGAGTAGAATGAGCAAAAAAAGACCTAAGGGTGGGGGGAAAGGAGGGATCCTAAGACATCAAATATGTCAAAAGCAGAAGATATTAGTAAATAATAAAATTTACTAATCAATTCCTGTTTTGATTCTGTTTTCTCCATCAAGAAAAATTACCTTCAAACTGAAAAGTGTAGAGCATACTTTAATTGTCCAATGAATGCTCCTGCTGAAAATTACTTACGTTGCATAAGACATAGAAAACTTATTTTATAAAAGCATCACTGACCTGAAAAAAAAGGGGGGATCCAAACAGAGGTCACAAACTAAGAGCAAACAGAAACCCAGAGAAATGAGCAAATCCCACAGAAGCCCACTTGCTGGCTGAAATGAGTGCATTTGCTAAATTCCAACAAATTTTTCCCCAATTCTCAAGGCATAGGGATAAAGTAAATAAAGGCAATGCACCAAGGTGGGAAGTCAAATAAAAGACACACACACACACACACACACACACACACACACACACTTAAATTTGAATTCTCCTAAGTGCAAAGCCCTCAGCAAAATCATAAACAAACGATATGACCACTGGCACTCTACCCAATGGGGGACTGCAAGGAAAAATGCTTGTCTTGGCCCTGGGTAAAAGTCAGAACACCATGAGGGAAAGCCTGTGGTGAAAAACATACTCGCATCCCCAAAAGAGAAGCAAGTGGAGGTTGAGGTTAGCTTAGCAGTTTTTTGTTGTTGTTGCTGTTGTTTTTAGGAAGGAGGGACAGGGATGGACCTTGGAAAGAACACCCCAAAGACTTCGCAGTTAATATAAATGTTCTAATCAGTAAATTCTGTGTATGTACATGGATATTTTATATCATTTTCTCCATAAATTGCATATTTTAAAATATTCTTTTTTTATCTACTCAGTATTTAATTTTAGAATTTCTCAAACATTGAATGTTTATGTTCTTTCAGTTCTGAAACCCTTTAGTTCTATCACCTCTGTTCTATTCAGCTATCCCATAAAATAGCACTTTAAAGTAAGCCTAGATTCCCTAGGCTGAGCACCTAGGATGAAAGCCAAGGCAGAGATGGATTTGGAAACATCATCACATAAGGAATTGCCTCTGATATCATCCTGGAAAACTCATGTGTGGGAAAGTTGCAATAGTTAAGTTTTCTCTACTTTTTTTTTTTTTGCTTGCTTGCTTGCTTACTTGTTTTACTCCATTTATGTGAAGGGATGCTCTATAGAAGAGAGTTCCCACTTTTTTCTTTTAATGTTGAAACTGCCTAGAGGCAGATTTTGGCTTTTCCCTACTGACACTGTTGAAAAGGTTATGCACAATCACTAGAAATATACAAGTAAGAATGATGATTTTCTACCAGGGATATCGTCAAGGATTCCTAGATGGAATGGGACTAAATGACCCCTAAGTTCCTTCAGATTCTTTGATTGTTTTCTAGAATTAGAAAACATAAAATAAGCTAAAACACTGGGCCAGGAGATACAGATCCCAAGTTAGCCATGACTACTAATGGAACGGTATTTTTCCTTTCTTGCTTTACCTTAAGTAACAACACACTGAAAAGCAAGTGAACTGCTATGAATCACATCAAATAGAATAGCCACAAAATTCCCAATTTAGGACACTAGAGGCTGGGTGCATGAAATTCGTGCACTTGGGGAGGGGGGGCAGTTTCCCTCAGCCTGGCCTGCATCCTCTCGAAGTCCTGGAGTTCAGGGCATGTGTGACTGATAGTTTAGACCTGCTGCAGGGAGTAGGCTTAAGACATCAGTCGGACATTCTTAGCCCTGCAAAGGCAGGAGAGGCTCCCGCCACTGCTACTGCGCTTGCCAGCCATGAACCCAGCTTCTGGCTGAGCGGTGCTCCCCCTGTGGGAGCGCACTGACCACCAGGAGGCAGCTCCTGCATTGAGTGTCTGCCCCCAGTGGTCAGTGCATGTCATAGTGACCAGTCGTTCTGCGGTTTGATCAATTTGCATATTACACTTTTATTATATAGGATGGAAGTCATCTCCTATCACATCAATGGCCCTACACACAGATTTAAAGATAAGGAAGGACCTTTAACATAGAAAGCATGGGAGTTTCCTGTCCCAATACCCTTTCTCTCCCCACAGACATTTTGGTCAGGAAGCTGGTATCTATCATCCTACAATCAAAACAAACAGCTTAGTAAGGTCACCATAAGATTGGACTTTCTGAAGAGAGAACAAAGATGACTCTCTCAAGTTGACAAAGCTAAGCTGAAATAAAGGCATGCCAGAGCATTACTCTCTCAGAGCAGGTGTCAAACAAATTGGATCGCCTTCACCTCACCTCATTGATCTGTTGTTCTATGCCTTCCCTTTACCTGTCTTAGCAAAATGCACTTGAAACCATAAGGTAAAATATTATGTGTGATATTGTTGAAATGGGCTTCTCAAGAAAATGCCGCATGGTTCCAGCGACTTGCAGTCATTTGAATGTGGCAGCTGATTAACAGCAGCAGATGTCGTTGGTGTTATCTGGGTAGACTGCTCATGGTCGGCAAACAAAGTTCCCATTAAGAGAAAAATTCTAAGTGTATTCTTCCTAGAGGATTACATTCATTTAAATCCCCTCCACCCCACCCCACCCCGGCTTATTTCCAGGAGATTTGGAGTTGTTACAAAGATGTGCCATGGAAATTTTTCTCCTCCCAACAGATGCCATCATTAAGTTGGATAAGAATTTCAAGATTCGAGGAGAGATTGGATCATGGCACACAAACGAGGCTTGTTACTTGACTCTGTAAGCAATCAGCCTTCTTTATTATTTAACTATCACGAGGAGCTTTTTCCTTTCGTGTAAGTGAAGATGAACCTTAGAAGAAAATGTTGCACTTCTAATAAGACTGAAAACGTCGCACTTTTACCCTTTGTAAAATGTAACTGAAATAAAACCTGACAGAACCTCTTCAGCATACCCAGCAGGAACCGGAAAATTAAAATATTGTGGTTGGGTAACACATGGGCCTTAATGAAAGTGTGTACCGCATGCTTGATTGCTTACTAGTTCTGTCCCCTGATTGTGCTCTCTGACCTCTTCTGAAAATAAATGCCTCCCTCTGCTTCTTCAGTTTTCCATATGACATGAATGCCAAGATAGCTCAAAAAATTAAAAACAATCTGATGTGAGGGAAAACAGAAAAGTCTCACTAAACATAACGTTTGAAGAAACTCATTCTCTCTCTTCTTTCTTTCCCCCTCTCTCTCAGATAAAATGAAATTGTTAGCCCAAGAAGTTTTATTGGTAATATTTACTTTTGCCTTGTCTAGAACCAATGATAACAACAAAGCCATTGCAATTGCACATTTAGGAAATAAGTGACAACAGCAAAATAACTTAGGAAAAGATGAAATGAAGAAGAATATTTATAAAGTTGCCTTTTGAAAATATGACAGTGGAGAAGGATAGATTATTTAGTGAATATCCCACCACTCCTCACCTTCAGGAGACAAAGAAAATGAATTCATATTTTGCAAGTAGACTAGAGGATTCCGTTCTTTGACAAGCTTAGTGCAAAATTAAAATTTGGAAATCATCTGAGTCAGCATTTGACTTATATTAGGAAACTGACACATCCTAAAAATGTCATTTTTAAAAATTACATAGTTGATAGAGTCAGTACTCTGAAGCAATTATTTTAAATTTAATTTGGATTATTTAACAAATGGGCATACCCTTAATAATCCAAACACATTTATTAGCAATTACTTAGCATGGCATTGACCCACACAAATTAAACTGAATTGCATCTACCCCACCAACTTTCTCCTCTAGGACAAAAAATATTCTAATAAGGACTTTGGTTACCCATTTAAAGTTGTGTGGGGGTTTGGGGGTAAAAATGAAATACTAAAGTAGCTATCATTTAATTTTGGTAGATAACATCTTTTTTTTTAACCTGACTGAATTCACCACATATTATGCAGTTTCTGAAAACTGATGCTATTACACTAAACCCTTCCAGCATATATTTGGGAACAAATGAATATATTGTTCAAAAAAGTCCTTAGAAAAAATCTCGATCAGGTAGGATAAACTTACTTTTAAGCATTTATATTACCTAACTCCTATTGCACTCTCTGCTGAAGTCATTATTACTATTTTTCACTATCTGATATAGGGTAAAAATTAGGATGTTGATTTCTTATTTAAAATTTTTACTGTTAAGAGCCCAAGGCTGATGATAGTGAAGAGGCTTCAGTCTGATACTAATTGACTTTACGCAAATTATTTAATGGTTTCATGCCTTGATTTCCTCAATTCTAAAATGAACTGCAGTAATTCTCACCTGCTTATCTATGAGAATCAAAGGCATCAGCCATGTAAAATTGCTTTGCAGTATTAATAGCACTTTTTTATTGCAAAATGGTGGTGACGATGTTGATGATAAGTTGTGTAGCGTGGGTATGTACTCAGCAAGAGCTACCAGATCTCTGAGTTACATATGTCATTTCTCTAGTGAGGTAACAGTAACCTGCCCATTTCATAACGTGAGCCACATTTGACTCACAACTAGGATTTATGTGGTGCTTCCTGGTTGTCAAGAATGTTCCTTAACTATTAGATATAGTTCCTCACCTCTATCCCTACCCCAAAAAAAGCACCTGAACTTCTGTCACCTGCTGTAGTCTATGTAAAACCTAGGAATGACAGTCTAGAAAGTTCCCATGGATACAGTCAAACATATTCTACCAACCTACTTCATTCCTTTGTTAATCATATGGGTTTGACTGAGATATATGTTGACCTCCTTCTCTCCCTGACCTCCTCTACAAAGGGCACTGAGTTAAGAGATCACTTAAAGACAGGATTCTGTTTCATGGGACTCTCAAATGTGTTTTGTTAAGAGGCTCAGTCACCTCTTTATATTTGTTAAAGTGACTAATATTACAAACAATAGCACCAGGCTCTTACCAGTTGGTTGTGTTTGCAGGAATAAAAGCTACAGTAGGCAGTGACTATCACTAATGTGAAATACTTCATGAGCAAATCGAATTTTAAATCATGAATGTGCCAGATTAAGGGAAAGTGAAAATTCATTAAGCCTTGACCCTGAAAATCTGTTTGCCATTTGCTTTATCCTTAATTTCATTCTTCTATAATGTGGCAATAACCTTTCATTGAAACCTTAATATTGTCACTAAGTATAGAACAATGACTTGAGGGTTAGAACAAAGAAATGGGCTTCTTCCTTCAAAACACTAAGTTCATGGCTAGAATCTGGCTAAATAATAAACTTATTTTCCTTTCACAAGTAAGTTCTCCATTTCAAAAGTCAAAAGTGTTTTGAGGATGTGGTCTTTTCTTCAACAATCCCAGATTAGGAGCATCAGCCTAGAGTGAACTGGGGGTGCTGTCCAGCATAGGGGCCAAAATCACTGGGTCTGCAGATTGGTTTCATATCCACTTTGCTCCATCACTGTGGAAGGTACTAGTAAATGTGCTTTTCTCACATTTCTGTGGTGCTACTCTAGGCTTTGGAACTGAGAGGCCATATATTTTTGGATTTGGGATTGACACAGACCAGGAAGCTTAGCTGCTCTCCCTAGAGCCCTCCTTCTTATACCTACAGGAAATTTCTGAAGACTTCTAAGATCTTTAGGCCCCTAAGCAATTTGTAATTGCTGTCACAATAACTCACCCATATGGATTAGAGTGTAACTTAGAAGCAAGACGAGTTTCTCAGTTTGATTATTTTCTCCTGCACACTGACAAAATATCTTTATCATATATTCTCTCCAAAATACACTGAGCATGGCTTAAATTTACACTAACCTTCTAATTACATTTAACCAATGCAGATTATCTTTTATTTAAAACTAGAGTTCCAGTACATGAAATTCATGCATGGTGGGGAGTATCCTTCAGTCCAGCCTTCTCCCTCTCCAATCTGGGACCCCTTGAGGGATGTCCGACTGCCCATTTAGGCCCAATTCTGCCTTTCTGATTGCCCCTAACCGTTTCTGCCTCCCAGCCTGATCACCCCCTAACACTCCCCTGCCAGCCTGATTGATGCCTAACTGCTCCCCTGCCAGCCTGTTTGCCCCTAACTGCCCTCCCCTGTGGGTCTTGTCACCCCTAACTGCCTCCCTTGCAGGCTTGGGTCCCCCAAAACTGCCCTTCCCTGCAGGCCTGTTACCCTCAACTTCCCTCCCCTGTAGGCTTGGTCGCCTTTAACTGCCCTCCCCTGCAGGCCTGGGTCCCCCAAACTGCCCTTCCCTGAAGGCCCGGTTGCCCCCAACTTCCCTCCTCTGCTGGCCTGATCATCCACAACTGCCCTCACTTGCAGGCCTGGTTCCTGCCAACTGCCCTCCCCTGCTGGCCATCTTGTAGTGGCCATCTTGTGTCTACAAGATGGGGGCAGTCATTTTGTGTGTTGGAGTGATGGTCAATCTGCATATTACTCTTCTATTAGATAGGATGAGTTTTTTATTTTTATTTATTATTTTTTAAGTTTTATATTACTTTTTTTTTAATTGCTTCTCCCACCCCCAGCCCAGAATTGCCAGGCTCACTTTTGGAAAACTACTTTCATTTCCTTTGCTTACCTTCTGTACTTCCTACTTCCAATTGAAAACTCATCAACAATTGATCGCAAAAGTAAATCCTACTTGGGAGAAGCCTCTATATTATTTTTCCTCACTAGTACAATGAATTTTCAACCTTAGTCACACTGCAGAGACTAATATAAATATGTATGTAGCTGTTTCCCTTATAAATGGAGGGTCTTCCTATATCGGTTCTGAATTTCTTACAAATAATTAACTGTATCATTGTTTCATTAAGAAAATGTACAACATCAACTAATAATATTCAATCCAGGAATTAAAATTCTTCATGGATATGAACTTAGCCATATAGGAAGAGCATACATTACTGACTGAATTAAAATTTTGACCAAGGAGAAAAAACTTTTAAAAAGAAATGTGCAATTATAGTTTTTGTGGTTTAAGAAACAGTTCATAAAATTGCTATGTATAATAGATTCAACATTTTATATTAGGTAGTAAAATACCTCAAACTTGTGGGCAGAGAATTAGATGACTAATTAGGTTTCTTGTCGTATACATAAACAAAGGCTGAAGTCCATTAATTGTTGCTTATAACTTTTGTATATCTATCTAATTAAATATAAAATAGTCACCCTCCTGGACTACTATTGAAGATGCAGTCAATTAAATAACTTTTGACCAAATGAAGTATAATTATAAATGGTCACATTGACTACAATAGTACTTGAAATTAAGATTTCATTTTGGAAGACCAGATTTCATTAATTTGTCTCAACCATAAATAATATCAAGGACAAAATTACTTAATATATTAATATTCTCATTCTCTTCTATTCTGTAACCCAAACACACTAAAGATAATGTTGCCAATAAAGTGTTCCTTCCTTGCCCTTGCTCCTAGGTGAATTGTAGTTTTGGATGATGCTGTAAATATTCCTGCCATCCTTGCTTATCTGATTAATTCTTAGGCCTCTTTTATTCCCCACTCCTGTCTTTGATAACTATCTAAATCCTTATGTATTAGATATATCTTTTTAACAGCATAAACTTAATTTTTTTAAGTGTTTGGTATGATCTCATTGATTATTTAATTGAAGAACTCACCCAATTACATTTTCTTGTATTCTTGACTTATTCAAATCTCATAGGTAGTCACTGGACCTTCTGTCTGGAGAGTGCAACAACTAGACTCTATTAATTTTTTTTCAGAGTGAAATGCCGTAGTTTTTGTATACTTCCGTTACATAAATACATACCATATAATATTAATTATAAGTATTAATTGTGTATTAATTATATAACATGTGAGTATATATTAATTATATATATATATATATATATATATATATAGAGAGAGAGAGAGAGAGAGAGAGAGAGAGAGAGAAAGAGAGAGAGAGAGAGAGAAGTAATATGCAAATTAGCCAGGATGCCATAAAAGTCATGACTAGCTCAGGAGGAGGTTGTGCATGTAGATGGGTGGGAGGGGACTGCTTGGGCTGAGGCAAGCCATGGATGGCTCAGCCCCGAAGCAGAGAGGCAGAGCAGCATGCCCAAACCATGGCCACTGCCCAGATCCAGATCAGGCCTGGGAGCAGAGAGGCAGGGTGGTATGCCCAAGCCATAGTCACTGCCTGGCCTCAACATACCCACCTCCTTTTCTGACTGCTCATTGGCTAAGCTCCCAGTATTCCACTCACAACATTCTTGATGATTTGGGTAATAAGGATCCAAGAGGATGATCTAAGGTTTTTCCACCTTATTCCTGGAGGAAAAATGAAGGTCCACTGTTGGAGGGGCTAAGAAATGTCATATCCTGCCCTATCCAGTTTGACTCAGCCTGTGGATCACAGGGTCCAGGTTCGATTCTGATCAAGGGCATGTACCTAGGTTGCAGGCTCCTCCCTGACTGGGGCCCAGGTCAGGGTTCATGCAAGAAGCAACCAATTAAAGTGTCCCTCTCACAAAATCAATGGAAAAATATCCTCAGGTGAGGATAAAAAAAGAGAAAGAAATGTTATATTCTATGAAAGAGACATCTTGAAAATGCCTAAAGAAAGTTGTCATTTTTTTATGGTGAAGGGACTGGAGTCCGTGTTGATGCAAACACCTTAGTGGCCAGCCATGGCAGCAGCAGTGGGGTGATGAGAGTGGCAGCTTCCCCTGATCAGCCTGCGGAGGGAGGCTAGATTGCAGCTTATAGGGAGCGGGCCTAAGCTGTCAGGAGGACATCCCCTGAGGGCTCCTGGACTGTGAAAGGGAGAAGGAAGGCTTGGGCCTCTAGTATAACATATAATAATTCTATATATGTGAGAAATCTACTTCAGTCTATTGCAACAAATAAAATATTTGAAATGTCTCTATTTCAGTTATATTGTTTAAGAATATTTTTACTAAGTATAGAATTCTGTATTGAAAATTATTTTCTCTCAGTATTATAAAGGCATCATTCAATACTCATTTGGCTTTTATTCTTTTTAAGAAGAAGTCAACTGCTTGTTTATTTGAAGGCAATCTTTCTTTTTCTCTGGTTGCTTTCAATACAATTTTTTACCTACTATTTTCAGCAATTTTATTATATAAGTCTAATTATGAATATTTTGCCAATCTCAGATTTATATAGTTTCCTTGTATCTATTCCTTCATTTCTGATATTAGTTTTGGAAAATTCTTTGCCATTACTCCTTCAAAAAATGAATCTGACCCATTTTTTTTCTATCTTCTCCCTCTTGGATTCTAAATAATGCATATAATATCTTCTTTCTATATCACCTTATACTTTGTATTTTCCAAATACTTCTATTTCAGCTTATACTTTGTGCTCTCATTGTTTAGTCTAGATATTTTCTTCTGGCCTATTTTTCAGATTACTAATTCTTCTGGTCAGCTTTGTCTAATTTGCTATTAAATTTATGCTAATTTTGGTCATTCAATTTTTCTTTTTAAGAAATTCCATTTAATTCTCTGCTAAATGTTTTAATCCTTATTTCCTTTACCTTAGTAAACATTGTTAGTTTAATGTCTTATGTCTAATAATTCAATAGGGTATTTCATTTTTTTATATTATGGATTTGATTCATGCTGTTTTGTCTTCTTGGATGCCTGATTATTTTTATTTTGGACTGAATATTGACCACAATTCTGAAAGGACACACTTGAAAAGTGGATGAATATTCTATTGTGATCCTCCCTTGAGACATCCAAATAAAACCCTCAGGAGGGAGGACAGTTCTCTCTCTGGTGAGCATGCCCTTACCTTTCCCATACCTTCTTTCCCCAGGCACTTTCTTTTTGCCTCTGTAACTTGATTTTTGAGCCCATTTCTTCTACAGCTCACTTCTGCTACCTCTATGACTTTATAAATATACTTTCTCCTCTAGTTTGAGTCTTGGCTCTCAATTCTTTCTTAGCCAAAACTCAAGTAATGAGGTTACTGAACCCAGGTCCAGTCCAGTCCCATTGGTTTAATACCTGGTGCATTTTCACTGCTGTCAACAGTTCCAGTTAAGACCAGATTTTTTATATTAAGACTAGAGTCCCAGTATATGAAAATTCATGCACTGGATGTGAAGGTTCCTCAGCCCCACCTGCCCCTTCTCACAATCCAGGAGCCTTCAGGGGCAGGAGGCAACCCAGTAATCAGGGGAAGGTAACACACTATCACACCTTTGCTGCTGCCACTGCCGGCAGAGCAAGCCTCAGCTAACGCTGGTTACCTGAGCCTCAGGCGGCCCTGGTTTGCTGAGCAGCTGCCATTCGAGGCTTGCCTGCACCTCTGGCTGACCCTGGGTGGCTGGGGGGCTGAGGGAACTGGGGGACTCCAGAGGCAGGTGCGTGGGGTGAGCCCAGCCTTGCTGCATGCCTGCCACCCTGGCAGGGCTGAGGGACCTGGGCACCACCATCTTGTAGATGTGGGTGCTGCCATCCTTGAGGGTGTGGCAGTCATTTAGCATATTCCCTCCTTATTGGCTGTGGGTGCCACCATCTTGCAACAGTGTGAGGGTCAATTAGCATATCTCCTCTTTATTAGGTAGGATGTCAAACTCTGATAAGTTTTCATAGTTGTTCTTTATTAACACTTTGATTTATTTAAAGATATTTTATTCAAAATATTTTTTTATTAATGAATGTTGCTCTCTTTTTAATCAAATTTATTGGAGTGACATTGCTTAATAATAGGTTTTAAGTGTAGAATTCTATGATACATCATCTTTCATTCATGTGTGGGATATAAAATTAAAAGCAACAAATGAGCAAATAAGAAAAAAAATCTCATAGACACAGGAAAGAGGCCGGTGGTTACCAGAGGGAAAGGAGTTACAGGGTAGTAAAAAGGGTAAAATGGGTAATAAAAAATATATGATGACAGAAAAAGATTTGACTTTGGGTGGTTGGCACACAATGCAATATTTAAGGTTTTTGGAAAAGGTTTTTGAGCAACTCTTCAAGTTGTCCTTAAAATAGAAAGTTTAGTTCAAACTACCTAGTTTATCATCATTAGATACAAGTCCAAGTTCTGAACATCTCCTAAGGTCCAGTTTAAATTTAACCTCTTCTACAAAGCACTCTCTGTCACTCCTTCTGCTAGACAGAATTAAGTCCTATTTCAACTCAGTGTTCATTTCCAACAATTTAAACTAGAGTTCAGGGAATTTCTACCTGGCATTATGGTTATATATCTGTATCTTCAAGAAAAAATAATGATATATTTTTTATATCTTTGTCTCAGGGACTATATATATATATATATATATATATACACACACACATACATATTTGGACAATGTACTTACTTTTATTGCAATATTCTTGCATTACTTTGCACATCTAGCACCCTCTAAAACACATGTTCTGAGGATCCAAATAAAATAACTTAATATTGAAAGTTATTGAGAAAAATTGTTATTCTAACTTTTAATAACTATTTTTCAAGTCCCTTTCAATATATATAGTGCATCATATAGTATTCTAAATTAGATATAATTATCCCATTGTAACTTTACTTCAAGACTCTCACTACTCTTTGCTAAATTATTGGATGTATAGCTTTCAACAACAAAGTGAAAATTCATTCAGTAAATTCTGGGAAATAGAAAGTTAAATCTTTCTTTCAAGATAAGGACAAAAGACAGCTTAACTTCAAATATATGAGATAATCTTATGGGACAGAAAAACTTGAAATAACTGTAGAAAGTACTAATTGGGAAAATAAAGAGACCCTGATCTTGTCCCCAAGCTTTCAAATTACCTATGTTCTAGTTCATCATCCTATATAATAAAAGCCTTATATGCTAAGTGTCGAATCCTCTGGTCATCCGCTCAACCAATCAAAACATAATATGCTAATGATATGATAAGGCCACTCAACTGCTCGCTATGATGTGCACTGACTACCATGGGGCAGATGTTCCAAGCAGTAGGTTAGTTTACTGCTGGAATCTGGCCAATCAGGACTGAGTGAGAGCCCTTCCAAGGTCCCTCCCCTATTATCCAACCTCTTAAATCCTTCTCCAGCCCCAATCATGCACCAGTGGGGTCCCTCAGCCTGGCCTGCATCCTCTCACAATCTGGTGATGTCAGAGAGCCAGCCAGTTTTGGCCTGATCCCGCAGGCCAGGCCAAGGGACCCCACTTGTGCACAAATTTGTGCTTCAGGTCTCTAATGCTAATTTATATATTTTTTTTCTTTCTTTCTATTGTAGGTCTGAGATATTGTGCCCTTTTAACTTGAATTGTTTCCAATTCATTTCATTGTGCGGTTCTATCTTTAATTCCTGTCAGGATGTGTTTTCACAAGTGCTCTTTGATTGAGCATGTTAATGCTCATCATCCACTTTGAACAAAAACAAGTCTTATATGGATAGAACTTTAGAATAAGATAAAACCAGAGTGATAACCACAGAAGTATTTAAGCATACAGGGAAAGTAAATAATTAAAGATAAATACACTTAAAATTTCATAAAATAAGACTTCTAATTTAAAATTGTATATCATTAGCCCTGGCCAGTATGGCCTAGTTGATTGAGCATTGTCCCATGCATGAAGAGGTTGTGGGTTGGATTCCCAGTCAGGGCTAATGCATGGTTTACTAGCTCAATCCCCAGTAGAGGGCATGCAAGAGACAGCCAGTCAATGTTGATGTTTCTCTCTCACATTGATGTTTCTTTCTCTCTCTTCCTCTCCCTTCTCTCTCTCTAAAAATCAATAAAAACATTTTTTAAAATAACCTAGAAAACAGTATCTAATTAGCAATGTCTGACATAGTCTGCTCTAGCTTACCACTAGGGTACATATGAAAACAAAGGAAAAGGTGAAAAATAACACCAGCAACCAAACACTGGAGTTGGTTGGGATTTTAATTTCTCATGTGAAAAAAAAACTCATGAAGTTTTCCTCTCATGACATTGTCTGAAGCAATAGACACCACTCGAGAAAGGCAGACAGACATTTGGTACTTCCCCCACTGTATAACCTTGAACTCAGAGATCAGAGATCTATCCCATGCTAAAATTTGAACAGTTCTCTTTCTTGCTCCCTAATGATCCAGGTCCACTTCTGGATTCACTAGAGTCAAGTCCCGCCCCCCCTGCTATTTTAGACACACCACTTACAACTGTAGGGTTTAGACAAATCATTTAACTTTTCTAAGTCACTTAATATTTTGAAGATAGCATCTACTTCATTAGTGTTGATACATTTAAGTAGGTATAAAGTTTGTTTTACTTCTAAGAAGAAAAGACAAAGATTTTGCTGTCTAAAGACATTGTAGTTTTATTATTTCATACTAGTAGTGGCCTGAAGCACAAATCCTATTTGCTGATCATTGCCAAAAAGAAGCACAGAGAAATTATTCTAAAACTAATGTAGTTATTTTTAGAAGCCATTCTATTACTTTTAATTGGTATATAAATAACTGCCCCATACAATGAATTACCTCACTTAGTTATGCATATTCCCTAACAGTTTATCTTAGAGGGTACATCAGGAAATAGCACTACTGAAGTTTAGCATTTTATGTGTCTTTTATAGTTATTTCACTTTTTACCAGGCTAGTATGTGATTTCACCTGCCCTAAAATTCTTCAGGTATAATTATTCCTGCAAAACAATATGGAGTATATCTTGGAGACTTTATTGCCCATTTATGTGGGTATGGAAACTAATTTGAAACAATTTTCTGAACTGAATACTTATCCCCATGGCAAGAATACATTCAAACAGAGATACCATGTAGGTTTCTTAGCTTTTCCACTAAAGACAGGAAACCTTACCCTTACCTTATAGTCTGTTTTATGTACAGTATAGCCTTGTATATATAGGTAGAAGAAATAAAATTCTGGGACAGATTTTTCAGAACATTCCATCCAAACTCTATATCTTCTACTCTAAAATATATAAATCAGATTAGTTGAGTACATAGCTAGGCTATATCCATTTGTTCTATCTATTCCCCATCAAGAATTATTTTTACTGTATCATATGGTGGTATAATGATATCAGCATATATAGTGAGCACTTCAGTTGTAGCCGGAGGGAATAAGCCAAGTATTAATGATGGCATCAATGAGCTTCCTTGCTCTATGGCTTCTGTTAGAATGAGACAATGGGAACACCAGCAAATTTGAGAGGTGAGTGGAAAATAATATAGTAATCCCTTAGTATCCACAAGGGATTAGTTCCAGGACTCTTGCAGATACCAAAATCCACAGATACTCAAATATCTTATATAAAACTAGGAGCTTGGTGCATGAATTTGTGCACAGGTGGGGTCCGGCCGGCCTGGCCCAATCAGGGCCAACTGGGAGATGGCTGGGGGGGAGGGGCCAGGGACAGTTGGCCAGCTGGCCCCACCTCTGGTTGAACTCTCAGTTGAAGTTCTGGTCAAGGGGACAATTTGCATATTAGCCTTTTATTATATAGGATGGTTTAGTATTTGCATATAACACACATTTATTCTTCCATTTAAGTAATCTCTAGATTACTTATTATACTTAATACAACAGAGATTGGATGTAACTAATTATTATACTACATTGTTTAGTGAATAATAACAAGAAAAAATGTCTGTACATGTTCAATACAGGCCCAACTACTATAGATCTAACTACATAGTACACATCAACAACAATGTAGCATTTTTTTTCAAATATTTTGATCCATGATTGGTCAAGTCCAAAGATGCAAAATCCATAGATACAAGAAGCTGACTCTATCAAGATGCTTGTTTCACAGAATCCCTTGCTCCAAGTGTATTGTGCTCCTCCATTGCTCTTCTCAAGGCAGCTCTCTTTGGAAAATTCTGTCCTCAGTTCTAGTAATGACTCTGTCTACTCATCTCTTTGTCGTTCTATCAAGCTCACATTTCTATAATTGAGTCCTATGTAAATAAACTTTCTTGTAATTTTCTTAATTTATGCTTGACATCTGTTTCCTGTTGGAATTCTACTTTAAAAAAAAAGTGTGCACATATATAAAAGGCTTAGCTATCTCTGTCCTTATTCCTTCCTTCACCATCCCTGCCTCTTGTCTTTTTATTGGCCCTAAATGGGTGAGAAGGTTTATGGTTACTAGAAAAACACTAATTTAGAAGGAAGATAGATTTCTGCTGCTTTTCTGACTCCTCTGACTTTACTTTTTTTTTATTCTTATTGTTGAGAGTATTACAGATGTCTCCCTCTTTTTATCCCCCCGAGTCCCCCTACCAAGATCCTGCTCTGCTGTGGGCCATTACCATTCTATCATTTGTGTCCATGGGTACTTCTCTTCCCAGCACAGGAATGCTGGGCTAAGAGGTCTAGTGTGGGGCTGGGACCCCTTGCTCCTCAAAAGGGGGAGTTCTACAGCCAAGATACCCCCTCCTGCTTTTTAACCGACATATGTGAGTATTGGATCAGCCCATTCTTCACCTCCACCCCTCTTCCCAGCGTCAATATGGCTTCTTTAATTCTCTAGTTATAAGGCTTTCATTCAGCCAGATTTTAGGTGATTTTGAATGATGACTATTCTGTGGTTTAGTTGTAATTTTGATGTGGTTGTGGGCAGAGGTGAAGATTGCATTTACCTATGCCACCATCTTCAACTTCTCTATAATATATATTAATCCTATATAATAAAAGACTAATATGCAAATCGACCAAATAGCAAAATGACTAATTGCTATGATGCACACTGAACACCAGAGGCAGATGCTCAATACAAGAGCTGCCTCCTGGTGGTCAGTGTGCTCCCACAGGGGGAGTGCCACTCAGCCAGAAACCAGACTCACATCTGTCTCAGCTGGAATCCACGCTCACAACTGGTAAGTGCAGTGGCAGTGGCAGGAGCCTCTCCCACCTCCATGACAGAGCTAAGGATGTCCAACTGCTGTGGGGAGCATACCTAAGCAATCAGTCATACATCCCCAAGGGTTCCCATACTGCAAGAGGGCACAGACCATGCTGAGGGGCCTCCCTCCCCGCACCCCACCTTGCCCAGTGCACAAATTTTGTGCACTGGGCCTCTAGTTTTATATAATTTTATCCTCCTCCCAGATTTGTCTAAAGAGAGTACACATTCAACAACACCATAAGACTTGCCAAAATAACATTAATTGGCTTCCATTACATTTTTTTACAAAAGGTTTTGCTTTGAATAAATGAAGCTCTATACAACAGAATTTAGTATTTCCTCTGCTTTAGCTTCTATGTGATCTTTAAAAGTCATTTAATCTCCCTAAGTCTTGGTTAACTCATTTGTAAAATAAAGTAACTGAAACAAAAGAAATACCTTCAATGTTTATTCAATAAATAATGTCTGGAAGATTATTATAATTATATCCTGAAATAAAAAATTAATATATTTTATAAACCATTGTTTTTCTATAGATTTTATAGAAACAAGATCCATAAATATACAAGAGTATCAATATAGTTTTATTTATGAAGCAATGCATAGGTGTACAAAATAACTCTCATCATGCAATCAGTATTCTAACAAACTAAGTCTTTTAAAATGTAATTTTATAGCCAGAGAAAAGTTTAAAAGCCTCAGAGCAGTTGTCACAAAACCCATATATATTATCCCATAGGAAGGGCATTTATTCAAACACTATTTTCAACTTTTACATATAACCAAATTATGATTTTATGAACATCTACATATTATCTATTGTAGAGTCTAACAATCTCACAGAAAACACAAACTATCCTAGTGATCTTGTGAATTAGAAAGAAAACAAAATTGGTTCAGAAATGGTTTTCTCACTTTATTATTCACTCCATCAGCTGGAATAAATAATTGCCAATTTTCAACTTGGTGTGGCACATATTGAGAAATAACTTGCGATTTAGATGATTACAAATAAAGGAAATTGCTTATTTTAAAATTATCACACAATATATTAACAAATTGCTAGCTTTTCTAAACCTGACAAGACAGTGATATTAACATGTTCTGGAACGTGGTGCTATTGATTTATCATTATAATTCTAGCATCCACCATGGTACCTGACCCACAATAGGAATTTAGGAAATATCTGTCAAATCAACAAATAACTGGATAAAAGAATGCTCCCTCAAATCTCATTTAGACCACAGGCAGCATGTATTGATCATTCTGCCTTAAAATTAATTTTCTGGAAGTTTAAGCTCTAAGTTTTATATAAATGAACATTAAATTAATGATCTAATTTTCCAACATAAACACTTAATTGTCCCACAAAATGTATATCCAGATGCAAGCAAGTAATTGCATATGCAAAACAATAATTTGCAAGTAAAATGCCTTGCTTGCATGTGTGAGGACATATTTTACAGGTGCAATTTAGGTGCAAATTTTTGAAATTTGGAAACCAGATAGTCAACCCATCTAACACATTTGTACTGTGATGCAAGGAATAAAATAGAAAAGCTGCTTTGATTTTGAAAATGTACTAGCACCTAGACTGCTATAGCAAGCAGCTTAATGCCTTGGGGTATTTGGGCAGGGGGAATTAAAAATAATAACAAAGTTATTTCATTTGGGAATAGAGTTCTTAACCCAAAAGTTACTTTTGTTTAAATTCCAAATACGTTTTCTCACCAGCTCACACGTGCTCACATGTGGCTGCCTGCAGGCAAAATCAGGAAGGAGGGAAAATTTATCTCAGAAACCCATCTTTTGTTTCATTGTTTTCTTATTTTTCCCCCACTATTGAGGTTTTTCCTCTATCTCAAAAGTTTCCAATAGTTAATAAACCAACTCAAAAACTGTAGCACCTCTTTTAACAGACCTTTCTGACCTTCCTTCCTTTCTCAATATGTGCCACACCAAGTTGAAAATTGGCAATTATTTATTCCAGCTGATGGAGTGAATAATAAAGTGAGAAAACCATTTCTGAACCAATTTTGTTTTCTTTCTAATTCACAAGATCACTAGGATAGTTTGTGTTTTCTGTGAGATTGTTAGATTCTACAATAGATAATATGTAGATGTTCATAAAATCATAATTTGGTTATATATAAAATATAACCAAAATGAAATTGTTTACACATGTTAAAAAATGATTTGCAGCCCTAACAAGTTTGGCTCAGTGGATAGAGCATCGGCCTGCCAGGTTCAATTCTAGTCAAGGGCATGTAACTTGGTTGCGGGCACATCCCCAGTGGGGTGCATGCAGGAGGCAGCTGATTGATGTTTCTCTCTCATCATCGATGTTTCTAACTATCCATCTCCCTTCCTCTCTGTAAAAAAATCAACAAAATATATATTTTTTAAAATGATTTGCAGAATTTGGCAAAAATAAAGTTGTAAGGTAAGCTTATTAATAGCACAATTCCATGGCCCAGCTACTAGAAATACTGCTTCTGTAGGACTATATTTGGTTCAGAAATATGCATTTTTAATATGTTGTTTCATTGATTTTTAGAGAGAGAGGGAGGGAGAAAGAGAAACATGGATGTGAGAGAGAAATATCCATCGGTTGACTCCTGTAAATACTTCAACTGAGGATCAAATGAACCTACAACATGGATATGTGTCCTGACCAGTAACTAAACCAGTGACCTTTAGGTACATGGGTCGATACTCAACAAAGTGAACCACACTAGCCAGGGCACATTTTTAATAAGCACTCTAGGTAATTCTGATGTAGAGTGCACTTTGAGAAATATTGTCTTCAAAACTCTGGTCTTTATTTTCCAAGGAGACATTTCCCTAAAAGTTATGAATTAAACATTAGCATAAGAATTAAAAAGACCCAATACTTTTATCTCAGAGGTAATCCAGCATAATGGAAGGAACTCAAATTATAAAGTTAATTGGACTTTGTTTTGAAAATGTGCTCTTCTACTTGTGAAGTGTATGACAGTAAGCAAGTTCCTGAACCTCTCTGTGACTCCCGTTTCTTCATAAGTGGATTTTATTAAACCATCCTGATCAAGTTCGAGCAAAGGAAGGAGGAACCCAAGTCCCTGAAGTACCCATGAAAGCAGAGCTCCTTCTTGGGTGTGATTGAGGAGTAGTTGGATATGACCTGGGAGCCTGGGCATCTCAGGGACTTGAACTCAGACTTAAGACATTTTGTAGGAATTAATGAGGGAGACCCAACTGGTCACTTGCACAGACCAAACTCTTAGGACCAATCCTGTATGAAGATATTTTAGCAGATGTCAGTAATGGTAGATAAGGATACCAGGAATTTGTTTCAACTCCTAATACAAAAAAAAAAAATGAAGAAAAAGCTCTGGCCTCTGTGATTCAGTTGGTTGGGCATTGTCCAGTGGACTGAAGGGGTGCCAGCTCAATTTCCAGTCAGACACATGCCCAGGTTATGGGCTTGCTCCCTAGTGGAGGGTGTGCAGGAGGCAACCAATAAGCATTTCACTTTCATATTGATGTCTCTCTCTCTCTTTCCCCCCTCTTCATTCCTCTCACTCTAAAAATGAATGAAAAATCTTTTTAAAACATTGAAGGAAAATAAGAGCCCCAATTTGATTGGTATTAAGTGGATGTAACTTGGTGGACAGGAGGTTCAACGTAGAGATAAAAATTCAATTACAGAAAACTTAATAAACTTTCATTTATTATATATCTAAGAGTGGAGGCAAAGCTATTCCTCTTCATATTCAATATCCTGGGCAAGACACTTTATGCAGTTTATGTATTCAAATTGGTTGGCTTGCTTTACTAGTCACCAATGTAACAGCTCAGGAAATAAAAGCAAAAAAGGTATAGCAGATTAGGCTTGTCTTAGGATACCCTGACATGGTAACATCAGAAAAATTATGTCATGAAGAAAAAGTAAAATGCATGACATTTACCAATACCAATTTGTGCTGGTTACCATAAAATTTTTTAAAACATGGTACTTGCCCTCTGAAAATGAATAAGGATGACAGATAAGACCACACCTCACAGAGGGTCACTTGATCAAGGCAGGTTTCAGTAGAAATGAGAAATTGAAGGGGGTGACTTTGTCAAAACGGGAGCAGGTTTAACAAGAGACTGGCCTTGTTGCAGTTTTTTAAGGACAATTAAAATACTTTATCTAAAGTCATCTGCCACCCCTATTGAGCAAGTAATGGAGCAAAGCTGCTATTTGTAGTCCTCTCCCAAATAGGTCAAAGGAAGGAAAAATATGATTTTGAATGAGTCTTCCCTGTACTACTAATTGCCATCTATTGAGTCTTTACCTCAGCCTAGAACTGAAGTAGACATTTTTATGTGCTTTTATTATTTTTTTAATCCTTGCTCAATTATATGTTTTTTATTGATTTTGAGACACACACACACACACACACAGAGAGAGAGAGAGAGAGAGAGAGAGAGAGAGAGAGAGAGAGAGAGGTGAGAAACAATCGATTGATTGCCTCTTATAGTATGCCCCGACTAGGAATCTGGCAGCAATCTAGGTATGTACCCTGACCAGGAATGAACCTGAAACCTTTTGGTGTATGGAACTACATTCCAACTAAACCACTCACCCAGGGAATTTTTTTCCTTCTACAAGGCTGTTATTATTGTGCCTAATTTAAGGACTCCAAGGCAGAGAGAAGTTATTGAACTTGCCCAGTGTCACAAAATAAATAGATTTAGCCAGGTCTATTTAACTCCACAGACAACTATGTTCTAGTATTTCTGGACCATGGTTTTCCAGAAAATTACTGAACCTCAATATCATAATCAAAAAACCTGCCTCCTTTTGCACCTTCTACCTCTTTTCTTTTCCATCTATCCCACAATAATCGCATCACTATTTTCCACTAAAACCTGTACCCTGTTATATCTGTTAGATATCTGTCTGTATTTTAAAAGAATAAAGCATGAATAAACCAAAAATAAGGAAATATTTCAGAAAATAACTTCAATGCAACTGTAGGAAATTTTGTTATTTTTTATTGTTGTTTTTCTAAAATTTACTTAAAAGTAGCCTGTTGAGAATATTCTCAATCTTGCTCTCTTCATTTTCTTTCTTTTATAGCCTTAAAACCCTGGAGAAGCTTATGCTTGTTTGTTTTTGCTTAAAAATATTTACTTTCATACATTAGGAGCATAATTCTAAATATTGCCTCAGGCTGATAAAAATAGTAGCTTCAACTGAAAACGGCATCTACCATACCTGTAATCTTGGTGGTAAGGCACTATTCTGTTGGAAATATGCTGAATTTCACTCAATATACCTTTCCTTTTAGTACGTGATTTAAATTGAATTTTATTTCTACTAGTTTTGCTGGGAGTGATATTATAATTAAATGTTATATAACAATTGTCAAATAGTACACACATGTCTTTCATCCATTTATATTATCCAAGTTTTTGACTGTCCCAAGATGAAGCTACCTTATACTAATGAAAAACTGATGCTTGGAGGGGGTTATCCATCTTGCCTGAGGCCACACAAAGCCAGGAAGAACTACAAAGTTAATCTTGGAATAAAGTATTCTTTCTTCCCTTGAGTTTGCTCTTATATATCTCTATTTCTAAATCTTATATTTTTAAAAGATTCTTTATATAGGGCACAGTTCTTCACAAGTCTATCATTTGGTTGTAAACATCCTTAAGGCAAGAGCAATTCTATTGATTCTTGGTACCTAGCAATATATATCAGTGAGGGTTTATTATTATCATTGTATAATTAATCATATGCCCATCTGTCCTTACTTCGGAAAGTATTTAGAGGGGCTTTTAAGAACATATAAACAATATAAGATAACATGAATTAAAACTGAAAGTAAAGAAAGAATATTAGATGTAAATGTAAGATGTATAAGAAAGATGTAAAATGAAGTCATGGATACAACTAAAGTATTTTTACCATGCTGCAAACTATTATACTAGCTATAAATGGATCCCACATTTACTTCTAAACTTACTAACACCCAATGAAAACAGGTAAATATGGTCAGTTACACTATTCACAGTGTCCTCAACCAGTTACTGCAGAAGAAAAGGAGTCTTCTTGATACTACAGACACATGTTCCCTCCAGTGGCTTATTAAATATGTTAAGTAACTTATAGTCCTTGCTCTTGTTTTGGTTTAGTTTGTTGGTTTTCTACATACTCCTCTGCCTTTGGAAAATTAACAAGCCAATTTCCTAATAAATTTATAATCTAATAATACCCTAAGCAAAAACAATACTTCCCATTCATAAAGTTGAATTGTACAAATACCAAATTCTGTCCTTTTAATCCTTGTGAAATATTCAAGTTTGGCATATTCTAGTGATTGGACACATTCCTAGGATGTGGTAAATAGGAACATTCTGATCTCCTACCAATATAGCTATAAAACCTTCAGCCTTATCTACAAATTCTATGTTTTTGGAATTATCCCTGACGCCACCAAGTGATCAAAGAGATCAGAGGTTAGACATACCCATTATCATACACCCACCATTTCTAACAATATTGCCTGTAAATAGCACTCGGGTATCCTACCCTCAGTCCTCTATATGCATTTTTCGATGTCTCCTCCCTGGCTTCCTTTAAGGCTTATGTTATCCATTTTCACTTGTAAACACCTTGAATGGGATGAGTGTCACATGATATGAGTAACCGCATAATTCTGGCTGGTATCAACTCCATTGTTAAAATAAGTATGTACCAAAGCAGAAATATTTATTGCATTTTGGGGCATTAAACATTGAAAGGATTCCAAATATCAAGAACCAGGGAGGAAATAAGCACAGATGCCACCATTTGGTGGGTTGTTTGTTGTTGTATATTTTAGAGACAAAATACAGTAAATGTTTTATAGGCATAGTTGTATTTCCATGCCTCCCCTGACATATTGTGCTTGTGAGTTTATTACTTAGTATTTATGTGGTATTTTAACTGTCCTATATTATTTCTCACAAGTTGACTAGTATTATCCCTGTCCTGGTGTGGAACCTGATCAGAAATGGCCAGAGATGTTAAATCTTCACCTCATCCCACGGAAAGTTCAAAATCAAAGCTGAAGGAATTGCATTGCCTTGTCCTTTGGCTCCTATTAATTGATCTCATCCATTCACACAATGACCACTGAAGTCTTAAATTGCATGAAGAAGGGAAAAAGACTAAAAATACAGGTCTGCCCTCATGGAGCTTTCCACTCTGGGTTGGGTTGGAGATTAAAAGCAGGTAAAACAAAGATTTGCATCACAATGTGATTGCTACGCCTAAGTTAATAGACTACAATCATGTGATGTATAGTACAAATAATTTAACTTGCTTGTATTAAACTATGGAAGCGTGGAAAGAGAGAGAAAGAGAGAGAGAGGAGGAGAAAAGGTGAAAGTAAACATGGCAGTCAATGGTTTTCTTAGCCTCAGCTCGGCATGTGCGTACCACCCAGTACATATCTAATTTTAAAAATACTTTATACATACATATATATATATATATATAATGAAACATAAGCTATATATAAGCTATATACTGCTTTACTGGTGCTTAATTAATGAAAGTACAAATTGCTCTAACATCTGAGAAAAAAACTGTTGTGTAATAGTACATGACTCTCTGATATGGCATGAGTATAGACATATATAACCTAATTGATGGACAATTTAGGGATTTTAAAGGGCAACCATAACTCTGTGATTTCCACCTTATATTTCAATTTCAGACATAGAAGGATGTGCCTGGAATGTGTGAGTTGGGCTGGGGCAGAGGGAGTGGCAGCTTGTTCCTATGTGTTAGGAAAGGTCTGAAGAGGAGGTGGACTTTCAGTTGAATCTTCAGGAATGTCGGGTATTTGTATAGACTGATAAGGAGGATGGAACATTCTCAGCAGAAGAAATAACAGTATGCAGAGCCAGAAATGTCTGAAATAATGGCCTTTTCTAAAACTTAAATAATTAGGTGGTCAGAGGTTAAGGTACATGTGGGAAGGTGACACAGAAACTAAATTTACACATGGTGACATCAGAGATAATTGATAAACAAAAAAGTTGCATAAGTATTGTGTCCTGAAGGGGGCTATGTAAACACTGTGTTTGGAGTTATCAAAGCAAGAGCAGAGATAAGTTGGGAATCTATGGTCAAGATTCAGATGAGGAACCATGAGAGCCTCAGCTAAGGCATTGGCAACAGGAAGAAGTGGAATGCACAATTTTAAGAGAATACTAGAGTCAGAAATGACAGGATTTTGTGATGATTGAATGCAGGAATAGCTTGGTCCCCAATTTAAAATATGTAGAAAGTTGATTTTTGTCAAATTCTGATTAAGTAAAAAGGAGCTACATATTTATAAATCTAATATATGGTGGAAAAGGCCTCCCTTAAGAAAATTTCTACATAAAAATATTTTTATTTTTGCCTTGGCCACCAGGGAACTCAAAATGAAATTTGAAATCAGTCTCAGCATTATGATTAATTTTATGTGTCAACTTAGCTGGGCCAGATATTTGGCCAAACATTATTCTATGTTTCTATGAAGATATTTTAAAGATGAGATTCAGATTCACATTTAAGTTTGTAGGCTGAGTAAAGCAGAGTATCCTCCATAAGGTGACTGGGTTTCAGTCAGTCAGTCAAAGACCTTAATAGAAAAACAGTCATCTCCAGCCCTGGCCAAGTTGCCCAGTTGGTTGTAGCAGCATTCTGTTTGATTTCCAGTCAGGGCACATAACTAGTTTCAGGTTCAATCCTACTATGGGAGTACATCTGGGAGACAACTGATCAATGCTTCCCTCACATCGATGTGTCTCTCTATGTCTCTAAAATCAGTAACAACATATTCTCAGGTGAGGACTTAAAAAAGAAATTGATTTTCATAATTTTGAACTTGTAAATTTTTAAGACTTCTCTGCATTTACATTTGTGTGACTTGAATGGTGTTATCAATGTTTTTGTAAATATTTAATATGTTTTTCTACGTAGCTTAATCCCAACAATTTTGTACTTTAATAAAAACATTCTAAATATTGCAGAGAGAAATAGAGAGATTGACTTCCCAGAAAAAAAGAGATCTCTGCCAGTAGACTATCTTTAGACTCAATCTTTCTTAGGTTTTTATCCTTAAACTAATTTCTTAAAATAAGTCCCTATTATCTATCTCTCTATTACATCCTGATAGTTCTTTTCTTCCTTTTGCATAATCCTGATTTTTTTTTGTTTCTTGTTATGCTTTGTATATTTATTATATATACATACATAAGTTATGTTTGGGGGGTGTCTTTTTTAAAATTAAAAAATGCAATATGAATTTTGAACACATTGAAATCAGACTATACTAGGTACTTTATTTGTTATGCCAATTCTTAAAACAGCCATGCATGAGGGATCAGAAGATGTGACAAACTTTAGATGAAATACATACTGCTCATTTGTCCTAACTGACCCACTTTGCTTAGTTAGGTTTTCTACCTGGAAAGCAATTTGAGCTTCTTCTAATGATCTGACTATTTCCTATTATGGAAAATGGCCTGTCTCATAACGCAACCCAATCTATTTTTAGACTATTCAAATTATTAGAAAATGTTTCCTCACATTTAATAAAACTCCATTTCCATGAAACTATACTTGAATTTACCAAATATCCACCTTCTAGTCTCAATTTTAATTCCATCACTTTGATTGCTAACATATAGTCACCAGTTTCCCCCAAGATATCTCAATCCAGGCTAAACATCTTACTTATTTTAACCTATCCACTTATGTCAATGATTCTCCACACTTTTACCTTTGCGGTCCTTTTTTTTGGGGGGGGGAGCAATAATGGCAAAAATGGAATTGTCATAGTCACCTGTGTCATGGTGAAATTAATATCCAAATCAAACAACAGTGAAAATCATACTTTCCCTTTTTCATATTAACATTTTTTCTTATTTTGATACATTTGATGCCCTGCCAGAGCAATGCAGACATGCATTAGAAATTATGAATGTCAGAGACGAGATCCGTAATATATTCATTCTCTCCATTCTGCATCCATAATGGATTCATCATAATGTGCCCTCTGAGTGTGATCTCTCTGTATATAAAAGCCTAAGCAACCATTGCAACTGAATGAATGCCAAACAGGCTGCATGGGGCAACTGAGCCAGCAAGGGAATTAGTGAGGGGTGACCAAATGATCAAGCGGTAGGCTGCATGGAGTGACCAGGCCAGCAGGGGGAGGCAGTTAGAAATGATCAGGCAGGCAGCAGGTGAGCAGTGAGGAGCCAGTAGTCCCAAATTGTGACAGGATGTCTAACTGCTGGTTTAGGCTCAATCCCCGAAGGGGTCCAAGATTGGAGAGGGTGCAAGCTGGGCTGAGGGCCCCCCTCTGCACAAATTTTGTGCACCCGGCCTCTAGTATATAAATAATTAAGCAAGAAAGCACTACTTGTATACTGTTATTTAAAAGGGAGTAAGCTGACAGAACTAATAATTGACATGAGGTGAATTATTTTCTGGATTTTGGTAATATGTGTATGTATGTGTAAATGGAAAAGCATTTGTGTAATATTTGTATACACATAGGAAAATAAGATGTTTGAGTTTTAATGGGCTTATATTCATTGGAAATATGACAGCTTAAAAATATGAATGACCTGCCCATAATCCTAGAGATAATTGCTGTCCAAGCAGACCTAGGATCCAGTTTTTTGGGTCCAATAGCCTATCTTTTCACATATAAATATCTTCTTCTAATATACTTCTAGTATTTTTTTCAAAATAAATGTATAATTAATGCATCTTTAAGTATAATCACATCCAGAGAAATAAAAATAAATTGAACCTACTAAGAATTGGGCTCATAAACATAAGAATTTTAATCACAATCTTAAAAACCATTCTTATCCATTCAATGTTCAAAAGTTCCTGAGAGCACGTACCACAATGCTTTGAGAGGGTGGAGAAAAGTGTGCAATGTTAAATTTCTGATAATAATTTGTATTGACTGGTACCAAATTGTATTTATTAAGCTTACCTGAGCTATATCTCACATGTGATAAGGCTGAGACTACCTAAAGTTGGTGAGTTTTAAACTTTCATAGAATTTTTTTGTTATTTTTCTAAACTCCTACATGGAATTCTCACGCTGATTTCTATTTAGTTGAAAGAGAAGTTATTTTCTAACTGAAAGTCTGAATTGAACATAAATCTTTGTTTAAAGCATCTGTGCTAAAAGCAAGCATAATGGAGATTTATAGACACCTGGACAGAGAAAACTTCAAGAGATCAATTAAAACATACTTTGAGGTGTGTAATCACAAGGTAACATCAAAGAAAAGTAAGCTAAACTTCTTAAAAGAGAAACTGATTTTCCTGCTATACATCAGTACCTGAAGCCAAAATAAAATCAATTACTACTATACCATGTTTCTGTACAGACCTCAAGGGCTACAACAGTGGCAAGCTGCAAGAGTAAAAGTTAATGCAATGGTCTTTGTGAGTTACAGTAAGTGTAACTCTCCAGCACTTAATGGATACTGCACATTTCACTGGGCGTTAACAATAATTAACAACTGAAGAGCAATCCTTTGCTCCTGAAAATATGTCATGTCAGCAAGGAATATTCATTTGCTTACTTAATTATCTTACCTAAACAATCCATTCTGTGAATCTCAAAGTGAAGCCTGATTTAAAATGAGAATCATCCCTGATTCTAGGTTAAATCACATTTACATTTATGATGATTCATTTTTAAAAGTTGATTAATTAATAAAATCAAGTACCTCAAGATACCAGTGTCCTAACATACGAGATTTTTGAGATACGCGTGAGCGATTTTTGCTTTGAAATACGAGCAACAGTTGAGATACGAGTAATTGCGCAGATTGGCCGGCTGCACACGACCCACCAGTTTACCGCGAGTCCAGCGTCTCATAGTTTCCCACGCCTCAAGGATATGGAACGAATTAAACTCGTATCTCGAGGTACCACTGTATATCAAGATTTTTGCTATAAAGCAACCATTGTGCAATTAACAGAGTGAAAAGGCAATCCACAAAATGGAAGAAAACGTTTCATATACTTGATAAGGAGGTTAATATCCAGAACATAAAAAATACCTATAATTCAAAAACAGCAAAAAGAAATACAATTAAAGATACGCAAAGACTGTTATACACATTTCTCCAAAGAAACTTATACAAATAGCCAGTGAGAACATGAAGGGAGATCTTCAACATCAATAATCATTAGGAAAATGCAAATCAAAACTATAAAAGATACTACCCCAGGCCCATTAAAATCACCACCACCAGGAAGAGACAAATCACAAACAGCAACTGTCGATGAGGACATGGATAAATTAGAGCCTTTGTGCACTGCCGGTTGGAATGTAAGATGGTACAGCCACTATGAAAAAGAAGTATTTTACTTCCTCAATGCATTAAAATAGAATTACCATAACATGAAGCAATTTCACTTTGTGGTTTGTCCCCCAAAATATGTGAAAGCAAGGTTTTAAAGAGATATTGGTACACCCATGTTTAGAGTGCATTATTTCCAATAGTCAAAAGGTAAAAGCTACCAAAGTGTCCATTAATGAGTGAATGGCTAAACAAAGTATGATATATGCATACAATGGAATAATATTTAGTCTTGGAAAAGAAGAAAATCTGACACATACTACAACATGGATGAACCTTAGGGAGATCACGCTAAATTAAATAAGTCGATCACACACAAAAAATAAACACAAATGCTATATGATTCAACTTATATTAGATACCAAGAGTAATCAAATAGAAAATATAAGGGTGGTTGCCAGGGCCTAGGGGGAAGGGAAAATAGGAATTGTTTAATGGATATAGAATTTTTCAGTTTTGCAAGATGAAAACAATTCTGGAGATTGGTAACATTACTGAACTATACAATAAAAAATGATTAGGAAGGTAAATTTTATATTATGTGTATTTTACCATAGCTTTTTTTTAAAGCAACAATTAGTCTCAGTAAAAGCAATAGAATGTTTATTATTATTGTCTATAATATTAATAATGGCTAGCATTTATTGAGCCTTATGCCTTAGGCACTATTACATGCATTCTCCTATAAAATTATTATTTTTTAAATTTTTATTAATTTTTATACATATCTCCCCATTGCCCCCCTCCCTCCCAGGCAAATCCCAAACCCCCAGTGTCTATGTTCATTGGTTATGCTTATATGCATGCATACAAGTCCTTTGATTGATCTCTTACCTAGCTCACTTAACTTTAATCTTCCTGCTATAATTTCACAGTCTGTTTGAAGCTTTACTGTCTCTGTATCTATCCTTTTGTTCATCAGTTTATAATGTTCTTTATTATCCACAAATGAGTGAGATCATGTGATGCTTCTCCTTCACTGACTGGCTTATTTCACTAAGCATAAGGCTCTCCAGTTCCAACCAGGTTGCTGCAAATGGTAAGAATTCCTTCTTTTTAATGGCAGCATAAAATTCCATTGTGTAGATGTACCACAGTTTTCTGATCCACTCATCTGCTGACGGGCACCTAGGCTGTTTCCAAATTGTAGCTATTGTAAATTGTGCTGCTATGAACATAGGGGTGCATAAATCCTTTCTGATTGGTGTTTGTAATTTCTTAGGATAAATTCTTAAGAGTGGGATTACAGGGTCAAATGGGAGATCCATTTTTAGTTTTTTGAGGTTCTCCACAGTGGCTGCACCAATCTGCATTCCCACCAACAGTGCATAAGGGTTCCTTTTTCTCCGCATTCTCGCCAACACTTGTCGTTTGTTGTTTGTTGATGATTGCCATTCTGACAGGTGTAAGATGGTATCGCATTGTCGTTTTGATTTGCATCTCTCGGATGATTAGTGACTTTGAACATGTTTTCATGTGTCTCTTGGCCTTCCTTCTGTCGTCTTTCGAAAAGGTTCTATTTAGGTCCGTTGCCCATTTTTTTATTGGATCGTTTATCTTCCTTTTATTAAGTTGTATAAGTTGGCTGTAGATTTTGGAGATTAAACCTTTATCAGTGATAACATTTGCAAATATGTTCTCCCATACAGTGATCTTTCTTGTTGTTTTGTTGATGGTTTCTTTTGCTGTGCAAAAGCTTTTTATTTTGATGTAGTCCCATTTGTTTATTTTTTCTTTAGCTTCCATTGCCTTTGGAGCAGTATCCATGAAGAAGTTCTTACGGCATATATCTGAGATTGTGCTGCCTGTGGATTCCTCTAGTATTTTTATGGTTTTCCTTCTAATGTTTAAGTCCTGTATCCATTTTGAGTTTATTTTTGTATTTGGTGTAAGTTGGTGGACCAGTTTCATTTTTTTGCATGTATCCGTCCAATTTTCCCAACACCATTTATTGAAGAGGCTATCTTGGCTCCATTGAATGTTCATTGCCTCCTTTGTCAAATATTAGTTGAGCATAGTGGTTTGGGTGGATATCTGGGCTCTCTATTCTATTTCATTGGTCTATATGTCTGTTCTTGTGCCAGTACCAGGCTGTTTTGAGAACAGTTGCTTTGTAGTATAGCTTGAAATCTGGTATTGAGATGCCACCTACTTTATTCTTCTTTCTCAGAATTGCTATAGCTATTCGTGGTCTTTTTTTGTTCCAGATGAATCTATGAAGAATTCTTTCTAGGTCTGTGAAATATGTCGTTGGTATATTAATTGGTAGTGCATTGAATCTATAGATTGCTTTGGGTAGTATGGACATTTTAATGATGTTGATTCTCCCAATCCATGAGCATGGTATCTTCCATCTGTTAACATCTTCCTCTATCTCTTTTTTCAGCGTCCTATAGTTTTCCGCATATAGGTCTTTTACCTCTTTAGTTAGGTTTATTCCTAGGTATCTTAATTTTTTTGGTGCGATGTTAAATGGGATTCCTTTTTGAGTCTCTCTTTCTGTAATTTCACTATTAGTGTACAGAAATGCCACAGATTTCTTGGCATTAACTTTGTATCCTGCTACATTGCCAAATTCATTTATTTAAGTCAATTAATTTTGGGATGGAATCCTTCAGGTTTTTTATGTACAGTATCATGTCATCTGCAAATAAGGACAGCTTTGCTTCTTATTTTCCAATTTGGATGCCTTTTATTTCTTCTTCTTGTCTACTTGCAATGGCTAATACTTCCAGTACTATGTCGAACAGGAGAGGTGAGAGTGGGCATCCCTGTCTTGTTCCTGTTCTTAGGGGAAATGGTTTTAGTTTTTGCCCATTGAGTATGATGTTAGCTGTGGGTTTATCATATATAGCTTTTATGATGTTGAGGTATGCTCCTTCTATTCCCACTTTGCTGAGAGTTTTTATCAAGAAAGGGTGTTGGATTTTGTTAAATGCTTTCTCTGCATCCATTGATATGACTATGTGATTTTTATCTCTCAATTTGTTTATGTGATGTATCACATTTATTGATTTGCAGATATTGTACCATCCCTGCATTCCTGGGATGAATCCTGCTTGGTCATGGTGTATGATCTTTCTGATGTACTGCTGGATCCAATTTGCTAGAATTTTGTTGAGAATTTTGGCATCTATGTTCATGAGAGATATTGGCCTGTAATTCTCTTTCATTGTGTTGTCTTTATCTGGTTTTGGTATTAGGGTGATGCTGGCTTCATAGAAGATGTTTGGAAGTATTCCTTCTTCTTGAATGTTTTTGAATTGTCTGAGTAGGATAGGTTTTAATTCTTCCTTGAATGTTTGGTAAAACTCTCCTGTGTAGCTATCTGGTCCCAGGCTTTTATTTGCTGGAAGCTTTTTGATGACTGCTTCAATTTCTTCCACAGTTATTGGACTATTGAGATGTTTGGCTTCCTTCTCATTGAGTTTTGGAAGGTTATATTTTTCTAGGAAAATGTCCATTTCTTGCAGATTGTATTTTTTAAAGCCACAAACAAAGCATCATTACTATTTTATTTTACAGATGAGGAAACTGAAAATTAGAAATGAAATAACCTAGTCACCCCTGACATTCAGAATTATTGTAATCTAAAAAAGACCCCATTTGATAAAATCTGATACCCATTCATGATACAGTTAACTAGAAATATAGGATACTTTCTTACCTTGATAGAGACTATATTCAAAAAAAAAATCTACAGCTAACATTATTCTTAATGGTGTGAAACTCAATATCAGGTACACTCCTTTTCAACATTGTACAGGAAAGATCAGGTACACTCCTTTTAAACATTGTACAGGAAAGTTCTGGCTAATTCAGTAAGACTAGAAAAGGAAATAAAAAGCATACAAAAATATTGTGAAGGAAGCAATAAAACTGTCTTCTCAGATGACATGATCGATCATCTATGGAAAAAATCTGAAAGAATCAACCAAAAATCCCCTGAAACTAGTAAGTGACTATTGCAAGATGGCAGAATACAAAGTTAATGTACAAAAGTCAATTGATTTTCTATATGCCAGAAAAATGAGTTCAATTTTATTTTAAAACAGAATACCATTTACATTAGCACTAAAAATGAATTATTTAGTTATGAATCTAATTATTTGTTCAAGTTCTATTTGAGAAAAACTATAAAACTCTGATGAATGAAATCTATAATAATAAAAGCACAATATGATAATTAGACCAGACAGTCAAATGACCTTCTGGACATCATTCTGGACGTCCTTTCCATGGCAGGGGCTGAGGCAGTGGCGGTTAGGGGTGATCAGGCAGGCATACAGAGTGGTTAGGGGTAAAGAGGTAGGCAGGCAGAGTGGTTAGGGATGATGAGGCAGGCAAGCAGAGGGGTTAGGGGCAGTGATGAGGCAGGCAGGCAGACAAGAGTTAAAGGCAATGAAGCAGGCAGGCAGGAGAGAATTAGAGGTGATGAGGCAGGCAGGCAGAGTGGTTAGGGGTGATCAGGCAGGTAGGCAGGCAAGCAATTAGGAGCCAGTGGCCCTGGATTGTGAGAGATTGCAGGCCGGGCTGAGGGACACCCCCCAACCCCCATGCATGACTTTCATGCACCGAGCATCTAGTCAAAGAATAATTAAATAAATTGAGAAATATTTACTTTTCATGGATAGGAAGGCTATCCATGAAAATGTTGTAAAGATGTCAGTCCTTCCCAACTAGAAATACAATCCCAATCAAAATGCAAGCAAATTATTTTATGGCATCAGTAAATTAATTCTAAAGTTTGAATACAGAGACAGAAGATCCAGAATAGCCAACATAATATTGAATGACTGATGTTATACTTCTTCAAAACCTACTGTAGTACAGTACTCAAGACAGTGTGGTATTGGACAAAAAAACTGACAAATAGATCAATAGTACAGGATAGAGAGCCAAGAAATAGACCCACATACATATAACACCACGTGTGAACCCTAATGTAAATATGAACTTTGGATGATTGCAATTGTCATTATGGACCATCCTTTGTAGGAAAATGTACAATTCTGGTAAATGATGCTGATAATGGGAGAGACTATCCATATGTGAGAGCAATGAATATACGCATATCCAATCAACTCACATATTTGGTACCTTGTCAGAGGTCACTAAGAAACTGGCTCAGCTGGGAGCATCTCTGGAATGCCTACCTGGGCCTTTCCCTTCTAGTGTTTGCTTCCTCAAAGCATGGCTTCTTCAGTGTAGTCCGACTTCCAGATTATGGTGCTTGGGGCTCCCAGTGGAAGTAGTCCAGAAAACAATTCAGAAGCTGCATGTCTTATATAACCTAATCTTTGCAGCAACACTGTGTCATTTTTATCATTCTCCATTGATCAAAAGAGTCATAAGACTACCGAGATTCACCGGGCGGGATCCTAAAGCCCATCTCTTAATCAGAGTAGTGTCTAAGTTCATGGCCATGTTTTGAAGCCATCACAGATTCAAAACCCTTATTTCAGATCGATATGTGATGTTTAGTCCTGGGTCTTTATCGTTTGTCATTACAAGTGGGACAAATGGGTAATTTATACAGACTTTTACTCCAATAAAGCCATTTTAAAATGAAAATATATGTAACTCAAAAGCGTTTTCATTTGAAACCACAATGCGAACCTAAAATTATTTTTAGTCAATTCCTATGAAAGCACAAAATGTTTACACATTTTTTGCTTTTAAGGAGAAATAAATCTAAAACAGAAAAGTCACAGCGAAGACCTGAGATTGCCGGCATTTGAGTAACAAAAGGACAAAGAGATGATGGATGGCAGTATGTATAATAGCAAGAACCAAGCACTGTTCATAGCCACTTGCCTGCTTTGAAACTGGATTTACACCAAAGTCTTTACAAAAAGGAGAGCAAGAGTGGATAGCAAGCAGAACCCCTTAGGAGCAGAGACCAGGTTTGGAGAATTATAAATAGAGATATCCTAAACCAGTGGTCAGCAAACTGCAGCTTGCGAGCCACATGCGGCTCGAGAGCCACTGTTTGCCGCTCTGTTGACTAATGAGTCTGCCGTCTACTGCCCTAAATCCTTCAACATATAAAAGTAAACCCATCAATAAAACTATGACCTGAAGAAACAGCCTGAAAATTCTAGGGGGAAAAAGGGACTTAGAATAAATGAAAAAAACAAAAAACTCCAGGTTATTCTTCCATGTGAAGAAGACTATCTTATCAGTCATGGAAAAGGTGATTACACAGGGCATTGTTTTCATGGACTGTTGAGTATATTTTCTTTGGAATATTAAAAAATGACTATGAAGCCAAAAAATAAAACAATCGAGGGCTATTGTTTTTTGTAACTGAAAAAGAAATGATAAAACAGGATTTAGAAAAGTTGTGATTATTAATCCAACCATCTTGAAAATAGCAATATAATAATTTATAGAGCAGTGTTAGTTTTTGTCAATGAGAATGACTAGAAAAATAATCATGGCATATAAAAAATTGTCATCTTCCAGATTGTTTATGGTTATTTTCTTATTGTATGAGCTATAAACAACTGTTCTCAACTGAAATATTTTATAAAGAAAAAAATGTTTATAAGATCTACTCTATCGTTCATCATAAGCATGTGAATAGATATACAAAAGATAAAGCGTTGCTTTATCCCAATTTTATCAGCTAGAAATCTGAACTGACTCATTCTAGAACGTAGTCCAATTAAAAAAAAAACGCAGTAGAGTTGTTTATAATGATGAATGCAAAGCTCTCTAAAAGATACTACAGGGACTCTGGTCATCAAAATTAAAATGAGAAAAATTGGCTGGAAAAAGATTATGGAGGACTTGAAATACCAGACTAAGGTGTTTATGTTTCATTTGATGGACAAAAGGGATAACATTGAAAGTATTTGAACAAGGCAATGACATTATCAAAAGAACCCTGTAGGAAAATTAATCTGGTGTACAGGACAGTTTAGTTTTAATAAGGAATGGCTGGAGAGTAGTTAGGAAGCTATTGAAATAATCTAGAGTGAAGAAAAAAATAAGTACCTTAACTAGGTTCTGTGATCATGGAAGGGAGAGATTGCGAATGTGTAAATTATAGAGGGATATAGGGTTACCAACTGTCCCCATTTGCCTGGGACAGAGAAGTTTCCAAAAATGTGAGTAGTTCAGTGTTTAAACCAGAACAACTGGAATCAATCAGGATGGTTGATCACCCTAATTGGATATTAGGAGCAAAAGAAGACTCATTTTATGTTTAGGGGGAGACAGGGCTGTAATGTTCACTTTAAAACTCCCTAATAGCTTAGAATCTTAGATGACCCAAATGTCCTCATTTACAGCCATTCCAAATCATCACAATATGGAACAAAAGGTGTGGACACTGTAAATAAATAGATAACTTTATAAAAGGCTTTGTTATACTTCACTTAGGGAGGAGGGTGCACAAAGACAGAAGCCAGACATCTGAATGAGATAAGTTGTAAAAGAATAGAGTGCAAATGCTAAATACGAGAACGGGATATTATAAAATTCTTCCTAACATCACCACACCGATTCTAAAACATAAGTGGGGGAAAGCCTTAATTTTATTAAATCTAGGCATCATTCACATGACAAGACTTATATAGGCAATTAAGAGCTAAAAGAGTTGATTTTAGATTATGATCAAGCACCTAAAATATACCAAGCATTTTTTATGTGCATTACTTCTAATCCACCATTTTACAGTTAAGAAAACAGATTCAGAAAATTTAGATAAGTTTCTCAAGGCCATGATGCTAATAAGTGGTAGGACAGACATGCAAACCTAGGTTTGTACCTTCTCCTCTTTACACTGTACATTATCACTTATGCTATCAGTTAAAATGACATAACAATTAATGCAGTCCCCAGAATTGATGTCACATTCAGATATACTTCTTATTTATTATTGACTAGAGGCCTGGTGCACAAATTCATGCACAGATGGGGTCCAGCCAGCCTGCCCCATTGGGGGTCAATTGAAACTGGCCGGCAGAGTGGAGGGACCATGGGAGGATGAAGGGTGCAATTAGGGCCCTGATCAAGCCAGTTGGCCACCACAGTGCATGTCATAGTAACTGGTCATTCCAGTTGTTCTGGTCGCTTAGCTTTTACATATATATATAGACTAGAGGTCCAGCACACAAAATCGTGTGAGTAAGGTTCCTAGGGCCTGACCTCCTGCAATCAGGGCCATCTTCTGCCTATTTGCCATTCCTCAGGCTGAACACTGCCTCTGCCACAGGGCTGTCAGGCTATTGGGATTACCAGCTCATCCCCAGCTGCTTGGGGGCTCGGGCCTACAGGAAAGCAGGTTCTGGCAACTTCACCTCCATCTGCGTGCAACAGGTTGGTCGTTAATGGAACGTGCTGCCCATTCAGGGTCACTCATTCAGGTGCTACAGCCACTGCCGCTGCTGATGGGGCTTGAAGCACTGACAGAGGCTATGGGGCATGACCATGACCTACCTGCCCCTGCATCAGCGGCCCCAAGCAGGCAGCACATTCCATCAACAGCTGGCCCACTGCATGCACATGGAGGTGAAGTTATTGTTGCCTGCTTTCCTGCAGACCTGAGCCCCTGAGCAGTCTAGGATGACCAGGTGATCCCACAGCCTGACAGACAGCCTGGTCCTCCCTCTACTCACCCAGATTCCCCTGTTCACCATCGCTGATCCATTAGAGTCTGCAGGATGGGGGCAGGGACCAAGAGGTCAGCCATTCAGCCTGCACACCAATCCCCAGTCCCACCCTGCACTGCTCAATGCATCTCATGGTAACCAGTCATTTGGTCATCACAGACACTGGCTTTTTATATATATATAGATATTGGATGGGTAGCAAATAACTTAGGCCCCCTTCATATCTATACTAATAAAAGAATAATATACTAATTAGACTGGAGACTTTCCGGGAGACCTTCCAGACATCTTTCCAGCCAAAGCCATGGTGCTGGGACCGAGGCAGAGGCAGTTAGGAGTGATCAGGCCAGGAGGGGAGGGCAGTTGGGAGTGATCAGACAGGTTTCAGGGAGGCAGGGAGTTGGGGGCAAGCAGACCAGCAGAGGGGGGCAATTGGGGATGAGCAGGCTGGCAGGGGGGGCAGTTGAGGGTGAGCAGGCCAGCAGGGGGGTATGTAGGAGTTATCAGGCTGGAAGGGGGAGCAATTGGGGTCAATCAGGCTGGCAGGCATAGTGGTTAGAGGCAATCAGGCAGGCAGGCAGGTGAGCAGTTATGAGCCAGTGGTCCCAGATTACGAGACAGATGTCTGACTGCTGGTTTAAGCATGCCAGACATTCCCCAAGGGGTCCCAGATTGGAGAGGATCCAGAAAGGGCTGAGGGACATCCTCCCCCACCCATGCACAAATTTTGTGCACCAGGCCACTAGTAAAAAGATCAAATATTTAAACATTTTAATTATATACATAGTGTAATTTAACATTTATTAAATTTAGAAATTCAAGCTATTGTGTAAGTTGTCAGAGCAGGTGCAGAAGATGGTTTTTATTTACAGTATCACAAAGATACCGTGTGTTTAAAAAAATATTTATCATTCTGTGCCTTTCCCATGTCATGTTCAGTGACTGACAATTCTGTGAGTGTACAAAAATCAACTCAGATTTGAAAAAGGCCAAATGACTGTTATTTTACCATTATAAGGAAAAAAAGTGTTTGCATAGATGACATAAAAATACTCCAAACAACAATTTAGTGGAATTATAGTTGAAAGATACCAATTTGAAGTACTTTCACTCTTTAATTTTTAGTCCGTTTCACCATCCAAACAAAAACTTCTGCTTTGGATGTTTTGTGTAGATTTGTTGTTGTTTTTTTTTTATTATTCAGGCATGTTTTGTAAATATCATAGATTTTTTAATACAGAGAATACCTGGAGAAAGGAAGGCAGAAACGTTTCTAACTCAAACAGAAGGCTGCTGACTATTCTAATAGGCCACAGAGAGGTTATGTAGCAAATATCAAATATATTAGTATAATCCTTGTGAGCAACTATGAGAAGAAAGACTTCACAAGAGTAGTTCAATTTCGTGATGGTCTTGCTTCATTCCATCTTGAAGTATAAGTTGTTAGGACCATCTTAAATACCAATATTCTGATATTTCACTAGGTTTATAAACATGTCAAAATCTTAGATACTTAAGGTGTCAAAGTTTAGACATTTATGGTGTCAGAAGTTGAAATTTGAAATAAGAATAAAAATCAAAGTTAGTAGTGGAATCATGAATTAGGTTTGATGTGGAATGAAATTCAGATTTACTGAGGGATGGGAGAATTTCAGGAAATTGAATAAAAAATGAGTGTTGTTTTCTATCTTATCATGTGGTTTATCCTGGAATATATTCCCTGTGCACTTGAAAATAATGCATATTCTGCTGATTAGGATTGAAATGTTCTGAAAATATCAATTCAGTCTCTCTGGTCTTGTGTATAAATTAAGGCTGCTGTTCCCTTGGTGTATCCTATCTAAAAGATCTATCCATTAATGTCAATGAAGTTTAAAATCTCCTACTATGACAATTTCTATCAATATCTCCATTTATGTTCATCAAGATTGGGTTCATAAATTTGAGTGCTCCTTTGTTGGTTGTATAAATGTTTACAAAGGTTGATCCCTTTATAAGTATGTAATAGCTTTCTTTGTCTCTTATTATACAACTAGAGGTCCAGTGCACAAAATTCAAGCATAGGGGCATGTGGGGGGGGAGGTGTCCTTCAGCCCAGCCTCCTCCCTCTCCAATCTGGGATCCCTTGTCTGACTGTGCGTTTAGGCCCAATTCAGGTAGGATCGGGCCTAAACAGGCAGTTGGACATCCCTCTCACAATCCAGGACTGCTGGCTCCCAACTGCTCACCTGCCTGCCTTCCTAATTGCCCCTAACCACTTCTTCCTGCCAGCCTGATCACCCCATAACCACTCCCCTGCTAACCTGATTAATGCCTAACTGCTCCCCAGCCAGCCTGTTTGCATCTAACTGCCCTCTCTTGCAGGCCTGGGTCACCCCCAACTGCCCTCCCTTGCAGGCCTGGTCCCTGCTAACTGCCCTCCCCTGCTGGCCATCTTGTGGTGGCCATCTTGTGTCCACATGGGGGCAGTATCCTTTGACCACCTGGAGGCAGTCATCTTGTGTGTTGGAGTGATGGTCAATTTGCATATTACTCTTTTATTAGATAGGATAGGGGTCTGGTGCACTGGTGGGGGCCAGCGGGTTTGCCCTGAAGGGTGTCCTAGATCAGGATGGGGGTGCCCTTGGGGGGTGGGGTGACCTGGGCAAGGGGCCTGTGGTGGTTTGCAGGCATTCCATGCTCCCAAGCAACCCAAGCAGAGGCCCTGGTATCTGGGATTTATTTATCTTCTACAATTGAAACTTTATAGCCTGAAGCAGAACCAAGCCTTCTGCTTGCACAGCTATTGAAATTTTGTTGCCTTAAGCTGAGGCCTGGGCTGAACAGGGTGTGCAGAAAGCTTGGCTTCCTCCATCGCCAGGGGCAACCCAAGCTTCCCTTCTGCTCTCTCTGTGGCCGTAGCCATCTTGGTTGGGTCAATTTGCATACTCACTCTGATTGGCTTGTGGGTGTGGCTTGTGGGTGTAGTGAAGGTATGGTCAATTTGCATATTATTCTTTTATTAGATAGGATTTGTTTTAAAAGTCATATATTAGTATTACTACCCAAGCTTCATTTTTTTCATTTTCATTTGCATGAAATATCCTTTTTCATCCCTTTACTTTCATTCAGTCTGCATGTGTTCTTCATTCTTAGGTAGGTCTCTTGTAGACAAGCATATATATATATATATATGAGTATTGTGTCCCTGTCCATTCAACTACGCTGTCCTTGGATTATAGTGTTTAATCCATTTATATTTGAAATGATTATTGACAGGTACTTATTAATTACTATTTTAGTCATAACTATGTTAATGTTTTTTTTCTTTTTTCTTTAACATTTCTTGTATTGCTGTTTAGGAGGTAATGAACACTTTAGCTTTTTCTTATTTAGCAGCTATTTCTTCTTTAATCCTACTTCATAAAAGAATAATATGCAAATTGACCATCACTCCACTACATCCACAAGCCACACCCACCAGCCAAACAGGAGTGAGTATGCAAATGAACCCAACCAAGATGGCTGTGGCCATGGAGAAAGCAGGAGGCTTGGGTTTCTCTGGCAATGGAGGAACCAAGATTTCTGCCTGCTTTAGCCTGCCTCTGCCTCTGCTTAAGGCTACAAAGTTTCAATTATAGAAGATAAATAAATCCCAACAAAAATGACTGTGCCCATAGAACAAACAGGAGGCTTGGCTCCACTCAAGGCTACAAAGTTTCAATTATATAAGATAAATAAATCCCAGATACCAGAGCCTCTGCTTGGGTTGCCAGGGGGCATGGCCAGTCTGCAAACCACCACAGGCCTCTCACAAAGGCAGCCCCATACCCCAAGGAAATCCCCACCCTGATTCAGAACTCCCTTAAGGGCAAACCAGCCAGCCCCTACCCAGGCACCAGGCTCTATCCTATCTAATCCTCCTATCTAATAAAAGAATAATATGCAAATTGACCATCACTTCAACACACAAGATGGCTGCCCCCATGTGGTCAAAGATGACTGCCCCCATGTGGACACAAGATGGCCAGCAGGGGAGAGAAGTTGGGAGGGACCAGGTCTGCAAGGGAGGGCAGTTGTGGGCAATCAGGTCAGCAGGGGAGGGCAATGACTGGCTCTTCCTGTGCCCAAACAGAAATAAGGAAAATGCAGAAATCTGGAAAGACAAAACATTCCTCACAATGAAAAGCCAAAGAAATGTTTAAAATCCCTGTGGTGCAGAACACTCAAAAGTCAGTGTTTTCTAAAGAGACAAAAGGCAAACACACTTCCAACAAGAGTGAGGGCACACACCTCTCCATGTCAGAGATACCCCATATCCTTGATGGGGTTACAGAGACTATCAACACTAGGAAGAGGGCACTGTCACCACCAGACTCACAGGCTTCTGGGCTTGTGGCAATCAGCCCTGGGACAAAGTGAGGCAACAGAGGTCCCAGCAGGTCTCCTGGGAAGAAGGGGAAAGGCCACCCTCTGGGAGAACAGTGTGCAGGACCTGCCAAAGCTCCACTGGGGCACACTTGCACCTGGCAGTGCTCCCCCTAGGGGATACCCTACAGAAATCCTTGAACAATTGTTCAGAGATGAAATTTAGACCACCCATCAGAGCACTGACAAAATAGCCTGGAATTGTGATACCACTAATGTCCATAGAGAGAGGATATGGGTTCCACCAATCCTGGTCCACATGGAGGAGGGAAGCTGAGCAGCTGCTAAGTGAGTGCAGGGGTCTCTACGTGCCCAGAGATAATGACCCCCGGGGTCCTCTCATGTGACCAACTGCCTATATCCAGGATCCCACCTGTTAGACTACATATATGTGATTTTAACAAGCAGACATGCATATGTGAGAATGAGTCTGCCTATGACAGGGGCAGACAAACTGAAAGAGGCAGAGTCTGAGAGGGACCCACCAAGCCACTTTTGGAGTGGCACTTGCAAATATGTTATCTTCTCCTTAAGGTGATGTCTAAATATTTTCATAATGCATGTATAACTAATAGTTCTAAAAACATTAAAGTCATATGTTCAATATTATCCATTTATCTCATCTATATAGCAAAGTGTATTATTTAGTTTTTGTTTCTAAAGGAGTTAGGACACAAAACAAGTTTTTTTATGGTACAATAATGAATACCAAAATGATTCAGAATCAGGTAAAGAACAAAGTCCTTCCAGGGAGGAGAGCCCTGACAGGGGTGCTCCCTGTTCCAGTCCTTTCCCTGCAAGTGCACCTGTTGTGTCCGCATGAGCATGTGTGTCTAACTGTGTTCCCACACTCATGCATACATGTGTGGGTAGCTATGTGTGTTCACATGTGCATGTGTGTGTTCACTTATAGATTTTGGGCTGGGAGGATTCCTGGGCCTGTGCCCTTCTGGATCCTCATTTCCCTAGGGGTGGACCCTGCCAGTCAGTCCTCTTCCTCCTTGGCATCTTCTGTGTTCCCACATCAGAATCTCTGAAGCCCCTGCTGTGGAACACAAGCCATTTTTGATTTTTCACTCCCATATTCTGCTGAAGGGAACATCTGCGTCTATAAATCTTTATTTATTTTGGAAGTTTCTCTAGAAGTGGAAATTCTCAGTCTAATGTAAGCACAATTTTAAGGTGTTGGGGGTAATCCCCTACATTTGAGTTCACCTTGCCTACTTTGAGCCTTGTTTGGGAGAGGGGGAGGAGATAGAAAAGGGGAGGAGGGGCTGGTAAAGGGGGAGATAAAGTTACCTGGGAGTGACACACCTAGCTGGAAGGTAAAAATCTTTGTCTTATCCATAGTAAAATTTCAAGCTTTGTTGAGAAAGTGGTAAAATAATTTTTGAGCATTTGACATTTCCTTCCAGAAGTCTGTGCCTACTCTTCCTTTGCATATATAATCTTCCACTCTATAATCTTTCAATTATGACAGAATTTATTCACTCCTTTCTGTAGGATACTTAATAAAGCATTTATACAACAAGCAAACAAATTGAACATTAAGGAAACAACAGAATCATGATTTAAATCATTTACAAGAGAAAACCTGAAAAATTCAAACACATGGGGCTAAAAAACAATGAATGGGTTAACAATGAGATCAAGAAGAAATGAATAGATACCTTGAGACAAATAAACATGAAAAAAACAACAACCCAGAATCTACGGGACACAGTGAAAAGCAGTCCTCAGATGGAAATTCATGATAGCACAGGCCTATCTCAAGAAGTAACAAAAATCTCAAATGAATAACCTATCCTCACATCTAAAGGAACAAGAAAAAAAAACAGCAAACAAAACCGGAAGTGAGTAGAAGAAAGGAAATAATAGAGATCAGAATAGAAATAAACAAAATAGCTATTACAAAGATTAAAAAAGCAATATAGTCTGGCCAGTGTGCCTCAGTGGTTGAGTGTTAACATATGAAATAGGGGGTCACTGTTTGATTCCTGGTCAGTGCACATGCCTGGGTTGTAGGTTCACTGCCCAGTAGGGGGCATGCAGGAGGCAGCTGATCAAGGATTCTCTCTCATCATTGATGTTGCTATCTCTCCCTCTTCTTTCCTTTCTAAAAATCAATAAAAATGTATTTTTTAAAAATGCAAAAGTTTAATGACACCAAGAGCTGATTCTCTGAGAGGATCAAGCATTTGTCAGGCAAAGACTTTTGAGCCTGAGCAGAGGTGGTGGCACCAGAGAATGCTACCTTCCCCAAAGCCTGCCTGTCTGTCCCTCTCTGTTTTTTTCCTTTAGTTTCTCTGGCTCTGTTTTGTGCATTGGCCACTATGTCCATCCCAAGGGATGGACTTTTCTTTCCATTTGTTGGGGCATCTGTAGCTGTGTCCTGCCCTGGCCCCTGCGCTAAACCAGTGTCGCCTGCCTGAGCCCAGATACACAGGGACTTGCCTGGGAGCACACCCTTGGGCCCTCCTTGTGTTGCCAATTTATTAACAACAAATAAACCAGTAAAATGGAAGCTATAAAAGTAAATCGTTGTTCTGAGCTGAAATGTAAAGGTCTTTAGATAAAAGGTTTGGATTTAGCTACTTTGGATTAAGAGAAAAAAAGTTTCTTCTTAAATTATGAAAGAGAATCTTTTATGTTTTTTAAAATCTCACTACTGAATGTAGAAAGCAAAATATTCCTAGGGAAGCCAGCAATGAAGAAAATAAACATCTAAAATTATAAAAATAGATTTTAAAAATAATCTTACTAAAAAATAATTATTTTCTACTTTATTATTTCTTTCCAAAATAAAATCTCTAAAATTTCAATACCAAATCTTTACCAGCTTCTATCAAATTTTACCTTGCTTGATACTCTTTGAAATCTTTCTTTCACATGTTTGCATTTCCCCAAATGGAGTAATGTTCAAAGTTTTCACATATACTATATTTTTTAAGGTATGGTGATTATTGAGTTTTACACTGTTATTTATTTATTAAAACCTATTGACTTATCTCCTTACTTTAAGAAATGAAATGAGAGAATATTCCTTGAAATTGGAGAAATTAACATTTAGGAAAAAAATTAAAATTATTTTAATATTATAACTGTCTGTTCCAAGGTCTAGACCTAGCATTTTAATGAAAAATGAAAATGTTTAGGTAATCATGCCCCCAGTATAAACAATACTATCTGTAAATAAAATATTAAAATATTATTTGCATTAAATTAGCTTTGAAAGAAAATGATGGCAAATTATAAAAACATCCTTGGATCACTAATGTTATTTGTGTTTATGTTCATCAGGTTAAAAAGTAAACATTCATTTGAAACTTAGAACTGAAAATAATGAACTAGGGGAGAAGAGTCAACAAGGAAATAGTGTCACTGAATATTTTAATAAACTAGACTGCTAATAACTCAAAAATAGTAATACTTACAAGTGAGGTGAAGCATGGTAGTAATGGCTTTGTGATTTGGAAAATAATGGCTTAGAATGGACAACTGTCAAGTTGGTTTTGTCCAAGAGTTGCTTTCATACTTTGGTATAACTCTTGGCATAAACCAAAGTTTAGCTACAACATGGTTATGGCCAATGTATTACTCTGGGCCCTCCTGAGAAACAGAACCAATAAGAGAGAGAGAGAGAGCCAAAACCGGTTTGGCTCAGTGGATAGAGCATCGGCCTGCGGACTGAAGGGTCCCAGGTTCGATTCCGGTCGAGGGCATGTACGTTGGTTGCAGGCATATCCCCAGAAAGGGGTGTGCAGGAGGCGGCTGATCAATGTCTCTCTCTCATCGATGTTTCTAGCTCTCTATCCCTCTCCCTTCCTCTCTGTAAAAAAATAAATAACATATATTTTTTAAAAAAAAGAGAGAGAGAGAAAGAGAGAATAGATAGATGATACATTGATAGGTAGATAGATAGAAAATAAGAGATTTATTATAGGAATTGCCTCATGTAGTAACAAATGCCAAGAAGTCCCACAACCTGCCCTTTGCAAGCTGGAGAAGCAGAAAAGCTGGTTATGTAATTTAGCCCAAGTTCAAAGGCTGGAAAATCAGGGGACCAATCGTGTAAATCTCAGTCAGGGTCAGAAAGCCCAGGAACCAGCAGCCCCACAGTCTAAGGGCAGGAGAACATAGATGTCTCTGCTCAAGCACACAGAGAGAATTTGCCCTTCTTCTGCCTTTTTGCTCTATTTAGATCCTCAGCGGACTGAATGATTCCCATCTGCATTATGGAGGGCAATCTTTGTTACCTCTCTTTTAGAAACACCCTCGCTGACACACCCAGAAACAGTGCTTTGCCATTTATCTGAGCATCCTTTAGTTGAGTTGACACATAAAATCAATCATCAAAGCCAATGACTGGAAAATATTTGTGACAGGCACAAATGAGAAATTGACCTTGTTAGTAGGAAATTCTACAAATTAATTGCAACCAGAAAATGACTGCATTAGCAAACCTAACCCAGAACTGAAATCCCAAACTTTAGTGTATGCAATTCCAAGAAATCACAGACAGGGAAGGAGATGTTGCTTCCTGTTCACTCCTAGTTCAGGGCATAGTTTTTAGGTTGCCCCTTCCCCAGTGGACTCTCCAGGACAGTAGGAGCGGAGCATGATGCAAATAGGATATTACGAAAAAGAAGAAAAAAGGTAACTTTATGGTTTACTAGGACATCCAGATCCACTTTCAGAGCCAGATATAAATAATGAAAATCTAGACACATAAAGGGCAGATTGTGGCTTCAAGTCAAGAGGGCAGATTCAGTAAATATGGTCCTTGAATCCTTCACAACCACATCAAAATTACAACTAATCTACAGAACAGCCATCATTCAGAAGCATCTGAAATCTAGCTGAATGTAGGTCTGCAACCAAAAATACACAAACACAGCCATGTTGAGACTGGTAGGATGGGTAGCTGCAGAGGTTCCCCCTCCCCTCCAGAAACAAGGGGTCCCAGCCCCACATCAGGCCCCGCAGCCCAGGGTTCCAGTCCAGGAAGAGAAGTTCCCAGGACTTCTAGCTGTGAAAACCAGCAGAGATTGTGGCTAAGACAGAGGGCTGCTGGAGTCCCTCTTAAAGAGCCCGCACATTGACTTACGAGTCACCAGGGACATACTGGGGAGGAACTGAATTGTCTGTCTTCAGATCAGACTGCATGGGCCAACTTTCTTCCAGACAGAAGTGCAGGCAGACCAGTTTTCCTTTTCTGAGTCCTTCCCACACAGAGCCAGCAGGCGAACACCATCAGTCTCAATCAGCCTAGCAGACACTAATTGCCATGCCCTGGTGATTCTCTGAGACCATGTCCCACCCAACTTTCAGGCACACCCTAACTGCTTTCAGCGGCTTTTCCATACACACAGCTTGCCTTGGCTCATGCTGCAGACTTTCCTAAAATCTCTCTAAAAGGTTCACAAGCCCCAAACAAGCAGCATCTGGTCTCAGCAGACAGTGGCTGATCTTGGCCTGCTTCTCCCGGGAGGCCCCAGAATCAGCGCCCCATGGACAGCTTCATACCACACTGAAGCACCATCCAACCACCTCCACTCAAAGGGAGGACTCATTAGACACCAAAGCCCCACTAAGAAGAATCCTGCTCAGTGGGGTGGACCCTGTACAGTTGCTTCTCCCTGTAGTCTCAGCCCATCCTTACAGGTGGTTAGCCTGAGGATAAATCCCTCCCTTTGATTTTCCAAAAGCAATCAAGGCTCAACTATAATGGGAGGGTGCATACAGCCTATACACGGACACATCTGCAGGATCCATCTCAGGTGATGGGGGAGACTGCAGGATAGAGAATATAGTCAATAATATTGTGATAACTATTTTGTGCCAGATGGGTACTAGATTTACCAGAGTGATCACTTCATAAGTTACATAAACATCTAATCACTGGATTGTACACCTGAAACTATATAATATTGAAACAGGAATTTTGCAGGGTGACAAAGACAAGTTTTAGTAAATTTTGGAAATTAAGGGGACCATGGAGGAAGCAAAGGGTTGCAGAGCAACAGAAGTTATATTTCCATAGAATGGGGAAGCTGAAAAGCTGCAACAGGTAAATTTCCAAAGAGTGAGGGAGCTGGGAACAGCAAAAGGTCTATACTTACAAAATAAAGGAAGGCCTTCATCCAGAAGGAGAAGGAGAAAGCCCAAAGGGAATAGAAAAACAATAAAGAAGGAGTGGGGAAGAACCTCATATGTCCCATGTGAGATTCAACCTTTGAGTCCAGGATGAACTATAGTAATCTGTCCAATAAGAGGAACAATGACCAATAAGGGGGGATATCAAAGCACCAGAATCTTTATAAGCCATAGAGGAAAGGAATCTAGTGGGACTCTTTCCGCCTCCCTACATGGGAATTTGTACTTGTTCTTTAATAAATTTTCACCTTTGCTATACCATCTTCTATCCATAGATTCATTCTTCGACTCCAGTGGACAAAGAATCCAGGTTCCAGTCCAAAAATCACACTTCAATGTTGTACATCAATTGTAATTTAAAAATAGGCAGAACTCTTCTCCAAAGAGGACATACAAATGGCTAATAGACATGTGAAAAAAATGCTCAATGTCACTAATCATCAGAGATGCAAATTAAAACAATGAAGTATCACCTCACACCTGCCAGAATGGCTATCATCAATAAATCAACAAACAACAAGTAATGGCAAGGATGTGGAGAAAAAGGAATCTCATGCACTGCTGGAGGCATGCAGACTGGATTAACCATTATCTAAAGCTGTGTGGAGTTCCCTCAAAAAATTAAAAATGGAACTGCCATTTGATCCCGTGATTCCACTTCTAGGAATATATCCTAAGAAGTCAGACTGGTCAATGCACCCCTATGTTCATAATAGTGTTATTTACAATAGCAAAGACCTGGAAACAATCCTAGAGGATAGAGGGGGGAGATGGGAAGGACATATGTAATACTTTCAACAATAAAGATAAATTGTAAAGCAAGAAAGGGGGAAAATATAAAATAAAAGTAAGTCTCTGGGGGGAAAAATAAAATATATATATAAATATATTTTTTTAAAGAGAGGTCTTTTTACAGTTCACCTTCTTTCTCATTCCAGTTCCAAAAAGGGAGTGAACTCCCAGCTGCCAGTGTTTTGCTGCCAGCTGTTAGCCAGCTGATATTTTCCATAGTGGCAGACCAATGAGACAAATATTTCATTAAGGCAGTTTTGCAGTGTGCATGTCAGAGTATGAGGAAACAGGAAGGCAAGTTGGGAAAGGCTTCTTGCAAATGGGCTATCTTTGAACTGAGACCTGAAGGATGAAAGTGCATTCATCCTGGAGAAAGTATACTCCAGGCAGAGGGGTGGTGTCTGTGAAGGCCCTCGACAGGAGCAAATTCAACATGTTTAAGAAACATACAGAAGGGAGGACAGCAACTAGGATACAAAGATCAAGATGGGGATCTTTAAGATGAGGTCAATGAGGAAGGCAGGAGTCTTCACCATCCTGGTGAGGAGTGAATAATCTATTCTAGCACAAAGAAAAACATGAGATCTTTCAAAATAAGATCAATCAAAGGACCTATTTTACATTTTTACAAAATCTCTCTAACTGCCAGGGAGTATCCTATATAATAAAGAGGTAATATGCAAGATGGCTGCCCCATGTGGTCACAAGATGGCCACCACAAGATGGCTGGCAGGACAGAGTAATTGTGGGCGATCAGGCCAGCAGGGGAGGGCAGTTGTGGGCAACCAGGCCAGCAGGGGAGGGCAGTTGGGGGTGACCAGGCTGACAGGGGAGGGCAATTAGGGGAAATTGGGCCAGCAGGAGAGAGCAGTTGGGAGTGATCGGGCTGGCAGAGAAGTACTTAGGTGTCAATTAGGCTGGTAGGGGGGTGATTAGAGGGTGATCAGGCTGGCAGGCAGAAGTGGTTAGGGGGAATCAGGTAGACAAGTGAGCAGTTGGGAGCCAGCATTGTGAAAGAGTTGTGGGATTGGGCATAAATTGGCAATCGGACATCCTCCGAGGGCTCCCAGATTGGAGAAAGTACAGGCTGGGCTGAGAGACACCCCACACACACACCCCCAGTGCACCAATTTCATGCACTGAGCCTCTAGTGAATTATAAAGGACTGTAGTGGAAACAAAGAGACCCTAAGCATGAGACTTTTAATTCAGATCATATGATCTTTCTTCAGGCCTTTGTCTAATGTAGGCAAAGCTTAATATTGGCCAAACTCGATGTAAAAAATTTATATGAACATATCTATTTAACATTTTTTTAATTTACAAAGTATTTTTACTGACCAGCCAAAGGTGTTTTACAAACTTATGATTTTCTGATGATCAAAGGAAGCATGTCAGCATGAGGTATTTATCTGTTCTGTTCCTACTGTTAGCAGAGTAACATTTCCTCAGTGAAATTTTGGAAGAGCTTAAAACAGATTTTGTAAATTTGGGGGAAAAAAGAAAAACCTACCTCTACTTGCCACACTGACCTTAGCATTCCTTATTTGATGTACTTTTCATTACTGAGAAGATTTTAATTCAGGGTGAAATAACTCCATAAATATTTTACTTGTAAATAAGTAAGATTTATAAAATCCAACTCACTAAACAAACAAAAATATGCAGTACATGAAAGATCAATAAATTACATAGGAGGTATGACGGAAATGGGCACTAAATTATACAAAAGGTTTCCAAAATCCCTATAAATGTGATTTCCCTCTTCTTTATTTTCTTGGCTAAATGTTCTTCCTCTTGAACCTCTGTATTAAAAGATCCCTGGAATTTAGCTTATGTACATCAATGGAGATGACATTGAAGCAATTAATTATATTGAAACACATCCAATTCTTTGCCTTCTCTGCTTCCCAATAATAGAGGCTAGCATGGATGGAAAGTACTCTAAAACCAGAAGTATAAAAAGAACTTCTGATTATGGAGATACAATATGTATGTGTATGTGCGTGTGTGTGTGTGTGTGTGTGTGTGTGTGTGTGTAATCTCCAAGGGACTAAGTTTAAAGTGTTATATGGATTCTTTTTTCACAACTCCCCTTTCACTGTCTCTGCCTTTAAAAATGGAAGAGGCAATTTTCTTTTATTTTTATTAATTTTTATACATATCTCCCCATGCCCCCCTCCCTCCCAGGCATACCCCAACCGCCCAGTGTCTATGGTCATTGGTTATGCTTATATGCATGCATACAAGTCCTTTGATTGATCTCTTATCTACCTCACCTAACTTTAATCTTCCTGCTGTTATTTCACAGTCTGTTTGAAGCTTTACTGCCTCTGTATCTATCCTTTTGTTCATCAGTATATAATGTTCTTTATTATCCACAAATGAGTGAGATCATGTGATGCTTCTCCTTCATTGACTGGCTTATTTCACTAAGCATAAGGCTCTCCAGTTCCAACCAGGTTGCTGTAAATGGCAGCATAGAATTCCATTGTGTAGATGTACCACAGTTTTCTGATCCACTCATCTGCTGTCAGGCACCTAGGCTGTTTCCAAATTGTAGCTATTGTAAATTGTGCTGCTATGAACATAGGGGTGCATAAATCCTTTCTGATTGGTGTTTGTAATTTCTTAGGATAAATTCCTAAGAGTGGGATTACAGGGTCAAATGGGAGATCCATTTTTAGTTTTTTGAGGTTCTCCACAGTGGCTGCACCAATCTGCATTCCCACCAACAGTGCACAAGGGTTCCTTTTTCTCCGCATCCTCGCCAACACTTGTCGTTTGTTGATTTGTTGATGATTGCCATTCTGACAGGTGTAAGATGGTATCACATTGTCGTTTGATTTGCATCTCTCGGATGATTAGTGACTTTGAACATGTTTTCATGTGTCTCTTGGCCTTCCTTCTGTCGTCTTTCAAAAAGGTTCTATTTAGGTCCGTTGCCCATTTTTTTATTGGATCGTTTATCTTCCTTTTATTAAGTTGTATAAGTTGGCTGTAGATTTTGGAGATTAAACCTTTATCAGTGATAACATTTGCAAATATGTTGTCCCATACAGTGATCTTTCTTGTTGTTTTGTTGATGGTTTCTTTTGCTGTGCAAAAGCTTTTTATTTTGATGTAGTCCCATTTGTTTATTTTTTCTTTAGCTTCCATTGCCTTTGGAGCAGTATCAGTGAAAAAGTTCTTTTGGCATATGTCTGAGATTGTGCTGCCTGTGGATTCCTCTAGTATTTTTATGGTTTTCCTTCTAATGTTTAAGTCCTGTATCCATTTTGAGTTTATTTTTGTATTTGGTGTAAGTTGGTGGTCCAGTTTCATTTTTTTGCATGTATCCGTCCAATTTTCCCAACACCATTTATTGAAGAGGCTATCTTGGCTCCATTGAATGTTCATGCCTCCTTTGTCAAATATTAGTTGAGCATAGTGGTTTGGGTGGATATCTGGGCTCTCAATTCTATTCCATTGGTCTATATGTCTGTTCTTGTGCCAGTACCAGGCTGTTTTGAGAACAGTTGCTTTGTAGTATAGCTTGAAATCTGGTATTGAGATGCCACCTACTTTATTCTTCTTTCTCAGAATTGCTGTAGCTATTCGTGGTCTTTTTTTGTTCCAGATGAATCTATGAAGAATTCTTTCTAGGTCTGTGAAATATGTCGTTGGTATTTTAATGGGTAGTGTATTGAATCTATAGATTGCTTTGGGTAGTATGGACATTTTAATGATGTTGATTCTCCCAATCCATGAGCATGGTATGCTCTTCCATCTGTTAACATCTTCCTCTAACTCTTTTTTCAGTGTCCTGTAGTTTTCTACATATAGGTCTTTCATTTCTTTAGTTAGGTTTATTCCTAGGTATCTTAATTTTTTTGGTGTGATGGTAAATGGGATTGCTTTTTTAGTTTCTCTTTCTGTAATTTCACTATTAGTGTATAGAAATGCCACAGACTTCTTAGAATTAATTTTGTATCCTGCTCTATTGCCGAATTCATTAATTAAGTCAATTAGTTTTGGAATGGAGTCCTTTGTGTTTTTTATGTACAATATCATGTCATCTGCAAATAAGGACAGCTTTACTTCTTCTTTTCCAATTTGGATGCCTTTTATTTCTTCTTCTTGTCTAATTGCAATGGCTAATAGGAAGAAGCAATTTTCAACCATACCTAGCTAGTCTTGCTTTGACACATTTTTCTTGGAGGAAAGTATCCTAGAGCCAAGTCAAAGCATTGTCTTCAGTTGAGAAAGGATGACCTAGATGACTTTCGTTTACTTTTTCAAAACCAAGATTAATCAAGAAACTGTTTGGCATTGCCATTACAAAACTTCTTTCATTCCTATTTTTTAAATTTATGCAAACAAATTTTTTCAGTGCCTATCTTAAGATAAAAGATAAAACAAACATAAAATAGATGCTGAACTCTGCCTTATTCTGCCATCTCTAGTTGGCTCTTTTGCATCTCTAGTTGGTCCTTTTTCATCTCCTCTTGGGACTTGATAAATTTATCCATCTTTTCTAGCATATTCTTGAAAAACCTTATAAGCGTGGTTTTGAACTCTATATCCAGTCGTTTTTTTTTTCCTCCATTTCTTTTGTTTGTGATCCCTTCCCTTGTCTCAGCATTTTCACTATGTCAGGGAAACTTCTGTGTTGGATTCAGCCTTATAATGCCAGACTTCAAAGCCGCAGAAGCCTCTGTTGAGCTTGGGATGGGTGGAGTCTCAGGGCTTAAGGGACCGCCTTGCCTTCCAGTCAGCCCCGCCCTCCACAGCCCCTGAGTCTCACATGTCTGGGTAATGGCTGGAGCGGTCCTTGTGCCAGAGCCCCCGAAGTGCTTCTAGACCGCTGCCTTTCCAGCTCCCCTGCGAACCAGGACCACACGAGTCTAGGTCTTCAGGGTTTCGCCAGAAACAGGGGCCCAGTGGACTCAGAAGTGGCACGTTTCGGAGGGTCTGTCTCCCGCCCACTCGCGAAAGCCAGAGGCACAATCAGCAGTCTGTCCTACCACCAGGCCTTTGATCTTTTGCGACTCCCATAAATTTCCGGCACTTCTCCCTTTTCACAGTCCAAACTCACCCTGTATGAGTTTCGGCTGGATCCGGGGTTTAGTGTCGTAGGATAGGGGGTTCAATGCCTTTGAGAGACTCCGTTTCCCTCCCGCCAGAGAAAGCCAGCCAGGTACTCCGGCACCCGCTCTCTCCGAGCGCGCATCTCCGTACCTCAGCTTTTTGCAGCTCCTCTGGGTTTCTGTGAGCCCCTCTCTTTCCTTCTAGCTGTAGAACTTCCACTCAGCCAGCTTTCCTGTGGTTCTGGATGATGTCCGTTCTGTCTTTTAGTTGTAGTTTTGAAATTGTTGTGCGAGGCAGCAGTGTAGGTGTTTACCTATGCCGCCATCTTGGATTCTCTCTAACTCCTTATTTTCAATATGCTTCACTTCATATCTATAGCTGGGCCTTCAATGATCACCCACCCTAAATTAGTATTCCCCCTAATAACCGAGCCATGCTCTATCTTAAATTACCTCACTCATTTGTTTCTACTTGTCTTTTTATCTCCCACTAGAATGGAAGCACCATGAGAACAGGGGTCTTGTCTGTCTTGCTCCCTATTTTGTCAGTCCGGACAGGCTGTTTGGCTTTAGTGAAACACAAGTCCAAAATCTCACTAGTTTAAACAACTAAAGATTACTTATCACTCATTCTGTATGCCCTTTGCTGCTCAACTGGGATTTACTCTGGAACACAGGCTGATATAACAGTTACTATTTGGAACATTGCCAATCTTCCTGGTAAAGAAAAAAGAGCACTTGAGCATCTCAAACTGGCATTCAATTGCTATAGCCCAGAAATGAAATATGTCAGTTTCACTAACAACCCATTGGACAAAGTAGTATATGGCTTTATCCAACTACAAAGGCACCAGAAATTGCATCCTTCTCAATATCTATGAAGTTCTGAGAGGCAGAAAGATTTGAGTACTAGTGCAAAAGACCACAGCCATCACACTCCCAGTCCATAAAACAGAATTTCAATATTGTTGGTACTTAGTAAATATCAAATTAATGAACTAATAAATTCTGATACTAAACAGCTCTGCCAGTAGCTGAGCTACTGCATGGTTTGTCACTCAGAAACAGGACAATGTTATCATAAAGTAGATGACTTTGATTTGCATAATTTTATGACTAGAAGAGAGTAAAAGATATTTTTATCTAAGCCCATCAGTTTTATAGAAACTGTGGCCCAGAGGATGTAAACGTTTTTTTTACATTTCTACTGTTAGTTTTTCAATAGTGGAAATTGGACCAAAATATTGCATTTATGATGTCTAAACTACTGTACACTATTTAACTCACTTTACATTGTTTTAAAATCTAAGTCATTGCCACTTTAACCACAATACAAACCACTTTAGAATCAGCAAATATTCTAAATCCCACTATTAGACAAACTTCTTGCTAATCAACCTTAAATCAAAGGCATCATAAAAAAGTCTCACACTATTAAAGCAACATGTATGCCCTTGTCAGAGCATCATGTTAGAGGAGAAACCAGACTATTAGGTGTGAAGTTGACCCACTTGACTCTGAATGCTTTTATGTGACAACCAGAAACCCAGTGCATGGATTTGTGCACCCTTTCACAATCTGGGACCCCTCAGGGGATGTTGGACTGCCAGTTTCAGTCTAATTCCCACAGGTCAGGCTGAGGGACCCCACCAATGCACCAATCTATGCACTAGGCCTCTAGTATGCATATAAAATCTTTGGTTAATCTTTTCCCTCCCCCGTTCCTTCTGAGATTCATCAGTCTGTTCCATGTTTCCATACCTGTGAGTTGAGTGTCTGCCCCCTCAGGGGGTCAGTGTGCATCATAGCTACTGGTCAAACAATCAAACGGTCATGTAGGCTTTTATATATATAAATACATATCATATTGTGCTTAGAAACTAATATATCACTAGATATAATTTGCTGAACATTTTTTCTAGTACACTGAAAATTTATCACAGTTTCTATTTTAAGAGTTATTAAAATATTTAAAAGGCTAAATATTATCCCTGAATTAGTGAGCAGCTGAGCTTCAGCATAAATATTAAGACATAGTGTAAGCTTTTGAGTGCTTAGTGTCCTAGACTCAGCTACAGGGTCCTTCATGACCAGGTCTTTATCTACTTCTTCCAGCTGGTCTTCCATCTCCACCAGGCTCACCACCAAAATATGCTTCCATATTCCTCCAAAACACAGTGCTTTTCTTGGCTCCACATGTTTGCTGATAATGGTTTTCTCTGCCTGTGCAATATCTTTTTTTTTCTTTTCTTCAAGTCCTGGTTCATATTTTATTCTCTCAGAAAGCTTGCTCTGATCTCCTTTGTCTATAGAGATTGGGCACCTACTTTATGACATACAAAAGTGTCACTTCCAATTCTGACAGGCCAGAGATATAGTGCATTTAAGAAAGTGCCTATCCCATGAAAAAGTTTCTGGAAATAAAAATTCAAAAATTTATTGATTAAAGAATTGTTATCTCTTGATTGCTATGTTATAGTGGACTAATTGCTTGACATTTTTCTGTCTCTCCCATTAGATAACATTTTTCTTAAATGCAGGGACCCTGTAGTATTTATTTATCACTGAATCAGTACCAGTCTTGGGAGTCAGCATAAAGCTCTTCTGTAAATACCTGCTAAACTAGATCTAAATTGCACAGATGTACCATGAAGTAAAGGCTCTTAACTTATTAAATCCTTACAGTAATGTTTAAGAAGGAATAGATTTGAACCAACGCAAATCTAAAAACTATTTGTGAAGCAAAACATTTTGTTCACCAAGGGAATTTAACAGTTCAAATGTGTTTTTTGTTGAAATGTTTACTGTACTAACAGGCATTTCTAAAATGTGCTTTTGCCGTTGAGACTGAAAACATTTGTTTTAAGGGCATTGGGACATCTAGTGTTAAAAACGTACCTAGCCCTTAAACTAGAAATGTTTGCAGGCAAAGTTTCAGCTTCACATATTTTCAAAAACATTTCCTTGAGTGAAATGTACTTAGAGATTCTTTAATTGAAGGAATTTTGTTTGCTAGCTTAGCTATAAACACCATTTCATTAATATAAAAAGCAATTGCATTGTTGGAAAGTAAAAATAATACTAATTCCACACAATAATAGTACAAAAAATAAAAATTAGCTCAATATAGAAATGAAAATAACAAATATGAAAGAAACTTATTACCCATTCTTTAAGTTTACTCATCAATCAAAAAGCACTATATGGGCAATATTAAATTAAATTTTCAAATGTCACTTGATAAAGCAACTTATAGAATAGCATATACAATATGATCTAATTTATAGTTTTTTCAGATGTCATATACACACAAAAATGTTCAAAACATACCAAATAACACATATCAACATAGAAATCAATAGACAGGTTCCTTTAGGGAGGGATGAAAGAATAGGGAACTTCAGTATTATCCATTATATTTACATTTTACACAGAATATACATATTTGTATTATTTGTAGCATTAGAAAATACTATTTAAATGTATTGTAATGGTGAAGTCTTCATTAGAATTAAAATATAAGATGAGTCATTACACTAGGTAATTTTTAACATCACTTCCATCTAAAATTAAATAATTTTATTGATTTTATACTTCTGGAGGAAATTTAAATGGAATTCAGTGAGCAGAGTAAACAAAATAAAGTGTCCTTTTTATTTTTACATGTTTTAAAGGCAAATGCTTTATGCAAAGCAAAAAAGGACAAAATATAATTCTGACTTAATGGTATTTAGTTCTAAAATTAGTTTCATCATAATTTTATCTAGATTTTCTTATATAATGTGAAAAAGTGACTTCCTTAGTATTTTTCCTGTGTATGTTTTTTTCTAATTTCTAAATGTATATCTAAAATGTAGAAAATAAGATTATAAATTTTGAATTATATTGTCAAAACATTTACCTAGTTTAAAACATTTATATCCCTGGGAGAATAGTGGCAATTAATGAGTATTCATACAGAATTTGAATTCCTACAAATCCCTGCCAAGTAATATTATACTACCATTACAGACAATTAGTCAAACCTATATAAATAAATTTGAACAGATTTTGATCACATATTGTTAAGTTAGAAAAATAATATTTAGAGAAATGTGTTCTTTCATCTATTGCTGCATAACAAATTACTCCACTCTTGTGGTTTAAAGCAACAACAGTCATTATCTCAGAGTTCTCTGGGTCTAGAAATCTAGGCATAAAGTCCTCTACCAGGGTCTCTCACAAGGTTGCAATCAAGGTGTTGGCCAGGGTTGCAGTTGTCTGAAGGTTCAACTAGGGCAGGATCTGCTTGTAAGTCCACTCAGTAGTTATTCCCAGGATCCTTTGCAGGCTGTTGGACTAAGAACCACAGTTCCCTACTGTTACCCATGACCACCCTCAGTTCCTTGCCTCTTGAACTTCTTCAAAAGGCTGCTCACAACCTGGCACCTGGCTTCTTCAAAGTGAGTGAGCAGGAGAGAGTGCCAGTAAGACAGAAACTAGTCTTATAGGACCTAATCTTGGAATTGATATACCATCCTGTTTGCCATACTCACTAGAAGCAAAGCATAGCTCCAGCCCACATTCAAGGGCAAGAACTGAGCCAAGGACATAAATACCAAGAGGAGTGATCACTGGGAGCCATTTTTAAAGGTTTTCCTTGCACAAGTTTAATATGATACCATTTTTATTAAACAAATAAGAACAAAATCCACCTTAAATTATATAAACCTTACAAACATATTATGAGCATGGAGAAAAATAGAAAATAAATATATTCTACAAGTTAACACAGGAAATCTAACCAAACAGGATTGAAAACTAAACTCTGGATGAGATTAAATGAATCTGTAGAACTGTACACTTTTGGTTAAACATTTCCCATTGTTCCTTAGGAAAGAGTCTTTAGTTAGGTCCCCTAAGGTTTTGGTATCTGAAATCACACAAAGTTCATGGTTATTTATCAGTTTCAGCTGGTTGAACCCAATTGTGCAGAAATATAAGATTTTGCTTTGTTTTCTCAATGCTCTGAAATGGAAACTTTTTCTTTTTTTGATCAGAAAAAAATTAAGCTAGTTGTAGAGAAATGTGTACAGAATGGTTCTATTTCAATAAAAGCAAAAGAAAACAAACCACCTACATTTATGATATATGTTTGTATATAATGGTTTAAGCATCATGCTGTGACAGTATGGGAAGGTAGTCTAGTGAAAGGATTATTTTTTCATTTATATTGTATTATGTGTTGCTTGCTGGTAAGATGACAAACTGTTCCAGTTTGCCTAGAACTGAGAGATTCCTTGGGACATAGGACTTTCAATGCTAAAGCTAGGAAAATCCCAGGCACCCAATTTTTTTTTTTGTAATGACAAGTATGCATTCCTTCTGAACTTTACAGACATCAAAGAAATCAGTAAGATCTCTCTGACTAGATTTAATGACTTTGGAATGTTCTGAGAAAAGAATCTTAGCTCCTTTAAAAAAAATAAAAAACCATTAGTGGGCAGTAATGTCCTGTTGAAGTTCAAGGATGTTGAAGCAATGCAGGTAGTTTGAGAAGAGAACAAAAAAGAGTGGTCATCTTTAAAAGGAAACAGTAAGTTGATGGGGGACATGAGATTGGCTAGCTGAGGCCCTGTTGTGGTTTGAAGTTGTGAATTTAAAGTGAGGCCAGTCTGCATGGATATGTCCTTGTCCCCAGTTATGTCCAGATGCATAGGCAGAGCATCTGGGCAGCAAGATTTGGGTTTATCTAGGGTTGGGTTTTTGCTAGGAGGGCGATAAAGGAAGAGAGGGGAAAGGTGATTGATAATCTATGCAAAGGAGAGAGCATGAGGATAGTCCATGGATTGCACATAACCTGAATGAGGACATGAATTTAGATGAGACACAATGCAAAGGTAGTGGAATCAAAGGGGGTGGAGTAGCAGCATTTTGGAAGGTGGGCCACTAAAGGGAGTGAGCCAGAAAGATAAGCAGTGGTGGTCAGAGTGAGAGTGAACCTTGTAGTATCTTGAAACAGAAAACTTGGTTTCTGGAAGTTGTGGCTCCAGATTGTAGCCATTCTGGTGACATGTACAAATAATAACAGGTGGCTCTTCACTCTGTCAAGTCACCAGTTCACTTGATTGAGAGTGAAACGATGTAACGACATAATTGCTGGTGATGATAAGGACCCAGAGCATGTGGAGAAGAGGTGAAGAAGCTGAGAGGCCTGTTCCTGTGTCAATATTAAAATTACCCAGAATTATGATAAGTGGTAGGGAAACTAACAAAACACTCTGGCTGAAGCTGTTCAAAATACAAATATTAAAAAAAAATAGAATAATAGAACAAGTGAGATAAAATGACTCAATGATTCAGGAATAACAGACGGTATCATTTGAAACAGTAGTTTTGAACCACTGAAAGCATAAAACAAAATAAGAGCAATGAGCTCTCACAAAGGAAAAAGATTATTTTAGAGATTATTTGTGCCCTCATTTGAATGGCCGTCAAAAAACAAATATGGATTGATATGGGGCCAGGGGTTATGAAGAAGACAGAGATGTCTATAGATGATAGCAGCCAAAATGATACATGGGCGACACGAATACCATTAAGATAAGCAAAGTCACCCAATGAGTCCTTAGTTGTTACCTTTTTTGCATTTAAACATGTGACCTACCAGTAACAGAGCACTGAGAAACATACCAAATACATAGCAAACGTCAAAATGCCAATTTCACGGTCAAGTGTAATCTTGCAGGGCAAACACATTTGGATTCTTTTTGCTTGCTGACAAAGCACTCTCTATTAATCCATGTATCGGGAAAACCTCCTCGGTAACTCTAAAAGAGGAATCCACCTGATACACACTGCCTACCCAAAGTACAGCTTTAAATTCATTAACCCATCTTCAGCAGGCCCATTACCGTCTTAACTTTTTGTGTGTGAGCGATGAAACAGCTCAGAAACATGTACCACATTCATTCAATCTTTTCAAAAATTCTAAAAAGTTACGATGTCTTGAAACAGAACACTAGTTGGGCTTCTTTTTCAGAGAATCCAGTTAGGACTCTAGGTTGTAGCCATCCTGATAACATGGACAAATAATAACAGAGCGGCTTCGTACCCTGTTGAATCGCTGGGGCTAAATTTAGAGACCCAGATTTCCCACAGTGAACATTTAAAGGCCCCATAACATTTGGAGGCCTTCTGTAACATCTTATTTTTCTTGAAAGAAAAGGTACAAAGAGGAAAGATACATTAACCAAAATAATAATAATAATAACAATGTGCTCTGAAGAATACAAATTGTTATTTTGCCAGAGGGTGAAAATCTCCAAGGAAGCTCCTTAAAGGAACTGTTTACATTCATTTTTTTATATATAAAAGGATTCAGCTAACAATGTATTACAAACAAAGCCCACAACACTGTTGATGATCTCAGCTGGAGTGAAAGGATAGAATGCAGACCAATTTATTGCCAACTGGTTTAAAGGAGTTACAGGCCGAGAGATCCAGGGAAAAAGGAGAGGGGATGGGTGTAGGGCATACGAGGAAGGAAACACATTTTCTGATCATCAAATATGAACAGACTTTGTGCTTGGCGATTACAGGAAATTTCTTATTTAATCCTAAAACTAACTTTCTGGTAAATAAACGGAGTATACTTTGAAAGAAAGGGAAGCTCAGTGAGCTCAGCAAATTGTTCAAGGTGGCACAGATCCCAGAAGGTAGGTCTTTGTTTATCTGGCTTCAAAGCCAGAGAGTGACACATCAAGAAATACACCGGAGTATTTTTATATCTTCTTTTTTTCCAAAAGCATAAGTGGAAATAGTCATTTTAAAGCTCTAGTCCCTGCCTCTACATATCTACTTACATAATAATTCACAAAGGCTAACTACACCAGCCCTATGCTTCAACCTAAAGTCAGTTTAGGTCAGTGGCCGGCAAACCACGTCACACAGCCACATGCGGCTCTTCCACCCCTTGAGTGTGGCTCTTCCACAAAACACCATGTGCGGTCGTGCACATACAGCACTATTGAAACTTCCTGGCCCCTGTGCAGAAGTCAGTTTTCGGCCTGGGAGAGTCTATTTTGAAGAAGTGGCATTAGAACACTCAAGGGGCCAAAGAGTCGCATGTGGCTCGCGAGCCGCGGTTTGCTGACCACTGGTTTAGGTCATTAGGCTCATGAATGCCTTACCTTTGCTCTTTTTGACCCTGAACTGTATTTCTGACCCTGAACTTTTATTTACATCAAGTTTAATACTGCTAGCTGTCCACAGTCAGACAACCAAATGAGAATTAAAAAAAAAAACTGAAAATATATTACACTAATAATTAAGAGCAAATACCTGACAACACACATGGTGTGTCCCAGGATTGATGTCTCATATTGTCTCACTGCGTTCCCTCAGCAATGCAAACAGTACCGGGCCCTCCCACCACACTTACACCTTGGGTATCAATGTTAAAACAACTTGAAAAGAACTCAAATCATATATTTTAGGACTAAATTCTGTCAACTGCCATAAAATATCAAGATTTATTTTTGTAAAGTGGGTTTGACATTTCAACTCCCTGAAAAAGTCTTAAGGATTAAATGCACTAATTGTAAAAATTAAAGGATTAACCTCAGTGTTTATAGATTGGTAGCTAATGGACCAAATAGAGCCCTCAGACCATTTTCTGTGGTCAGAATTGGGTTTGAATTTGACAAAGTCTGCAGTCTCTAACTTGCCACAGGCTTTGCTTTCCTTCCCTTCTCCCTGTGATCTTAACCTCAGTCAGATTGGTATAGTATTTATATTACCTGCCTGGCCCTCAGAGGCATCGGAGTCTGAAAGTTTCTTCCAGCCCTCTTACTCTGGGATTACTTGATTTAGAATTACTGAAATATGTACCCAGAGCTGTCGGAATTCTAACATGTAATTTGATATGAAGAAAAAGAGTTACTTTAAAGGGAAAAGACTTTCTGATCTTTGGAAGACATCAGTATTTATGGAAAAAGAAAATGTGTATGTGGTGTGTCCTTAGTATTTAACTGCAGTGAAATCTGTATTTTAATCACATCCCAAGCAATCCCTGAATGTGTCTGTTAGGCAAATGTGCATGGCACTAAGCTAGACACTGAGACATTTACCAAGAGGCATAACTCATGGCTATCATCCAAGAGGGAGATTTCATTTAGTTTATGAACTAACAATACATTAGCCTTTAAATGTATTGTGTGCCTGGGTCTCTGAAAAATGGCAAATAGTTTTTTAAATGCTTGATCACAATTATGTTTCCCTGAGAAATAAATAAAACCAAGGAGATTTATTTGGGAAAGTTAAAGAAAATTTCCAGGCAATTTGGCCATACTGAATTAAATGAATAGCAAAATAAATGAGGAAAAGGGGTGTTTTAAGTTTATTTATGAAATAAAGTCATTCGTTATTTCCCACAGGCTCAGAGGAGTCGAGCATGCCATCATTACCTGCCTCATCCTCCCTCCCTCTTCTCTCTGTTGTAAGAACTCTTGCCCAAAAAGTTACATTATCTTCTAGGTTCCAAATGTAATACTCTTCTAATTTTGACAATCTCAGGGAAGATTTGTCTATCCTGTCACAAAGGTAAAGCCTGTGACCAAGGCCTGTAATTTTTTGATAATGTGCCTGATAACTACTACCAACACAATGATATAAGCTTCTAGGACAATGAGCAATGTGTAGTAAATGCTCAACAAATATTAAATGTTTATAAGTTTTATTGTCATTATTTTGGCTCTTATTATAGGAGCCTACTTCTTTATTAGGAGGCTCCTAGTGCTGTTAATCAATATGTTTCAGCATGAATTCACTTTCTAGTTAAACACTTGGGAAATATCGAAGTTCACAGGGGGGGAAAAAGCTCCAAATAATGTGTCCAAAGAAGTTGACACCGGCCAAGAAGATTGTTTGTGTTCCTTACAGCATAGCACTCTACCCATGTAACTTGTCTCTGGACAACTGAATTACACAGCTACCACACGGCCTTCCATATACCGTGCTCAGTTTAAATCTATCATTGTAAAATTAGCAAATAGTTCACAAAACCACTAGAAAGTGTTACTTTTTTCATTTATCCCCCAAATGGGAATACTTAAATATTAAATAAGTTGGGAACCAGGTAAAAAGATAGGATGTGATTACAAATATGGAGTGGGGTAGAAGCAGGTGTTTACAAAGGCGACTGTGTTTCAAAACCAGTTGCCATTTGTTGATGCTCCCCTAGCCCCTCATGCTTTCATATGTTATCACCATTACTGTTATCCAAGTTCATTTTCTGCCTTCCCCACTGTTCTGTTAGCAACCTGGCTGTAATTTTGCTCACTATGAGGCCTCAGGCCTTGCAGAGATACTAGCACATAATGGGCTAGTGGTACATCACTGTTGAATAAATAAGTGAACGAAATTGCAAATCGTGTGTTCACTCTTTAACTGTGAATCTGACTGATCTTGTGAAAATTCATCAAGACGGAAATAGTTTGATGACCTCAACTTCACTCTTCAACAACAAAACCCTTGATTTTTTTGTCTCTCCTTTTATTCAAATCATCAGTTATATGCCCTGACTCTGAAAAGTTCTCTGCACATTAGTTTTTTAGAAGACATTTACTACAAGATTTTCATTTAGATTATTGTAGTCAATAAGTCTTATTGTAGATTCAAAGTCAGAAGGGAGTATCTGACACATGTAAGGCCTTGCTTCATGTGTTACTTTTTTTTTTCATCCTCACAGCAACACCCTAAGGAAAGCTGTATGACCCCATTATTCAGATAAGTAAACTGTGGCTCAGAGTGGTCAAGTTAGTCAGAGGTTAAATAGCTGGTATGCAAAATGGCAGGAGTTCAAACCAGATCGCTCTGGTTCCAAAGTCCATCCTTGTTTCATGATAACTTGCTAAATAAGCAAATAAATTTCAAGTGAAAATATATTAGTGCAAGTTTATAATTTTTTTTCACAGGGGAATTCTAACAAACATGCAATCTAATGGTTTAAAAATAAGGCCCAGTCTTAGAGTATAAAATCCACTGGCTTTAATTAAAATTATTACCGCTAAATAACCTCATTGCAAAGTGAAAGTATTTTTCCACCATTTACAAAGCCCAAATCTGTAATCGAGATGAATATGATGCACTGGATGGTTTTTTTCTATGAGAACTTGAAAATTATCCTCCCCACGTTTGTATTTTTAAAAGAATCTCTTTGCCGAAACTGGTTTTGCTCAGTGGATGGAGCATCGGCCTGTGGACTGGAAGGTCCCAGGTTCTATTCCGGTCACGGGCACGTACCTTGGTTGTGCAGGAGGCGGCTGATCAATGTTTCTCTCTCATCGATGTTTCTATCTCTCTCCTTTCTTCTCTGTAAAAAATCAATTATATATATATATGAATCTCTTCATAAGGATAGAAAAGGAAATGGCCTTGTAATACATTTTAGGTGTAATAAATCAGATATTGTCATTTCACACTGCCAATATTTACTTCAAAATAAGGAAAGAAAATTATTTTCTAGGACATGCTCTCCCTGAAATAATTTCCATTTCCTAAGTGGGAAGTAAAAAAAGAGTTTTTAAAAGGTTGGGAGGAGAGGCTTGAAGAATTACAGGGCATTAATGTTAACTATGTAGCCAGTGTTTGGATAAAGATGCTACATCTGCAGAAAGATGGGAGTTGCAACTATAATAATTATTGGGAGATGTCTATCACCTTCTACACCCGAGAATCCTCTATTGAAATCCTGTTCAGAGAGTTGTCTGTATTCAATCCCTCTACCCCCGAGGATTCCTACAGCTATATTTCTACAGAAGGCAATATTGTGCTTACCCATGGGGAGGAGGAAGTTAATCTGCTGAGCTGTTGTCCTGTTCTTTAAAAATACAAAATCACTGACAGTATTGATTTTTGGTTCTTCATAAAACTTGAACTCTTTAGAATTTAATATGGAGATATTAATGTTGAAAAACATAAAGTCTTTTTTCTTTTTTTGGACAACCTCACTGTTTGAAGGGTAAACAAGTATTTTGTAAATTGGTCCACTGAATGACAAGCCAACCGATTTGAAGCCAGCTGTCACATTTTATTAGTCACACCCATAAATCTAGCCTGGAACTGGGAGGGTTCCCAGTGCCCCTACATCACAGACAGGGTATTACAGAGAGCCCATGGAGGGGGGTGCCATTTCCTTCTTTCTCGAGCATTTTCTTTGGAAGTCTGAGCAGCTGTCTGTGTTCTGTGGATTGATCTCGTTCGCAAATTTTCATAAGAAGAAATTGATAACATATATTATTTTTCATTCCCTCTCACAAGCCATAGCCCTTCGATCCTATCATTAGACACCAGTCCCGACTAATACTGTACATCTAAAATTCACCAGCCCCCACCAGTGATACTCCTGTTTTGTCCCTCCTCCCCCAAATGAATTCTACCTTCTCGCTAATAGATCTCACAGGCTAGCAACATTACTAAATAAAGTGTAATAACCATAGCAGAGCCTTTATGCTCTGCCATCAATATGAATTTTAAAAGAGTGTCATCAGGAAAACCATCTTCAAAGGTTTCTCCTTGCATGCGGAAGCACTGCTGCTGAGATGAGACTGGATGGATGACTGCCGCAGCTCCGCCGTCCTGGGCTTTTTGGTGTTCTGATTCTTTCCCCGCTACAGAGACAGGGAATTGAACACTCAGATTTGCTCTGACAGGCTGACAACCAATATCACACGACCACAGCTAAGAGAGGTTTATTACTTTTAGTGGGATTTATTTAATTCAGTCTCACAGCCTGAGGGTGGGGTAAAGATTTAACTTGAAATTAAATTCCAGCAGGAGACCTTTTAATATAAGAAAAATGGGCAGAAGGATAAATGACATGCTCAATTGCCATGATTTTTTTAAAGCCTATATTTAACATAGAGGAAAAAAGTCGCACCAAATCACTTCAGTTGTTTGACAAATATGGAGAGAAAAATTGCAGATGAACCAGTAATAATGATATAACTTAAAAGAGAATAATCTAAAGGAAAGTGTTTGACACACTGGAATTTCTTCAATCCATCCAGGAAAAAAAAATTCCCGTTTAAGAATGCTTTCTGTCAATGTCTGGATAACTTGATAAGAAATCCCAAGTATTCTTCTATTGGTTACCATTAAAGTAGTATACAATAATTCTTGGTGAAATACTAGAATTTAAGTAAAGCCATAGCTAGAAATTACTCTAATTTTTAACCTGAACACTAGCAATGCTTACACCCAAAAGCTGGTACATAACAGTAGTAGTCATTTGTATTATGAGTCCAAGAAAGGCGAAGCCATATCCTAACACATAACCCAGACAGAGCCTTGCCAATTGAAATACTTAAAGCATATGACGTTCATGGTCCTCTGAAATCATATACATGGAGAAAAGGAGATACTGTACTTTGTGGTTAATACATAGTTGAATATCAATGATATACTTCATTTTGGGTGGTATTATTTTGTTGGCTTGGATTTCCTCTTATAAAGAAAAATAACTTTCATAAAAATGCTTTCCATTAAAGGCATATGTCTAATTTTAGGCTTTGGGGAAAGTAATGCCAAAGAAAGAATAGAATAAACAGAATAGTTATTTGCTTCACTGTGTGTTTAAAAACAGTCCATGCTTCAGAAATGTGATTCCAGATCACATCAAACCCAGCATCCAGCAGCATAGTAACAAGCATGGCCCTGGACAAAATTACTTAAGTCATGACTGTTTTGTTGACTAACCTCATTCCACTGTTTGCCCCTCTCTTCTCTTCCAGAATCTGAAGTTTTCAGAGTTCTTCAGCAAGCCTTCTAAAAACCTATACCTATTGCTAAAAAGTTGTTCTGCTTCCCTGTACCACATGAAAACCTGTGTATTTTCATTGGATCTAAGTGGTTAAAATGTTGTTAAAATGATTAAAAAATAAGTGATAATAGCTGAATGCAGGAGGTCCTATATTATCTTGATTTATGGCATCCTTACTTGTCTCAGTAATTGTTTCGTAGCATCCTTGTGTGTGGGGAGGGGGTAGCAAAATACTTTATAGTCCCATTTACTAAATACTTAGTCCCACGCATATTAACTGGCATTCATGTTTTAAAACTGAGCATCTATTGACACTACACAATCTTCTCCAATTGTGGGAACAGATTGGACTGCACCATTCTCATTGAAAAAAAACACACAAAGCAATCAATGTTAAAAGTATTAACTACCTTGAGCTAATAGTCCCCATGATGTCCAACAGATGTTACTTGCTTTTCCTGAATTTTAAAATATCCTACAGTGCTAGGACCTATGTTTCTATGGGACATTTTGTCCCTCGATTTTCCACAGTATGATCCCTCTACCAGTGTCTTTGTCTAGAATCTTGCATGTATGAATTTGAATGCCTTCGGCTCTATATTAATGTGACACAAAGTTGTCTCAGTTCAATGGTTCTTCATTTTTGCATGAGCTTTTGTCTTGTCTTCCTAGGTGAGCTTTACCTTAACAGTGGTATCTGTAATGCTTATTGTGACATCAGTCATCATGGCTATAATAAATAATTCCCAGAAGAGAGAATTACTTCAAAAGCTCTCCCAAGAGAATGAGGAAAAACTTTCTCAAAAGCCCCCTGGCTAACTTCTTATATCTCACTTTTTCATTCTTTTTTTTTTTACAATGACTTTTTCACCCAAAAAATATACTAAATAAACACACTCAGTGATATTTCAGATAGGTGTTTTCTTGCTTACTAATATTTTTCTAAATATATTTTATTGATTTTTTACAGAGAGGAAGAGAGAGGGATAGAAAGTTAGAAACATCGATGAGAGAGAGACATCGATCAGCCGCCTCCTGCACGTGCCCTACTGGGGATGTGCCCGCAACCCAGGTACATGCCCTTGACCGGAATCGAACCTGGGACCTTTCAGTGCGCAGGCCGGCGCTCTATCCACTGAGCCAAACCGGTCTCGGCACTTACTAATATTTTAAGTGCACATTTCTTATGGGATAAGCATCCCCAAACAGATTAAAGTCCCTTCAAAGAATTTCCCTTCCCACCTCTTCTCACCCACCACCAACCACTTGGAAGTGTAATTTCTTTGGTGAATTACTGCATTGCATTTAAGGTTCAAAGTATAGTTATTTGCATTTAACTGATTATTTCCTACTTATGTAAACTTGGTTTCATTGTTCAAAGATGTTTGTTTCTTTTTGTGTTTTCAGATGGAACTCCTCATAAATTTTCCTATTATAATTAATAGAATTTTTTTCACTTAACAGCTTTTTACTTAGTGGCAGATTTTTTTCAGAAAAGAGTTAAATTCATTAAACAAGGGGTAGGTGTATACTCAAAGCAATTTACTACTTAGGTTATTTGATAATTGAGATATCACCATATTTTTTTCTTTAGTGAAGTTAAACTAAAGGCCCATCTGCTGATGAAAAGCATAACCAGATTTTAGGTTAATTAGCTCCCGAGGGCCCTCTATGTATTTATACCATCAATAGATCAAAAGGTACACATTTGAGTGTGCCCGAAACCAGAGCTTTCTTCTCCTAAAACCAAGTGTATGCATTTTACTAAGCCTCTTCCCTGCCAAGTAACAGTCAAATGGCAAGATGTGCTTTCAGAAAGACATCTTTCAGCATGAGGATTTTCATACTGCAAATTATTGGTGAGGAATGTGTTAAATACGTTTTCTTATCTTCAAATTCCTGCAATGATAAATGTTTATTTCTTCTAAAAATGTTTATTTATTCTAAATATTGAAATACACAAGAACATAAGCTATTTGGATGATGGAAATGCATCTTATAAAAAGAATGTGAATCTCAGATTGAAGATTATAATACGCAAAATAATTTTCTTTTTGACTTATAATTCAACTCAATTTATCTTCTTTTTCAAGGCCCTTTGCTAACAAACAGGAGGGAAGTTTTAATTTTATTTCTGTCCCCAGAATTGCATCATGGCTTGGGGGAAGGGGGCAGTTATTCAGTGCCAGGACATTGGTAGGGACAGATTGTGTCCCTGAGTCATCTAACCACATGTTTCCATCTTCATCATCCCACTCTGGGAACTTCTTTACTCTGCCACGCTGAGGGGCACAGGAATCTTTTTGCAAGGATGTGACATCCCCAGTCCCCTTGCTACTTGCCTGAAATCATCTTTCCCATCTGATGGCTGGTGGTTGAAAATGCCTTAGTGGAAGGCTTGCCACATGGCTTAAGACTGAACTCTAGTTATAATGCAAATAGACTTACTAGAGAGAATGCTGTACAGAGACAGCCATTTTCTTATGGTGTAAGTTAGTATTACAGTTTTTCTTAGGAACAAGCTCAGACAAGGAAATAATGCAATGTCATATTTCTATGCATAAAAGGAAGCTGCCCCAAAGTGCCACGTTTCCCACATACCACACTTCTCATCTTCCTGGTTTTTAATGCACAATTTAGGATTTTTATTTAAAGCCTAATTAACTGGCAAACAGAATTGTTCCATGTCCTATTGTCTTTATGTATGTTTCTAACAGAATGTTCTTAACTTAGAAGTTTCTAAATTTAATTCATATGGGTATTTTGGTATAGTCAATTCTTAAGGAAGCCCAGTCATTCAAATACAGTAATAAATAATGAGCCTCTTAATACTAATTTCAGTAGAATATTGTTTCTAGATTTTTTCCAGGGGTGTTTTATTCTCTTATGAAAGGAATAAAATTCTACACACATACACTTTTCCCCTCCACTCTTCTCTCTCTCTCTCTTTTTCTATCTCTCTGAAGCTATAAACTAAGAATTAACCATGTGGAGATAAATGTGAACATGTTCGTTTTATTAAGGAGCTGAAGCAAAGAGAATAAATAAGTTATGTATTTCAATTTGCTTTCACTAATGGAAGATTTTTTTTATTGAAAACAGAGAGCAAGTTGTCTAGGGTACTAGTTGTAATTGGAATCCAGTGGAAATCCATTTTGAGTGAGTCATCAGAAAAAGTAGAACAATCTACAAAAATAATTTGTGTCTTAATGTAATATCCTCATTTACCTATATTTTGCAACTCATACCAATTCTATACATTTTTAGGATAACCTGAAAAGACTAATTAAGTCACATGGTTCCCTCCGCTATAGGTTATCTACCTTTGAAGCAGCACTTGGCCAAAGCACGTAGGCCAGAGGGATGGGCATCCTCAGAATGAGCAGCAAGGGAGATGTGTTTTATCTCAGTGCTTTAAGGATTGCTATTGATTTCAATTTTTTTCTTCTCTTGCCTCACTTTTGCAGCCCAAATATTCTTTATAGCTTCTAAGCTACTTGCCCATGAGCTGTAAATTTAAGTCAAGTCAATAGTTATTTTCTACATTCCCCTTATACAGTTCTACTTGAATCTTGTCTCAAATTTCTCTATTTTTCTTAGGATTAAGAAAATGGATGAAGACTGTGGAGCTATGTTAGAAAGTAATCTTAAAAGTAGCCACTTTCTGATTGTGGCTCTTTTGTGGTGCTCCCTTGGCTGAACTAAAATCATAGGCAACATTCCCTATTGAGGAATGGGTTGGTTGAAAACCAGGTTCAGCCTCTTCTGGGGAACACCAGGCAGCAGAACATTCTGTGAGAGTGTGTTTACTTCATTGGACTAGAGCTATAGCTTGAAAGGTTCATTACTTTACTGGTCAGTTAAAATTCAAATATCCCAGGAATATAAAAGTAATAGTAAAGATGAGCAAGATTTATTTTCAACATGGTGGCTAGGTCAAAGGAGGTCTCTGTCTATAAAAATGTTGGTGAAAGAAGGGAATTTTGTAGTCTAAGGACCCATGGAGGAAAAGCATGTTCCGATAAGATGCTAGAATAGAGAGCTATGTGAATACCAGTCCACAGGGCATTGTGAAGACTGGAAGAGAGTTTTGAGAAATGATCTTTCCCCTCAATCTAACTGCTATTCAGAATTTTCTTAGTAATGATATTCTTCCAATAACCTAGGAAAGAAACCTTTTAGTTTTTCCTTTTTTTTCTCTCACTACTTTTGAATATAACTTCCCAATATGTCTTACTTTTGTCATCGCTTTGCCATTTCCACTGATTATACTCTGGTTTAATTAACTAACTCATTCTTAGATACATGCCTTGCTTGGTGAAAGATTAAATTCTTTGGAAATAAGAAAACTGGGGTGAAATTCCAACTCTTCCACTTGCTAGGTGTGTGATATTGGACAAGTTGTTAATCAGTCCAAAGTTAAATCTCCTCATCTATAAAATGGGACTAATATTTTCTTATAGCATTGTTAAATTAAAAGGCTTATAAAAACTATCAGAGATGTAATCAATGTTCAATATATGTTAAATATCTTCTGGAGTGGATCTTAAAATACTGCATTTATCTTATTACTTTCTTGTTCAAATATATAGCATTATTCCTAAATCCTTAAAATAGCCTCCAAAGTTTCTCCCTTGCCATCCTTCATCTCCTACAAAACATTCCTACTTTCAACGTTAAGGTAAACTCCATTTATTATCCTATATGAGTCTTCAGCTACAATCAAAGGGAAGTTCTTGATGCCTCCTGTTTCAACAACCTCAATCTATGAAAGCCCATTGTTATATGACAATTGAATGAAAAAAAAGTAGATCCCATAAACTGATGAACAAAAACAAACCCAGAAACAGAGAAGCATCGATCAGATGCTCAAACCTCAGAGGGAAGGTATTGGAGGTTGGGGTAAAGGGGAGAGATCAATCAAAGGACTTGTATGCATGCATAGAAGCATAACCAATGGACACAGATACCAGGGAGGTGAGGGCATGAGCAGGGGGTGGTAGTCATGGGGGGATAAGGACACATATGTAAAATCTTAATCAATAAATAAAGAAAAAAACTAGAATCCTCTGTAGCATTATGAATAAATCTTTAAAGCAAATTTCAAAATGATGCATATGGTCTAACACCAATTATTTAAAATTTAGAAACAAAGTAGTTCTTGGCACACAAATATACAGTAAAATGTAAAATATGGTCAAGAAGAACACATACCAATTTAATAATAGTGGTTATCTGAAGAGAAAAGGATAGTGGATTGAAGAGAAGTGGAAAATACCTAAGATTCCACATGATATGTAATCATATGCAAAGGTTAATATTTGCTAATACTGTGTATAAAGAAATTTGCTACAATCCTTTTCTGTGGTTTTCTCCACATTTAAAATGTATCATTAAAAATAATTTAAAAGACATGAATTGATTTTGGGGAAAAAAAATATTACTCACAATTTATTTATTTACTCATTCATGTATTTGTTCCCGATCTTATTCAAAGCGTAATTAAGGAAGCTGATACATAACAAAAATGTTTATTTTCTATATTATATTTTATAAAACAAATCATGTGGAATCTTATCCATTTTGAAGGAAAAAATCAGCCCCAATTGATAGTTTATTATGAAAATATTTATAATATTTAAATAATTGAAAATGATATTACTATTATTAATATGAATTACTAGAGGCCTGGTGCACAAAATTTGTGCATGGGGGATAAGGGATATCCCTCAGCTCAGCCTGCACCCTCTCCAATATGGGACCCCTCAAGGGATGTCTAACTACCCATTTAGGTAGTATCGGTCCTGAAAGGGCATTCAGACATCCCTCTCACAATCCAGGACTGCTGGCTCCCAACTGCTTGCCTGCCTGCCTTCCTGATTGCCCCTAACTGCTTCTGCCTGCCAGCCAGATCACGTCCTAACCACTCCCCTGCCAGCCTGATTGATGCCTAACTGGTCCCCTGCCAGCCTGTTTGCCCCTTACTGCCCTCCCCTGCAGGCCTGGTCACCCCTAACTGCCCACCCCTGCAGACCTGGTTGTCCCCTCCCAAAATGCTCTCCCCTGCAGGCCTGGGTCCTGCCTAACTGTCCTTTGCCGCAGGCCCAGTTGCCCCCAACTTCCCTCTTCTGCCAGTCTGGTCATCCCTAACTGCCCTCCCCAGCAGGCTTGATTGCCCCCAACTACCCTCCCTTGCAGGCCTGCCCTTCCCAACTGCCCTTCCCTGCTGGCCTGATTACCCAAAACTGCCCTCCCTTGCAGGTCATCTTGTGGTGGCTATCTTGTGTCCACACGGGGGCAGGATCTTTGACCACATGGGAGCATCCATCTTATGTGTTGGAATGATGATCAATCTGCATATTACTCTTTTATTAGATAGGATAGAGGCCTGGTGCATGGGTGGGGCCAACTGGTTTGCCCTGAAGGGTGTCCTGGATCAGAGTGGGAGTTTCCTTGGGGCATGGGGCAGCCTAGGTGAGGGGCCTGTGGTGATTTGCAGGCCAGCCATGCCCCCCCACGACCCAAGTGAAGACCCTGGTATCTGGGATTTATTTATATTCTACAATTGAAACTTTGTAGCCTGGAGTGGAGCCAAGCCTCCTGCTCTCTTACTCCATGGCCACAGCTATTTCTGTTGGGATTTATTTAACTTCTGTAATTGAAACTTTGTAGCCTTAAGTGGAAGCCAAGGCAGGCCAGGGCTGCAGAAAGCTTGGCTTCCTCTGTCGCCAGGGAAACCCAAGCTTCCCTCCTGCTTGCTCCATGGCCATAGACTTCTTGGTTAGGGTTAATTCGCATACTCGCTCCTGATTGGCTGATGGGGGTGGCTTGTGGTATAGTAGAGGTGTGGTCAGTTTGCATATTACTCTTTTATTAGATAGGATTATTATAACTAGTTATTCTTTTAGCAATTTCCTAAAGATAAAAGGGGAGAGGAAGTATCACAGGTGGAATGCCTAAACTTTAAATTACATTATTAATACAGAGATAAGTTTAAAGAGTCTTCTAAAATATAAGGCGGTTTGTGGTTTCTTTAAATTATTTAACAGCCAATTGTCTGGATGGAAATTCTGACAGAAGATAAGTTAAACTTGAAATCACTGACATATACTTGAAACAAATGTTTTAGTGTTTGGGGGTGGGGGGGGGGGGACCTGAAGGCTGTTGATACCAAGTGTGCCAATGGCGAATAGGATTGTTTTAAAGCTCTTTTATATCCTTACTTTACTGTTGTGGATGTGAGAGGTAAGGGCATCAAAACTTTGAAGAAATGGGTAAATTTGCCAATTTTCCCAGTGATACTGAAGCCTTTATTATTTCTTTAGAAAGGGTTAAACTTACACATTCTTTCTATGTAGTGTGTGTCTTAGAAGCTAATCTACATACATCAATCAATAATGGCTGTGACTCATTGCTGTGACACTAAAGTGCATATTCTGTTATTCATAGTCCTTCTAAAATATGAATAAGAACTCATTAATTTTCTCAATTATAGCTATATCAATTGCATTATGCCAATTTTATTTGAGAATAAAATTTAGTGAACTGTTCTAGGCTGGCAGAATCAGCAGTTCACCACAATGTACTTAGTCATTTCTATTAAACAATTTGTCTACTGGCATCCTGGAGACCTGGTCAATTAGAGATTTTTTTCAGTGTTAGGCATCTACTTTTCCCACAGAAAAGAAAAAAAAATCTCATTAGACATGGCGTTTTAATTAAAAGCTATTAAGTACCAGTTCCTTCTAACCAAAGCAATAATTTTTAGAAAAAAAATATTTATTAAGGGATGACTTCTTACTTAGCTTGAAATGAAGCCACATTCAGCTACTAATAGTAACAAATCACTGTTTAACTTCATTAAAGACCATTTACTTCCATATAATATTCTGAATCAATGCTACTTGTTTGTTTTGTTTTGTTTTTAACATCTGTGAAACTGCTGGCAACATTCATCAGCCAAATGTTTTTAGTGTTTTTCACAATTAATCATTGCCCACCCCCCTTTTTTCTACCCAGAAACTAGTGGGACATTTCTACTGCTTTTGCATTTCATTCCAAAATTCTAACTCAGCAGAAAGCATGGCAGATCCACAACAGGGTATTTAACCCACACTGCAAATGGAGATTGGAAGGGAGTTTGGATTGCAAGCACAAACATGAAAATGCTTCTATTGCTTTTATGTTAACTTGTCCATTAATTAAAGTCAGCCTATTGCTATGAATTCATTTCCTTGTTGCAAGCGGCAGGGATATTACCAGACAGATTCCGGTGTAAATCCCATGCAAATGATTTTTATTGAACATGTACTGTGCACATTTTAGGGACTGTATTCTACCTAAATAATGCAGGAGCATGTGATGCCTGCCAAATCCCACACAATGTTGAAACCCCAGTTAGTGTTTCATCTTTAAAGAGCAAGCTCTGCATCCTCTTGGCAGCTGATGAGTTCAGATAGAAAACATGCCAGCAGCATGGACCGATGCATTATCATGCGCACACCCCTGCCTCGTCACATGCCATAACATTGGCAAGCAGAGCCCAGAGCTCTTTAAGAACAAGAAGCTCATAAATAATGGTTGAACCACACAAGAGATAATTAAGTGAAACAACTGAATGCCAATGCACTCCCCAGCAGTAAACACTCTTCGGTGAGGATCATTCCCGCCTCTCCTTACTCTTAGTTCTAACAGTTCATTACTCTAGCTATTTTTTTGAATGGGGGTGTTTTAAAAGATTGTCAAACTCTGCAAAACATTTCAGACATTTTCCTATTTAAGAACATGTCTTCAAAGTATCTAAACATATAGACATACTCCTATTTTCTTAAATTTAGCTTTAATCTCATCCTAATGACATATACCTGTTTGACAAACCAACCAAAGATAACACTCCTGAAAAGCAAAAGGAGAAAATTCCATAATATGCAGCATCTCACTGAGCTGTGCCTCCTGCGATGTGAGTGGAATCCATTCATTCCCTTCATTTAGGATAAGTACACATCGATGTTGTCGCTGCCTCCTCATTCTTAAAAAATGAGATTCACAACGAATTTCCATGTTTCTTCCCTAACTTCCTCCGAATTCTTTTTCAGAAATGCTTAATGTTTCTAGCTTGACAGCTTTGTGCTCCAGGTTGACAGGATATTTTTAGTATCACAAGTATTTTAAAGGCTTGAAAAAAATCTAGCTCTGGTTTGCTTGTTTATGAAATATATTTAGCAGACAATTATAGTTGGTTTCATATGCATTTATTGCTGTCTGAGGGAAAATAAATGCCTTCAGCATTGTTGGCAAAATGAAGAGAAATATACATTCTACTACACCGAGGCCACTCAGAATAGGGCATGCTAGCTGCTCAACTGAGAATTGTGCATCTCACAACAATAAAAGGGACTAAACCTAGAATGAAGGTCAACCCAGTTTAGCTCTACTTTTTGATCAATACGAGGAGTGTGGGGTCCCCTTTTTGACCCATTTTAATTTAGTAGCAACAAGATGATCTTGGCAATGAAAAGTTATGTGAAAATCCACTGTGTCACATCAGTTAGTCCTCCAATATTTATTTAGCACCTATAATGTGCTGGGCCCTGTAGTCAGTTCTGAAACTAAAATTGTCAATAGAATGATACTTGTCACTGCCCTCTTGGTGACATCAGGGAGAACAGACATAAAGAAATAAGAAAAAGATCAAAGGTATCTCCGATACAACACAGTATCACTTATGCACTTATTATTCCAGCCAGAAGTACATCACATTAAGTCTAACTATGAGGAAACATCAGGCAAAACCCAAATATCAGTTTCAATTTTTAAAAAGTGGACCGTATTTTTAAAAAATATCAATTTCTTAATAGACAAAAGAAAAGCTGTTGAAATTTTCTGAATGAAAAAAGACTAAAGAGAACTAAATGAGCCTACATTGCATCCTGTCCACATAGGTGAATTAACGAAAATGGTATGTAGATTGTCTCATAGGGAAACCTCAGTCTTCCACCTTCTGGATGGGAAAAACATAGCTCTTCCTTACTGTGTCCTTCTTTCCTGGGAGTCTTCTTTACTGCTCATACAAACCACTTCTTGTTGATCACCACCCAGCAATTCTCCACTTCAGCAGTTTTCCTCATGATACTGAAGTGTCCAAGAATTCAACTAAATTCTGACACTGTGTTCCCAGAGAAAGCATCAGATTCCACAGGTGAAGGGCTCAGTCAAGACTCCCCAAATTCCACCTCCCTCTCTCCTCCACACACACACACACTTCAGACACAAACTGCAAGCCCTGGCTATAATCACCTGTGCTTCAATCAACTGGCTATAGATTGAGGGTTCCAACAATGCCCTCCTTGGGTTCAATTAATTTGCTGCAGTGGCTCACCAAACTCAGAGAAACACATTTATCAGTTTACAAGAGGATATGATAAAGGAAACAGATAAACAACCAGAAGAAAGAGATTCGTAGGGCAAGGTGTAAGGGAAGCAGGAAGGAGCTGTCACGCCCTGGCCAGGTGTACCACTCGCCCAGCACCTCCGTGTGTTCACCAACCTGGAAGCTCTCCGAACTCTGTACTTTCGGGATTTTATGAAGGCTTCATTGTGTAGGCATGATTGATCATAAACTCCATTTTCAGGCCTTCTCCCTTTTCAAGAGATTGAAGGATAGGGCTGAAAATCCCAAGCTTCTAATTATCACTTCTTTTTTTTTTTCAGTGACTAGCCTTCATCCAAGAGCCCACCCAGAATAACTTCATTAAAACAAAAGACACTCCTATCACCCAGGAAATTACAAGGGTTTCAGAGCTCTATATATGGAGCAGAGATCAAAGACCAATATTAGAACAAGAGATGTTCATACTGTTCTTACCATGTAGGAAATCACCAAGTATTTTAGGAACTCTGTGCCCAGAACCATGGGAAGAGACCAATATCTACTTTCTATTATTTCCCAGAAGGTAATTAAATAAAAGTAATATATCAAAAATAAGCTTACTAAAGCTGATAATTCTACTGTGATTATAAAAGAAAATATCCTGATTCTTAGGAAAGATACTTCCCAAGTATTTAGGAATAAAAAGATAAGATGTATGCAACTTACACTCAAGGTTCAGAAAAATAACATGTATGTGTGTGTGTGAGAGAGAAAGAGAGAATACAAATGATGAAGCTAATGGGAAAAATATTAACAATTGGGAAACCTGGGTAAAGAATGTTCTATTCACTATTATTGCAAGTTTGGCTAAGTTTGAAATGATAAGCTTATAATAGACATAATGAAATAATAAACAATCAAAAGTTTTTTTAAAAAATATCTTTGCTGCAAAGGATGCAATGAACACATACAGAGTAATATAGATTCGTTTCTAAGGGGGTTTGCCTCAGAACGCAATATTTAAGATTATTCTTGAAATAAAAAGAGGGGTCTAGAGTGAAGTGAGGTATCAGGAAATCATTCTAGGCACAAACTGGTGAAGGCTTTTAGGTGGGTACGTATTCAAAACTAGCAAAATCTAATATAGCTAAAGCACTGAGGTGGAAGGGAAATGAACTGAGAGAAGGGGTAGCAGGGACCTGATTATATAGGGTCTCATAAACCAACTCAGAAGAAATGATAAGTCCAGAAATGGCATGATAAATAGTGTGGTGTAATTCATCTGAGGAAAGAAATGAAGCAATTATTTTAACATAAGAAAGAATAGGAAATATAAAGGGGAAGATTTTCAAAGGTTAAAGGTTTATTTTTGTGAATCCAACCTGAGACCTGGAATGATAAGGGTCCAAACACAATCCCCTCCTCCTTTCTCAGGATCCAAAGGACTAAACTCTATCCCTGCCTCATCCTTCAGTGAAACCTAAGGTGATAAGAGCCCTTATGCCAGAGCTGGTTGGAAGAGTCATTAGAGGAGGGGATGTCAATGAGCAATTGATTGGAACCAACTGTCTGAGGAAGAAAAAGGAGCTGGAAGAAACTACGGGAAGGATGTTCTCAGCAAACTACAAACCTCCACTGGGTCTCCTCAGAGAATAAAGATTTAAGGTTATAAACCCAGGTAGTGTTTACCTGAGGGAAAAGTCAGAAAGAATAATGAAGCTTCTCTTAAATTGTGGGGACCCTCTCTAAGTTTGACTGCATCACCTGAATGTGAAAGACTGACGGAAACCTTCCCTCATGTTCCTGTGTGTTTCACCACCAGAGCTAAGACCTTTCTATGTGTCGATTTTTTTTCTTTCATGGAGACGGGTTTGGATTAAAATTATGGGTATTTTACAAAGATGTCTTGACCAGAATGAGAAAAAAATGCATTGTAATGGGAGAGGAGAGGCAGTAAGGAAATGAAGGAAAAGGATGACTTCTGGGTAACAAATCCGAGGGCTGCTGAATTAGCCAGGTGATAGCTATCTATGGATATCTAAATTGCACCCAGGGAGGCATCCCAATGTGACTATTTTGTAAATCTTATTCACTTAAATATTTTGGGGTATAATCTGCTTTCACATTTTGAAGTTGCTGAAAATAAGATGCACTTGTTAATTAACATCCTAACCTCTTGGACTTTAATACCCTGCAGCAACTTGACTGAGATACACTGTTATATAGGTATTCTAGATCCCAAGAGCATTCTGCTAGCTAGGATTTCCCCCTTCCTGGAGCAAAAATGAACAGCCTGAACTATCTAAGCAATTATGTTGTCGAGCACAGAGTGTCCTAGAACCTACCTATTACATATGTTGCTTTCCTTAAGGAGACAGAAGGGACCTCAAGATGTAGAAGTTGGCATGGAACTACTAGGAATTTAAATGACCTTGACATCTTTTAAATTTTCTATGTATTACACCAGGTATTGGCTTTAGATGAAGCTCATTAAACTCAAAACAAGTATTAAATTGACAATCCCTTTCTTTGATTTTTAGTAAACATACTAAGTTATTTTTGGTTCATTTGTCTATAGTGAAAAAATCAATTCTCTTAAAAATGTTGTTTGGATTTATAAAATAAAAAAAACTATACATTTTTTGAAGTAAAAATTAAAGCTAGGGCATAAGTAAATGAAAATACTCCATGTTCTCCAAAGTTAAATCTAAGAATCGTAGTAAACTTTATACAGTTATTCTCGTGAAAGGTTTGAAATATTAGCATAATTGAGAGAAAAAAAATTATATATGATTCTCTAAGATTCGTATACTTACTGTTAATTAGTATGGGAAGCTGAAACAAACACATAAAACAAATATTCAAATTATCAATGAATCTTTACATTGTCTTCACAGTTGCATTAAATAAGAAAAACATAAGTTGAAAACCTATTTCAAGAGGTCAAGAATTTTTTTCCAAAAAATTTGAAATGGCCTGCTAATTGATCAATTCATGCTCACACCTTGCCATTGAGACATAAACAGATGATAACTTTGATTGCAAGGACAGAAGGCACAATGTAATAGAGAAATTGGGAACAGAATAGCAGAGCTGTGATTGAAGAAAGGAAAAAGCCCAATTCTATAGATTTTCTTCTTTAATTTCCATCACTGACTTTGGTAACACTCACATGAAATATCACTCTTTTTTAAAAATACATATACTTTATTATTTTTTACAGAGAGGAAGGAAGAGGGATAGTTAGAAACATAGATGAAAGAGAAACATCGATCAGCTGCCTCCTGCACACTTCCTACTGGGAATGTGCCTGCAACCAAGGTACATGCCCTTGACCAGAATCAAACCTGGGGCTCTTGCTTCTGCAGGTCAACGCTCTATCCACTGAGCCAAACTAGTTATGGTGAAATATCTCTCTTGTAACTAGAACTTCATGTCTGCCCTGTATTGGAAGAAGAAGGTCACGCCCATTCCATGCAGGCTCACACCCTTCTCCCACCTCTCACCAAATCAGCTCATCCTTTTCCCTTGGAAACTTTTCAGTTGCTCTGACTATCCTGAGAACTGGCCTCTACTGTGGGTAACCTAATAATCTGAAGCTGGTCAGCAACTCTAGGAAGGGGCTATCCTGCTGCGACTCTACTATGTATCTGTGGAAATCTACATTTTTAAAAATAAAAATTCAAAAAATAAAAACCTAAATCATAGCATTGCACATACCATAATAATTTTTGGCTCAAGCAAGAAAATTAGTGGGTGTGGATATATTGGGGAATAAGATATTCACTGTGTCAAAATATCACTTTATAGATGACATATTAATTATAATGGAAACGTTTTGTAGATACCACCTGAACCAAAAAGATCTAACTTAGCAATCTGAGACACAGAAATCAAAATGTCCCCTATATAGTATTTCTGCCCTTAAAATGTTTAACCTAAATCTAATCATGAGGAAAGAATCCAAAATGAGGGCATTTTTCAACACATTAGCCAGATTTTTTTTTTAAATGCCAATAAGTGAAGGACTCAAATGCTGGGAAACCATACTAGATTAAAGAGACTAAGGAGATATGACAAGTGAAATGTAACATGATTCTTAGTTGGATCTTGAATCAAAATAACACAAAAGTTCTAAGAGATACCATTGGGACAGTTGGGGAAATTTGCATATGAACTACAATATATGAAAAATGATAAAATTGTCAGTGTTAAATTTACACAGTATAGTATTGAATTTTCTTTGTGGAGGAGGATGTCCTTGTTCTTTGGCAATATGTGCTGAAATATATTGGTGTATATTTAAATGTTAAAATATCATGTGTCCTAGTCTTGATTTATTTAAGAAGTGAGATAAATGCTATGGCTATCAAAAATAATAAAGGCTTTGATATTTATTTTCTTGAAAGTGTCGGCCTTTTTTATGTCAAAAAACTATTGCTATTCCTTTGGTTCCTGGAATTTTTCTTCTTTAAAATGAAAAGTGTATAAAATATGAAGGGTCTGCCACTGTTAAAACAGTCATTGTTTTAACACCATAGAGATCATGAAAATTGGGAGAACCTGTTTGTAACTGCCTCAATAAAATACATATTTTTTTACTAATTTTTTAATCTTTATTGTTCATATTATTAGAGTTGTTCCTCTTTTTTCCCCCATAGTTCCCTTCCACCCAGTTCCCACCCCACCCCACCAAATGCCCTTCCTCCCCTCATTGTCCTCATCCACAGATGTACAATTTTTGTCTCTTCCCGCACCCCTCACACCTCTTTTCCCTTGAGAATTGTCAGTCCACTCCCTTTCTATGCCCCTGATTCTATTATATTTACCAGTTTATTCTGTTCATCAGATTTTTTATTCACTTGATTTTTAGATTCACTTGTTGATAGATATGTATTTATTATTTATAGTTTTTATCTTTACCTTTTTCTTTTTCTTCCTTTTCTTAAAGAATACCTTTCAGCATTTCATATAATACTGGTTTGGTGGTGATGAACTCCTTTAGCTTTTTATCTGTGAAGCTCTTTATATGTCCTTCAATTCTGAATGATAGCTTTGCTGGGTAGAGTAATATTGGTTGTAGGTTCTTGCTATTCATCACTTTGAACATTTCTTATCATTCCCATCTGGCCTACATAGAAGATGCTGAGAAATCAGCTGACAGTTGTATGGGTGCACCCTTGTAGGTAACTAACTGTTTTTCTTTTGCAGCTTTTAATATTTTCTTTGTCTTTTGCTCTTGGCATTTTAATTATGATGTGTCTTGGTGTCGTCCTCTTTGCATGCCTTTTGTTTGGGGTTCTTTGTGCTTCCTGGACTAGTAAGTCTATTTCTTTCACCAGGTCGGGGAAGTTTTCAGTCATTATTTCTTCAAATAGGTTTTCAGTATCTTGCTCTCTCTCTTCTTCTGGCACCCCCATAATTAGGATGTTGGTATGCTTGTAGTTGTCCCAGAAGCTCCTTACACTGTCTTCATATTTTTGGATTCTTTTTGCTTTTTTGCTTCTCTGGTTGGGTGTTTTTTGCTTCTTTGTATTTCAAATCTTTGACTTGATTCTGTGATCCTCTAGTCTGCTATTGGATCTCTGTATATTATTTTTTATTTCAGAAAGTGTATGCTTAATTTCTAGTTGGTCCTTTTTCATATCCTCGAGGGTCTCACTAAATTTATCAGACTTTTCTAGAAAATTCTTGAAAAACCTTATAATCGTGGTTTTGACCTCTATATCCAGTAGTTTGCTTTCCTCCATTTTTTCCATTTGTGATCTGTTTCTTTTTCTCCACACTCTGATTGCTTCCCTGAGTTGATAGAGTGGCTTTGTGTGCGAGGTGTCCTACAGGGCCCAGTGGCTCAGCCTCCCCAGTTACCTGAGGTGGACATTCTTGGTGCATCCTTTAGTGGGCTGTGTACACAGTCTTGTAGTTAAGCCTTGATTGTTGTTGGCATCACTGGAGGAATTGACCTCCAGGCCAGTTGGCTGTGAGGATCAGCTGTGTCTACAATGGGAGAACTTCTGTGGTAGAGACACCCTTATGAGGCAAGACTTGCTTCAGTGGGGCTCTGGTACTCACTGAGTCTGCCCCCTGAGTGTGTGCCTTGAGGAGTTGTAATCTGGATGGTCCTACTCTGACCCCTGGGTACACTGCTCTTGGATCTCCAAGGAGGTGCTAATTTAGCCTCTGCTTGAGATTACCCAGCAGGAGCTACAGAGATCTGCAGATTTTGTTTGGATTTTGGAGGTGCCCAGATGAGGCCCAACTATTGAAGCAATGCAAGCTGCTGTGGGGCCTCGTTTCTTCTTTTGGATGTTCTGGGTCTCTCTGACTCAGCTGCAGTTTTATAGGTAAGTTTAGACTTCAAAGGACCAGGCCATTCATATGCAAAAGCCTCTACACACAGCTTGGTGGGGCAGAGTCTCAGGGTGGAGCAAACAGCAATGGCTTCCCATCAGCCCTGCCCTAAGAGGCCCCTGGGTTTCAATATCCCATGGTAATCACTGCAAGCACCTCTGAGAGAAAGCCATCCTCAAGTTCCACCTGCTTCCAGACAGTCCAGTTTCTCCAGTATGAGACTGAGTCCCCAGAGTCTCACCCGGACCTGGTGTTCAGAGCAGTCAGGAGCTTTTGTCTCCCTCCTGATTGAGAAATCCAGCCGAATACTCAGTTGCCAGCCCTCTCCGTGCATGCGCCTCTGTACCTCTGCCTTCCGCACCTCCTCTGAGTCTCAGTGTGCTTTTCTCTTTTCTTCTAGTTGTAGGATTTCCACTCAGCCAGTCTTCCTGTGGTTCTGAATGATGTCATTTTATCTTTTAGTTGTAGTTTTGAAGTTGTTGTGCAAGGTGGCAAGTTCAGGTGTTTACCTATGCCACCATCTTGGTTTCTCCTAAAATCCATATTTCTTCATGCATAAAGGACCTTGTGGCAGTAAAAGAAATTGGGGCACACCATAAAAAGATATCTAGGATTTTTTTCAATGCTAAAGACCCAGTATTTTTTCTGCTTATCTCATTTTTTTAAAATATTCTTTTTTTCCTCCTCTTAAAAAATTCTCTGGTTTATTTTTAACTTTTTTTCTTTAAGCAATAATTACTGACCATTTTCTTTGTGATTTGTAAGAAATCTTTTCTATTTCCATAAGAAAATAACCAAAAGAAAATGGACTTACTACATGAAGCGGTTTAGACTAGGTTTAAAGAACTAATTGTCAAATTAGCTGCAAATTTAAGTCTCACTTCTTGAAAAAGAAATATAATGACCATCTTCTATAGATATTTTGGATATGTATTCATGAAAGGTGGAACCAAGGATTTTAACCAGTTTGCTACTTTGCTTAGAAAAATTTGTATGTGATAATTGAAAAGTAGTAAAATTCTGACATGTTTCCTGAAAGTGTAAAAGTGTTTGGTTTTTGAGAAATTTAATAAAAATAAAGACTCAAAACTATGCCTAAACTCCATAGAATACAATGTCCACCCATCCTAACTTCTGATTTTATAATATGTGCCAGATACATAGCCTAATCCACTTGTAGTATTTACCTTACCTTCTTATCATACCTAATAATAGACAAACATATAAATTGACTGTACCTCTGCTATATCCACAACCAATCAGAGTGAGTATACAAATTAACCCAACAAAGTCGGAGGTTAATTTGCATATGTAGAAGCTCAGCAGCCTAGGTCCTGGGAACTTCCTCAGCACCCAGGTCACTCTGAAGTAGGCCCCCAGTGGGTCCTAAGCAACCAGGAAGGGGCGGAGCCCCCTGGCCTCAGCCAGAAACTTGGGGCCTAGGCAGGGGTGAAGCCAGTGATCCGAGGGAGCTGAGTGGCCCCTGCCCAGGCCCCAACCCCTGGCCAGAAGCTTGAGACCTGGGCAGGGGTGGAGTCAGGTGATCAGAGGCAATCAGTGTGAACTACCGAGGAAATACCTTTTCTGACCCCTCATTGACTAAGCTCCCTGTTTGCCACTGGTAATATTCTTAGTAACTTGGGTATACGAATCCAAAAAGGTGATCTAGGGTTTTTCTACCACGTTCCTGGAGGAAGAAAACAAAGGTCCGCTGCTGGAGGGCTAAGAAATGTCATATTCTGCCCTAGCCATTTTGGCTCAATGAATAATGCCTAGATTTGCTGACCACAGGGTCTGATTTGATTCTGATCAAGGACATGTACCTAGGTTGCAGGCTCCTCCCTGGCTGGGGCTCAGGTCAGGGCTCATGCAGGAGGCAACTAATCAAAGTATTCTCTCACTTTGATGTTTCTCCCTGTCTTTCCCTTTCTCTTCCACATTCTCTAAAAATCAATGGAAACATATCCTCAGGTGAGGATAACAAAAAAAATAAAGAAAGAAATGTCATATACTATGAAAGACACATCTTGAAAATGCCTAAAGAAAGTTGTCATTTTTTCATGGTGAAGGGACTGGAGTCTATGTTTATGAAAACACCTTGGTGGCTTCAATGACTGGCAGTGGCTGCAGCAACAGGGTGATAGGGGTGGTGCCTTCCCCTGATTAGCCCAGTCATCTCAGCAGGACATCCCCTGAGGGCTCCCAGTATGTAAGAGGGGGTCCTAGTATGAAATAATAATGATGTTCATGAGTCCATATTTACATGAAAGCCTTATGTTATATCCAGATAAGAGAATTTAAAATGTTTCCAAGGGTTTCCAGTTCTTTTGCAACAATCAACTAATTTTAATCCACTGTTTCTTTAATTAATCTACATTTGACTTTTGACTTTTTTCTTCTTAATATATTAAAGAATTAACAGGAGCTTATCCAGATAATCACCATCAGAGCTCATCACTATTTTTTTTTAAGTGGGAAGAGTCATGTATTTATTAACTCAATTCTTGAATACCCCTCACTGTTTTGATAAACTATACAATATTACAAACCAAATCAAAACTCTGTGGCTCAAACCAAAAACAACCTTTTATTACCTCTCACAATGTTGCAGTATAAGCTGAGCTAAGTTGGGTGGTTCTTGCATCCACATGCAACCAGCTGGTAGAGTAGTCATTATGCTCAACTGCATCACACTCAAAATGGCCCCTTGACATGGCTCTGGGAAGTGCTTCTTATGCACTGGAAGACCAGGTAGGGCTGCAGACGGAAATGCCTCCATTCTACTCCACTTAACCTCTCCAAGTAGTTTGGGCTCATAGCATGCTGGCTGGGCCAGGGAATTTTTTAATTCTAGCCTTGGATATATACAATGTCACTCTGATAATCAAATAAAATTATAGGCAAACCCCAAATAAGAGAAAATTACAGAAATAAAAAAGCATAGTATTTACTATATATATATATATATTTCATACTCCTAACTTCTTATATGCCATTGTTGTGTGTTTTATATATACATATTTATGTGTATATACATATGTATGTGTGTATATACAAAAAGCATAGACTTTACTAACATATATATTTATATTCCTTCTTATATTTTGTGTATTATACAATACACAATAATATATAGGATGTTAGAAGGTAAATATATATAGATAGACACAAAATACATGTATATATTTCATATATTAAAAAGTAAATACTATACTTTCTGTTCATATAATTCTGTGTGTGTATCTAACTATATTAAGATCATGAACTTCTGAGTACCAAAAGTCACTAAGAAATGAATAGGCATCCCAGAGTGGGAGAAGATATTTATAGCACCAAGAAAAGGCTTGTGTCCACAATATATAAGGAACATCAATAAAAGACAAACCACCTTACAGAAAAAAATCAGCAAAAGCCTTGAAAAGGCACTTAACAGAAGACTTAAATATGACATGTAACCGTTTGTAAGAGTCCTTAAGTTTAACAGTCATTATGAAAAGGCAAATTAAAGCCACAAAAAGATGCTAGGCACCCCCACCAGAATAGCTAAAAATAAGAAGACTGACAATGCCAAGTGTTGTTGAGACAGAGAAGCACTTAGTACTGGGAACTATCATAAAAGACTGATGCAGAGTAAATTGATACACCCACTTGGAAAATTGTTTAGCATAATATGCTAAGGTTCAACATAGCAGAGGTTTAGATTTGTCATCTAACCAAGGCTGGGAGTTGGCCATCAAGAAAGAAATTGTTGCATCAAAGGGAATGGCCACTTTTGTAGCTTAGGTGGACATACTGTATGCTGAATGGCAACGTATGCTGTGTGATATAATTGCCAAGCCACAATGCCACCAACAATGTGTAAGTGTACAAGTTTCACAAACTGACATGCTTACATAAGTTATTATCATTTTGCGTTTTGTTGTTTTGTTTGTTTGCTAATTTTCTGTCTTTTAGGAAATGTTTAATTTGTAGGACTTTAGGAGATGTATGATTAATTTTCATGATTTTTAGGAGAGATTTTTACGAACAAGCATTATAGAGGTACTCAACTGAACCAATCAATTTTCATCACTGGTATAAATGGATAAGGTTCATTAATCAAAGAGTGGGACAGCACCAGAAAAACTTTTTTTCTCTAAAACATGTACACTTCATCCAGAAGCTCGGGCAGCCTGCAGCTCTTCCACAAAGCATTTGCAATTATCCACAAAAACGTGCTTCCCAAGAGCATTCTGAAAAACTCAAAATTGGGGGTTGTTTCCTCACTTCCCAGTGTTTTCAGGCTTTCACTGGGTGTTAAATTAGTGGGAAACGTGTAATAAAACAAACATAATTTTTTCTTATGAGAACCTATATGAAAGCTCATTGTGCTTTTTGACAGTAAATACCAGGTAGGAAATTCAAGGGTTTTTAATGTCAGCATGCACAATTTCTTATTTACTCTTAAAGAGTAATTTGTTAAGGAGTTTATTGTAGTAATAAAATATGTCTAATCATCTCAAAAGCAGAATAACCACTATGAGTATAATTATCTGAAAAAAAAGGATTAGGCCTTGAGAGAAAAAAAAACAGAATTTACATAGCTTGTGCTAGATTATTTTGTGAAGTGACACTGAATATATATTAAAATATATGTTTGTGCACATGTGTGTATATGTATTATTGCTACTGTCTGCCATCATTGTTGACCATAATATCTGTGATTATGGTTTTGATATCCCAGACATGTATAATCATACTGTGGTTGTATTTGTCATTTCTTCCATTGTGTAGAAGAGGTGTAACAAGACCCCCTATGTAGCTAATAACTTGCAAGTATCTTAAGAAGTCCATCAGAATATTGAGCTGCTTTCCTTTTCTGTTTAAAAAGAGAGGGGGGAAAAAGACAGGATACATGAAGTATACCATCATGCCCTTTATAATTTACATGAAACAGCTCAACACAGTTGTCACCTGAATAATGTATGACCCTTTCTACCACTATTAAAATAAAGTCCATTTCTGTACAGTTATTTCTATTCTGTGGTAAGTTTCCTGTCATTCTTGAGAGAGCAGCACTAAGGAAAAGTTTGGTTCTTAAGGCAACTCACATCTCTTGTACTTCAAGCATGGTATTGAAGATGTTATTTACTACATCAGACAGAAACTTCCTTGTAAAGACCTCTTAGAACAATGTCCTTCAAGTTTTGTACCAGTAAGAATTCAGCTTCTCACCAAAATGGGTTTGACTCAGTGGATAGAGCATCTGCCTGTGGACTGAAAGATCCCAGGTTTGATTCCGGTCAAGGGCATGTACCTTGGTTGCAGGCACATCCCCAGTAGGGGACGTACAGGACGCAGCTGATTGATGTCTCTCATTGATGTTTCTAACTGTCTATCCCTCTCCCTTCCCCTCTGTAAAAAAAATCAATAAAATATATTTTTTTAAAAAGGAATTGGGCTTCTCATTAATAACTTACTTTCATCTCACGAATGCTAGTTATACTGTAAACAAATGATTGCATTTCTTTCTTTGACTTGGCTCACTGTCAAATTTGTAACCACCTTTGACAGATATATAACTAGACCACACTTCATGGTTACTGTGACCCAACCTTACATATGAATTTCATTTTTATTACTTTACTCTTTTTTTTACTCTTATTTCCTTTTTAAATTTGTATGGAAAGTATTGTAAGTTCTCTTAAATCCTTTTTGACAGTGCAGAATAGGCATAAATAGAACAGAACCACTTAATACATTACTAATATACTGGAGTGGGCAAAAATAGGTTTGCAGGCTAGAATTAGCTGGAGGGTTCTTCTGGTCTCAGTGAAAATGGCTTATGTCTACTCCAGCAGGCCAGCCCATACTGGCTCACAAAATGGTCACAGGAATCAAAGAAAGTAGAAACCTGACATACCTCTGATGGCCTAAGCTCAAAACTAGCACTTTGTCACTTTGCCACATGTTCTGGCAAGGCCAGTCCTGATTCAAGGGATGGGAAAATAGACTGCCAGATGGGAGAAGATGTAAAATCACATTGTAAAGATGTGAGTACGGGACTAGTGAGGATTATGTCCATGTTTTCAATCCACCACAAAGGTTACAAAACATTGCTTTTAAATTGATAAATGCAAACTGTATTGAGGGGAACAACAAAACAGGCAAAGACACAGGACAGTCCTCTCCATGGGAATGTCTATGCTGCATAATGAGAGGTGAGGATTCCTGGAAGACGTTTCAGGATTGAATGCAGTGGCTGGCAAAAGGAAGGCATTGAAAACTGTCCATTGAGTGAATTAATAATTTCAGAGAATGAACTCTCAGGGCAACTAAAAAAATGGTCAAAAACTAGCATATTTTTAAAATCCATAATATCCCCTAGATGCCTACATTGTTTTTGTTTTTTGTTTTTATTATTATTATTTTTCCCCTATTGCCCTCTCCACCCCCCAGTACATGCCCTCATCCATTGCCCTGTATCCACTGGCTATGCCTACACACACACATGCATGCCTACATTGTTTTGAACAAGGAAAAATGAATTATCCCAGGTTGCAAGAGTTCAGGAATATAAATAATTTTTCAAAAGCCAAATGATATACTAAAATGGGTATTGTATCTTGCATTTGCTAGAAAGGAATGGACTTACCTTAGCTTCAGGTCCTCTTGAGTATATTCATATGACAGGATAGAGTATAGTTAATAGTACTCTACTCTATATTTGAAAGTTACTAAGAAAATAGATCTTAAAAGTTCTCAATACAAGGAAAAAATATGTAACTATGTGTGGTAATGTGTTAACTGAATTTATTGTGGTAGTCATTTTGCAATATATACATACATCAAGGCATTATGTTGTTCACCTAAAACTAATAAAATGTCATATGTCAATTATATCTCAATTATAAAATCAAAATAAAATAAAGTAGAGTTGGTAAATCTGCCAAAACACACACACACACACACACACACACACACACACACACAACACAACACAACAATAACTCAGAGGTAATTCTCAGAAGACGGTTGGTCACCTGAATGCAGCCACTTTGCTTCCTTTGTTAGCCGAATTACAGGGAAAGCATATGTGTTTCTGCATCACTTGTGTTATTTAATTTCTTAAAGAATAAATATTGTTTTTTAAGAAAATATCAAAACTAGGTTCTCCTGTTTGCAAATATAATTGTATTTCAGTTTTACCATTTGCTTTCTCAGGGTGCTTTCTCTGAGACTATTTACATCATCCAAACAGAGCTAATTTAACTTTTTTTGGCCATATTTACAGTGAACTATTTGGATAGTATATTGTGAAGTAAGGTCAAATCTAACTGAGCTTGTGAATAGTCAAAGGTTTTTTTTCACCTCTTTTCTCTGCAACGCTCTATAATTCTGGTATCTCTAGTACTGTGTCTTCAGTTGCCAAGGCCTAGCTGTGATTGCCAAACCAGCTCCTAGCAACCCCAAGGCCCATTGACAGCACCAGGCCAGCTCCTTGCTGCCAAGAACTCCCTTTCTCTCTCTCAGGGAGGACCGTTAGCTGGCATGCACCTTTGCCCTCTGCCCTCCACTTGTTCCTGGTGTAATGCAATTGGTGGAGAAAATATCTTGAAATCTCCAGGGGAAAGCATGAGGACAAAAGCTATATACTGTAAGTGTCTGAAGAACTGATAGAAGACATCTGTGTCCCTGTTGGAATCATAAAAGCACTGTATTGGCCTGCTTACCTCTAATATTTATGCAAAGTGAGAGAAAGAAAGAAAGAAAGAAAGAAAGAAAGAAAGAAAGAAAGAAAGAGAGAAAGAAGAGAGAAGGGGGGGAGGGAGGGGGGGGAATAAAACTCCCTATTTATTCTATCCATAGTCAAATTGATCTTTCTGTGGTTCAAAAATATCATTCTTACTTATATAAAGCTCCAGGTAGAAACTCAGAAAAATGGGTTGGAACTAGACAAGGTAGTGATCTGGGAAGGAAAACTGTGGGTAAATCTCTGGTAACATGTGTGGCAGCAGCAGTTGGTTCAGGAACTCTCACTCCTCTCAGGGAAGAACAAATGGAAATAGATGTGATCTTTTTACTCTCCTTCCCTTTAAAAAAAAATAAGTTTTTACTGATTTCAGAGAGGAAAGGAGATAGAAAGATCAATGATGATAGGGAATTATTGATCAGCTACCTCCTGTATGCCCTGTATTGGGGATTGACCCCACAACCCGAGCATATGGCTTGACCTGGAATCGAACCATGACTTCCTGTTTCATAGATCAACATTCAACCACTGAGCCAACATTCAACCACTGAGCCACAAAATATCAAATGCATATTATACCAGGAATGTGTAATATGCATTTGCTATTTCGCCTGACAGACCTGGTTTTCTTCGGTGCAAGTTATTCTCTCATATAATTCTAGTGGGGCTGAAACCTCCAAGGTCTCTAAGGATAGGCTCCAGACCTACCAATCAGGCCCACATCATTGGTTCAAAGATGAGAGCACGATGCAAGTCAAGCCCGTTAATGTCAGATCTGGGACTTTTGCTGACTGCTAGAAGTGATTCTCTATTTACAATGAGCTCACATAGTGGTAGAATGAAAGCTGGAATGTCTGATTGCCATTCTCATGGGTACCTGAGAAGAAAGTCAGCACAGAATAAGGCAGATTTGGGAGTTTCGAACATGACAAGCCTGATACTATTATGTGAGATCCCAGATCCAACTGTGCCACTCTGGCCATACACCAAGGAATTCCCTGTTTTTCTCAAACTAGCACTATTTGTTGAATGTTTCAGTGCTATTCCTATCTCTTATAACCCACAAAATCGTGGTCAACAGGTATACCACAGAATGGCCCTTCCTAGACAATTAGAATTTCAATAGATCATCAACAAGGAGGAATGGATGAGAGAAGTTTGCCAAGAAAACAGATTAATACTCAGATAATAATCAATGAATGCTGGGGGCTTTCATACATAATCTCAACGAGTCCTAATTGATTGGTATAACTGATGAGGAACAAGGAAGAGAAGAAGTTAACAATTAGCCTCTAACTCTTAAATACTTACTCATTTCTTGACCTGATCCTTCCTGAGACCTGGATCCTGACCCAGTTCTTCCAGCACAGGAAAGTGATTACAGAGTTCCTCATCAACACGAGATTTTTGACAAGTCATAAAGAGTATCATATTCTAAGTAGAAACACCAAGATCACAGAACATATCAAAACCTTCAAAGCTCAAATTGTGCCACCTTTGAGAAGTTCTTCAAGGGAGTGGCTAGCACTGGAGCACCTCTGCTGGGCAGAGTTGGATCCTTAAAAGACTCTTTTCTACCTTCTGGGTTCTGCACAACCACCAAATTAAATGTTGGAGGTTCCACCAGATGCAAACATCTTGTCAGCATTTTATTACATGCTAACATGATATCTATCTATCTATCATCTCCTATTGATACCAAGTGATCTCATGGCAGTAGCTCCATTATAAAATGTCTTCTAAACAGACATTTCTACAAATTAGTTCTGCATTAGAAACTTGATATCTTTAATCTACAAAAAATAATAATAATGTGCAATATTTGCATTTTTAACTCAAAAATAAATCTTTTAATTTATTTTGTTAAACGATTTTAAAACATAGCAATAGAAGTAATCTAAATAATCAATACAGGGAAATGATTACATTAATTGTAATATATCTAGTTATTTATAATTATACTAATAACTATGAATATATTGTAATATTAAACAAGCTCATCATATAAAATTACATGTACATAGTGATAATTATGTAAAATCCTTATTATGCATTTGAAAAAATGAAGAGAACATTGGAAGGAAAATAATACAGAAATGACAATAGTTGTGCAGTTAAATATGATTATGAGAAATTTTATCTTTTTTCCAAGCTTACTCTATTGATAGTTATATGTGTTTTATAAGTGAAAAAAAATGATCATTTTGGGGGTAAAAGAGCTAAAGAGACACCTCACTGATAAGATAAAGAGATGGTAAAGAGGCATATGAAACAATGGTCAACATCATATGTCATTAGGGAACTGCAAATTAAAACAACAATAGGATATCACTATACACTATAAGAATGATCAAAACCCAGAAAAGTGACATCACCAAATTCTGGTGAGGATATAGAGCAACAGAAACTCTCATTTATTGTTGGTGAGAATACAAAATAGTACAGTCATTCTATAAGACAGTTTGGCAGTTTCTTACAAAACTAAACATGCTATTATTATTTGATCCAGCAATTGCACTCCTTGGTATTTACCCAAATGAACTGAAAACATGGAAGCAACAAGAGATCCTTCATTAAATAAATGAATACATAAACTGTCATATATCCAGAGAGTGAAATATTATTCTGTGCTATAAAAATATCAGTTACCAAGCCATGCAAAAACATAAAGCAAACATAAACATATATTACTAAATAAAAGAAGCCAATCTGAAAAGAATACATGATGCATGATTTCAACTCTATGACATTCTGCAACAGACAAAACTATGGAGACAATAAAAAGATCAGTAGTTACCAGAGATTCATGGTAGGAAAGAAGGAAGGAGAAATGAATAGATGACACAGAAGGGATTTTTAGGTTAGTGAAACTATTCTATAATGGTGGATACATGTCATTAAACATTTGTCAAAGCCCATACAGAGTACAACACAAAGAATAACCCTGATGTAAGCTATGGACTTTAGTTAATAAATAATGTATTAATATTAGTTCATTAGTTATAAACACACCATCTAATGCAAAATGATATTAAGAGGGGAAACTGTTATGGGATTGGAGGGCAAGAATATATGGAAACTCTATGCATTATGATTAATTTTTCTGTGAACTTGAAGCTGCTATAAAAAATAAAGTATATTAAAAATAATAATTTTAATGTAGTTCACAAAATCATCTGTCAATAAATTCTAGTTGTGCTTTTAATTTAGGTTGCTTAAATTTTTAATTTTGAAGTATTTTTTTCCATTTGTAAATGTAATACAAATCTTCTATCTAAATTTTAGAGTAGAATTCTATAAGACTAGAGGTGCAATGCACGGATTCATGCAGTGGTGGGGTCCCTTGGCCTGGCCTGCACACTCTGGCAATCAGGGACCCCTTGTGGGATGTTGGACTGCTGGTTTCAGCCTGGTCCCCACAAGTCAGGCCAAGGGACCTCACTGATGCAAGAATCCAGCATCGAGCCTCTAGTATACATATAAGATCTTTGGTTAATCTCTTCTCGCCCTTCCCCTTCTCCCTTCCCACTGAGATTCATCAGTCTGTTCCATGTTTCCATGCCTGTACATTGTTCATCTGCCTTCTGGTAGTCAGTATGCATCATAGCTACCAGTCAAACAGTAGAACAGTTGAAATGTAACTTAGGCTTTTATATATATAGATAATGAGGTTTTAAGGTTATGCCAATCTGGAGACTATTTCATAGCAGCATTCATAGTTAAGAAATATTTGATTTTCGACAATTCTTGTTGTCTTTGTAACAGATTTACTGAAGGTTTGATCTCTGTTGAAATATAATGGTGATTGAAATAGCAGATTTTATTTAAATCCATATTCATTGAATTTTTAAGTCAAGGAGAAACCTACTTATAAATATAGCAATGACATCACAATGTCTGCTTTTTAAAGCAATTCCTTCTACCTCCTTGTGTTTCATCTCAATTGTTTATAACCATATCATCTACACTTTTCTATCAAGTCCAAGATACTTGCAGGCACTGAGGTTGCCCACTCATCACAGTCCACGGGATGAAAGTCTGCTTCCCTTTTCCTTAGGCATTAATGTTTCCATTTGCTCTCCTTTTGTTTTTCCAAGTCCCTTATTCCTTGAGGGGAAAAAAACATTTTCTTTATAGACTGTAGAACTTTCTGAGAGTTAGTATAATGATCCATTATTGCCCAGACAAGGTAGCTTCCCAAGGTAAAATGATGGATGTGCAACCAGGTTACTAAAGACTTATCTATTTCAACATTTAAATGGAATAAACATAGAATGATCCAGAAAAAAATCTATGGATAGGTAACATATAAGAAATAAAGGACATTCTGTCTATCCTTGATTGAAGGCAATTATGAAAAATTAATAGCTTATCAGTATTTCCCAGATAGCTTCTCATTCATAATGCTCTAATATAAAATTCAATTAAATAACAACTGTTAAAGCTGATAAGTTGGTTGCTTTTCATATTTAATTTTGAGCTCACTTATCTTGAAGTTAAAATATTGATTTTTGTGATCTACAACTAGCTCCCTAGTTATGGTAAGGTGCTGGCCCCTTTTATTACCATTACTTCAGTATGGTCAGGTTCTTTGGCTTCTTCTGTCCCATATAGATTTAAGGTGGTTGCTAAACCAGTCCAGAATTGACACTGGCACTGCGCCCTCTGCTGGACACTGTTCTTCAGTTTCCAAATCTGTTGGGACAGGAAGTCAATGCAATCCACCCCTTTGAAACCTGTGGAGAACACATGCTTATTTGTTGCCCTGAATTCTCCCATTTACTCATTTCATTTATATACCATAAGCATCTTTAGAAGCAAAGATATTGAGGAAAGAGATATAAGCAAATCTTTACAACCACTTACCAACTTACCTTAAGTTTAAATACAAGAGATAATACTGGCCTTCTCAAGGGATACATTTGCACGTGTGTTCAATTGTGTCCAATAATTTTCAAAGCTGTATTTTTCTGCTTCAACCTTGATTACATAATCCTTTGATATTTGTGACTAGCAATAATTAATCTTTTAGAAAACACTTTAGTTCCTTTTTCTACTATACTTTGAGTGTGACAAAACTTTCAAATGGGGGAAAAAAAGAAAATTCGCTTACATGTATAACTTTTGTCAGTCCAATGTTATTTTGAAGAAATTTTTTTCTCCTTTTTTAAGATAATAGCTATCCTGCCTGGCCAGTATGTCTCAGTGGTTGAACGTCAACCTTTGAACTTTCTGTTTCTACTTCCCAAATATCAACATTATTACTGGGTGCATGAAATTCATTCATGGGGTGCGGGGGGTCCCTCAGCCAAGTCTGCACCCTCTCATAATCCAGGACCCTTCGGGGAATGACTGACTGCAGGTTTAGGTTCAATCCTGCACGGCATTCAGATATCCTTCTCACAATCCTAGACTGCTGGCTCCTAACCTCTGACTTGCCTGCATGCCTGACCACCCCTAACCACTCTGCCTGCCTGCCTGATAGCCCCTTACCTTTCTGCCTGCCTGCTTGATCACCCCTAACCATTCACCTGCCTGCCAAATAGTCCCCAACCACTCTGCCTGCCTACGTGATTACCCCTAACTGCTCACCTGCCTGCCTGATCGCCCTCACCATCTCTACCTTGGCACCTGCTGCCATGGCTTCATCCAGAAGGATGTCGGGAATGATGGCCAGAAGGTCGTTTGGCTCTCTGGTCTAATTAGCATATTATGCTTTTATTATTATAGATATTGCTAAAGATACTATCCTCTTTTCACCTCACCAAAATCAGACCTCCTTTCAGTGAGAAGAAAGATGGAGAAAGACTGCATCTCCCATAACCACCTCTGCCATCTTCCTCTTCTCAAATTTTTGACTAAAGACATTAAAAGTTAGGTAATTCACCTGGCTGGTGTGGTTCAGTGGTTGAGCATGACCTTGAACCAGGAGGTCATGGTTCAATTCCCAGTCAGGGCACATGCCCAGTTTGTGGGCGGGCTCTATCTCCAGTGGGAGGCGTGCAGGAGACAGCAGATCTATGATTCTTATCATTAATGTTTCTCTCTCTTTCTCTCTCTTTCTCTCTCTCTCTCCCCTTTCATTCCTAAAATCAATAAAAATATATTTTAAGAAATATAAAAGCTATAGCATAATTTTATTATTAAATTAAGAAATTTCCAAATGAATAATATTGACTTTATAAAAAAAAGTTACAAAACTACTTAGTTGATGGCTATGTGTTTACTTTGCAGTAAATAAAAATAAAATAAAAACAGTTCTTTCTGAAACTTTTATTTGGGGGTATGTATTATCGGTTTCATATTTGCATACTGTTCATAAAACGAGCAGAAAAGTCCTTGACTCTCTTTTCCCATGGTAAATCAAAGTGGTCAAGATAGGTACTGTTAGCTTAAAGGTGCTATTGTGAGAACAGCCGTGGAACTGAAATGCCAAAAATGCAAACAATAAAAAACCCAAGTACTATTCCTTAGGAAACCAATCCACTCCTGCCCCGAAGAAAGTTTCCTCTGCTCCTTGTCTCTTTCTCTTTTTCTTTTAAATCTCTTTTATCTTTCTTTTCTTATCTCCATCTTTGTGCCCCAGTCCAACTTTTCCTCATTCATCACAGAATGACTAATCTGAAATATCTCCCACTGAATATATACAACACACCAATAATTGTCACTCTATTAAGGACATACATATACCTTCCCCATTTCTCTCAAGACTTTTTTAATCCCTGGATAGTCATTATGTTTCTTATACTTTATTTCCTTTTTTTCCCCCTCTCTTCCTCTTCTAAGTCATGGCTGTTGACTTGTACAGAATTTACATTCAAATAAAACCTAAAATCTTTTTTCCAGATTTTGTACCAGCTAACTGAGACTGTAAGTCTCCCACTAGGGAGTTCAGATATACTTGCTTAGAGTTTTTAAACAGCAAAGTGATTTCATCTGTTTTTTCCCAGTATCTCTCCAGAGAGGAGGGTGGACTATTTGAAAACTGGTTTGGATTGATAAAGTACTTTGCCCTTATTTAAATAGTTCACCTTGCATCAACATCTCTTCATTCACTAAAAAGATTCTGCAGTCCTCCTCATCTGAGAGAACTAGGCCTCCCATGTCTGCTTTGATCCAGAAAAATCATTAACACAATCATCTCCTGATCTCTGCCAATGCATTTTAGGTTTTCAAATTATGTATGTGCATTATTTAGCAAAATGCCACCAGGCCCCAGGTCTGCCAAGCATTGAAACTGGGCAGTCCCATGGCATGCATGTGGATTCATCCTATGGAAGGGGCGTGGTGATTGTGATTCCGGTCCCTGAAAGAGCTGCAGTTAGCTGTGTATTCTTTATTTCAAGGAAAGAAATGCTGTAGTGAGTTCCAAGAAGGAGATCTCACATCTTAAGAAGCAAAATTTAGATTCCCATCTACCCTTTTGAGCAATAGAAAAAATTAAAACAAAATTATACTGAAAAAGGTCTGATTTTGGTGAGTTGAAAAGAGAATAATAATATTTTAAACATGGGGCAATATACCAGTAATAATGTTGATATTTGGGGAAGAAACGCACAGGAAGTTCTTAAAGCTTAAGGGAAAGTTCCCTGGGTAGAGCTGGTTCATGTATACTAGTATGCCTTTCAACAAAAATTTTTTTTTAAACTCAAATCTTCAAATAGTCTTAACCTCTGTTTTATCTGTCCATTCTAATCTTTTTTGAAACAGAGAAAGATAAACACCACCATTAAAAGTAATATGTAGATCATCCAGATACTCTATAATTACAAAATGTGTCAGAATTTCAATTAAAAATGCTAGAGAAATATATATATATATATATATATATATATATATATAGAGAGAGAGAGAGAGAGAGAGAGAAACTATATATATTAATATATACAATAAACACATATACACATATATATATATATGTTTACACACACACATACTATCAAACGTAGACTTTAAAGTAACTATATATTTATATGTTCAAGACAAGGTGGAGAATTTTGCCAGATAATTGGAGCTTATTAAAAAATGGAAATTCTAGGACTGAAAAATATAATAACTGAAATGTGTATCTTAATAGATACACATTTGTTGAACAACAGACTGGAAGACTTGACATAGATGAGTAAATGATCAGAGAACTATAAGTTAGGTAAGAACAAAATAACCTGATGGAAGTCTGGGAAGCAAATAGGATATAAACTACATATAAGAGTGAAAGTGATATATGGGACACTGGAAAATCCTAACACACACATAACACCATATCCCTTCAGAAAGGGAAAGGAGAGTCAGTGAGTAGAGCAAGGGTAATACTTAAGCATCAGTGACAAGAACCAAGAACTTTCCAAGTAATGAAAGATATGAAGTCCTAGATTCAAGAGGTGCTCTAAACTCCAGAAAGGGCAATTGAAAAGAAAATCACACCTATGTACCTTACAGTAAAACAGCTGGAAGACAAAAACAAGGAGAAAATCACATAAGAATCCATAAAGAAAGCTACATTATTTTCAAAGGAACAACCATAAATATAAGAATTAAATCTTCAATTGAAAAGATGTTAGAAAGAAGACCATGGTATGAATAGGATATGGGGGAAAACGAGCTAGCCACCAGTGAAATTACCTTTCAAAAGTGAAGCAACATAGACATTTCTAGACCATCAGAGGTGAAGCATAGTCATCAGCAGCAGCAGACATGAAAGGGCATGCTAAAAGTAGTTCTTCAGGCAGAAGGAAAATTACCTCAAAGGGAAATATAAAAAAGCAGGAAAAAAATTATATAGGCTAACTTGGAAGCAAATCTGAATGCTCACTCTAAATAATAATATTTTAATGGATTTAAATATATGTTGAGTTGAAATGCATGACAATAATAACACTAAGGGCACCTGGACGATGGGGGAATGTCAATAGATTCAATGTCCTGAAGTCTTAGCTTTGACTGAAATGTGGCAAAAGAACTGACATATATTAATTGTAATAATCCAAGGGGGAATTATTATGTAATAATAATAATAATAATTATGTAATAATAATAATAATAAAATAATGTAATAATCTGTAGGGGAATTATTAAGAGACTAATGAAAGGATGTGTGACCAGCATGCAAACAGAAGAAAAATAAATGAAACTAAAATTGATTAGTTCAAGAGAATAAAAAAGAAAAAAGGAGGAAGTCATAAAGCAATTGGGATAAATCAAATTGAAAAGAGTTAATAATATGGTAACTGTTGAGTTAGTTTATATTTTGTGATCTGTTAATTGTTCAGAGTAGCCAGGAATTATGATGGGCAAACAAAATTTTATTTACCTGAACTGAAAAAATTATCTTTTGAATAAAAAAAAAAAGCTATTGCTAATTCATTAGACAAATTTTCTACAAATAATAAAAATAATCAATGATTGATGATTTTTGCATGATTATTATATGCTAAGCATTATTTTAGCATATCTCGTTAAAAAGGTTTATTAGCTCTATTTTACATATTTTTTAAGTAAATGTCAGGCAGGTTAAATAACTGCTTACATTGAAAACAGATCTACAAACAGAAAATAATTTTTCTTTGTTTTTGTTGTTTTATTTCATTGGTACACTTAATTATAACTATGTCAACTGTCTTAAAAAGAAAAGCATAATATTTCATGCATTTTTAAATATGGCAATAATTAGAGATGGAGTCATCTTAGCCAATGTATGAAACAAGTTTTCAGAAAGAAAATAAAAGGAGTTGTTTACATTGCTCAAATTCTAGCAATTAGTCCAAGTTATCAATTTATTGAACAAAATTTTATTAGATATGTGCTATATGTTAGGCATCATACTTGGCCCTAAAGATATAATACAAAACAAATAAAGATGTGGTCCCTGACCCATGGGGCAAATAATAATATTAATTATAAATTAATTTTCTTTATTAGATAGTAACAAGAGAAGACAAGAAAATAAATCATCATAAATGCTCATATGTGAATGAGTACTCTTTTGTGTGGTATAATGAGAGACAATTTCTCTAAAAACTTAACCTTTACGCCAGCAAGGCTTTACAATCAGGGTAACTATATTATGTATTTCTTTAACTGGAACACTTTTGAGAATGAAAGGGGGCATGTTAAGCAGGGTGTCAGGCCGAACCAGAATTCATCCTCCTTCTGAGCCAAACAAGGATGGGTTCTTTTCTAAATGCAACCAGCAGACATTAAAATGTTTCGGCAGGGAGTACTTACTGTCTGGTTTACATTTTTAACAGACCTTTCTAACTGCCCACTGGAACATGTATAGGGTAATGAGCAAAAATGAAGGTAGAGAGACAAATACTAAGAACATGGTACCCATCTAGGTAGGAGAGGGACAGTAGCTTGGATTGATGAGGCAAAGATGTAGAGTAAAGTAGCCAATTAAAGATAAAACTTGTAGTGTTATACCAAAATTATGCAAAGCATTTTCATTTTAACTTATATTTTAATAAACACACAAGAAATTATCTTAAATTTTTGTCAGGTAATCTGGAGAGGGGATTTTTAGTAGCACTAACAGACACATAAACATGGAGAAACTTTTTATGTGTAGCAAAAACCACCAAGGGTTAAAAAATAAGTTATTGAATAAACAGCTCCCCTTTCCCCTACCAACTCTATTTTTGAGCTTTCATCCAGTTCTTATTAGTTTGTAAGTTCATATACATTCTATTTTTTTTTCTATTTTTAAAATAAATCTTTATTGTTCAGTTTATTACAGATGTTCCTCTTTTTTTCCCCATAGCTCCCCTCCACCTGATTTCCTAGCTAATAAAAGAGTAATGTGCAAATTGACAGTCACTCCAAAGATGTGACCAAATGATGGCTGCCCCCATTTGGACACAAGATGGCCACCACAAGATGGCTGGCAAGGGAGGGCAGTTGTGGGCAGTTGGGAGTGACCATACCAACAGAGGAGGGCAGTTGGGGGAGACTCAGGCCTGCAGGGGAGGGCATTTGGGAGTGACCAGGCCAGCAGAAGGGGGCAGTTAGGGAGAACTAGGTCTTCAGTGAAGGGCAGTGAGGGGAAACAGAACAGCAGGGGTGGGCATTGGGGGGGACCAGGCCAACAATACTTCCCTTCTACATTGCCTCCAAACCCTGTTAACTTTACAAAGTTCCTCTGTCTTTATTTATTCATTCTGTTGCTTGATTTCAATCCCAGAAGAAAAGGGGGCCTTCTTATCAAAGCTAACCTATGACTCTTAATCTCATTTATTCCAACTCTCTCTTTTTATATTTAAAAATATCCTTCTAAAATTTATATAAAAGAAAAATATTGTGTGTGTGTGTGTGTGTGTGTGTGTGTGTGTAGAGAGAGAGAGAATTCAAGACCCTTGGCTTCTCTGTCTATCTGACACTGTTAATCATTCCTTCTTTCTTGAAACTCCTCCTACCTTGACTTCTCTGATAAAATACTACCGTAGTTTACTCCTTTCCTCTTCCATTCATCCTCTCATCCAATGGCATAGCATCCATCTCCTACTCTATAAAAGACAAACTTGTTTTCTTCTCATATTATTTCTTGTCTCTTTATGTTTTTGAAAGTCTCATAAATCTTTACTTTCACCTGTTACCAATTTTAAAATCCCCAGTTTTACATACCCAACCATCTGTTAGACATTGTTGCCAATACTTACCAAAACTGAAAATCTCAAGATTTCACCATATTTAATCAAGAACATGCTCCTCCTTACTTATTTCTACTGATGATATATTCATTCTACCAATCTCCTATTCATGAAGCTTTGACTTGAATTCTCCCTCACCTTTACCAACCCCTACCTACCAGCACCACCATCCAATCATTCACTAGATTTCGTAGCTTCTGCCTGAAAAAATGTCTTGCATCTGACTTTTTCTCTTTTTTTATTTTTTTATTTTTAGTAGCCCCAATTCAATCCGGGCCCACAGTATCTATTACCTGGAATATTTATTACAAAAGTATTTCTAGACTCCATGGAATTCAGTTACAGAGTATGTGGCATAAAATACTGTGTAGACAAGAGTTCAAATGTCTACTTACTTATTCACAAGTATATTTTAAGCACCAACAAGTTGCCAGGTAAGGTTCAAGATTCTGGGGATGCAGCACTGAAAAAAATAAAATCAAGAAAGTCTGTGGCCCTAACTGGTTTGGCTCAGTGGAGAGAGCATCAGTCTGTGGACTGAAGGGTTCCTGGTTTGATTCCGGTCAAGGGCATGTACCTTGGTTGTGGGCACATTCCCAGTGGGAGGTGTGCGGGAAGCAGCTGATCAGTGTTTCTCTCTCATCAGTATTTCTAACTCTCTATCCCTCTCCCTTCCTCTCAGTAAAAAATCAATAAAATATATATATATATTTTTTTTAAAAAGAGAGAGAGAAAGTCTGTGAACTCCTGGAACTTATATTTTAGTGGCTATGTCTGGGTTTGAATCTTGGATCTAATATTTTTAGATTTATGACCTAACTTTTCTAAGCCTATGTAATTTTATCTGTTTAAAAACAGGGAGGAGAGGGCATGGGATATATTTACATATCCCCTGCAGGCTCTTTCAGGATATAGAAATTAGATAGACTGATGGTTCATGTAATTCATTCAATATGCATTAGCTCTTTTTTCTGACATGTATATTTTGTTCTTTCATAAGCTTACTTTACACACCTCTCATCCCACATATTAGGGTTCATTTTGTTTTGGCGCATAACCCTCTTTCCAATCTTTATATATAAAAGGCTAACATGTAAAGTGTTTTCTTGGGAGTTCAACTGGAAGACCGGGAGTTCTATTGCTTACTCTGATGTATGCTAACCACCAGGGGGTGGCACAGAACGATGGAAGGCCCTGGCTGGCAGCTGGCAGCTAGTGAAGGGAGGCCCCAATCAGCCCAGATCACTGGTCCGGCCTATGGACCCTACCCATGCACAAATTTTGTGCACCAGGCCTCTAGTTTATTACATAAAGCACAGGCTACACAATTTTCATATTTGCTCTCTTTTGTCATTCTGAAGAGTGTTTGAATTTGTAGCCATACTTTTTTAAGTATGAATCAGAACTTAAACCATAAAAGATATAAAGATTCTTCAACTTAGAATAAATTAAGAACAGTAATAAATATGAAAATAACTAGATTTCACTTTTCTTTGTAATTTTTATCCAAACACAAATGTTTTTCCCCAAATTAAAAGTATTAAATGAAAAAAAAACTCTCTCAAGTCACTCTCACTCTCGCTCTTGCTCTCACTCTCTCTTTCTCCATTAGAAACTAAGAAGAAAGGATCTTATTCAGATCTTAACTATATTTCTGGTTCATATCCAGTGGACAAGAGTAGAAAGCATTCATCCAACCAACAATTATTGAATGACTATGAAGTATCAGATACCCTTCCAAACTCTAGGGAAGTTCTGGCTCCTCTCTTCTGAAGCTTGCATTCCACGGTATGAAGCACTAGCTCTGCTGCATCTACTGGGTTTATGATAGTAGCCTACATGTGAATACAGATGTAACAGAAGATATTGGAGGTGATCTAGACAGTGTTCAGCCTAGTAATCTATATATTTGTCTTTCATTTCACCTTTTCTTTTCTTTTTCCAAATATGTTTTTATTGATTTCATAGAGAGGGAGAGGGAGAAAGAGATAGAAACATCAATGATGAGAAAGAATCATAGATTGGCTGCCTCCTGCACACCCCGTACTGGGCATGGACCTGGAATTGGACTGTGATCTTCTGGTTCATGGGTCAATGCTCAACCACTGGCCAGGCAATTCCACCTTTTTTGGGATGCCTTCAGCAACAAGGCACTCAGTATCTCACCCTTTCCATTTTTAACAGATTCCAACATTAAAAGTTCTCCAATTTTTTTTTTGGCTTTTCCAGAAAGGTATTTAAAGGTAGCTTTATATCTTTTCTTCAACTTTCCCAGTGACACACCCCTAAATTGAGCTGAAAACATTCAATCTTTTATTTATTCTAAATTTAATATTGTTATCAATATTGCCAATGTGACTCCAAGGTCCATACTATTTTAAATGGTTTCTATATATAGACTGGCTCAAAATATAATGAACCATTTCTTCCTACTTTGGTTCAAGCATTTCATGGTTGAAATAATTCTAAATGCCTTGGTCATCTTAACTGTTTGCTTCATATTAAGCCTTTGTGTCCACAGAATGTTTCTGGTCACCATTTCTCTTTACAGCTAAATGTGAGGGATGATGAAAGCAGTTAAGCCAGCAAGATGTTCTGATTTTATATCATATCTTGAGATTAAGTACAGAGTGACATGACTTAATGATTTGCATTTTAATTTGTCAAAATTTAGGACGTCCTTCAAGCCCAGAGCCAAAACTGGAGATACAAGCTTACAGGAAACTAAACAGTTCTATAATCATTCAAATAAAATTTTTGGCACTGTACTCATGTGAACAAGAACATTATATTAATATATTATTGTTATGACATTTGAAATATGGATGTTTCCTGGCAGGTAGGTTACAAAAACAACAGATTATACCTAAATATTTTTAAGACTTCTTGGAGAAAGCTGATTTCTTTCTTTTACATCCTGAATATTTGTTTTAAGTTATTGGAAATGCTAAAGAACTTGGTTTCTAAACTTTTAGAAGGATCCAAAAAGTCTCAGATCACCACATGATAATCAATGATCAACATTTATTCATTATAAAAAACAAATACTTTGTACTATATATATATGCTCCTTTGAAAAATTACAAAACATAATTAAGTCTTTATTTCTAATTACATTTTTTTCAAAAGTAGGGGTATTAGAAAATATGTGATATGGTTCCAAGTAAAATTATCCCATTGTTGAACCCACAAAGCAAAGGACATATAACAATGTACAGAAGGAAAAACTAGTTTCATATATGCATGACTATCTATTTAAGAATTACAGATATAACAGCAGTCGAAAGAAATCTTGGAATTCAATAAATGTTTAGAAACTTAAGATAATTAATGAGTTTAAATTTTTGAATTTTAAAATCCTTAATAATAAATGCTAAAATAATGACAATATTAATTATAGTGTTTACAAAGGCTTTATATATGCCTGGATCTTCTTGAAGCACATAAAATTAAAATAATGCAGTCACAATTTGTTTCTTAACTGTTTTATATTCAGTAATTTTTAATGAAGCAACTAAATTAGGCATAACTTAGTACAGCTTTAATGCAGTTATGATGAATCTATTTTACTTGATTAAAAAATGATAAAACCAGGGAGCCTTAAGTATTATCTTAAAAGATTAACTACTGTGTCAATTACAAATCTAGGGGAAAGGTATTTATAAAGGAATAACTATTCTGAACAGTAACTTCCTTTTGTTCATTTCTTTTAATTAAAGACTCAATCAACTTTCATTCTTACTACTAAAATTTTCCTAAATTACACATTGGCCAGGCTAAGTCAGTTTAACACTAGTGGAGGTTCAGCAAGTAATCCATTTTTTATTTAATCGGGGTAGGTAATGAACTACTTAGCAGTTTAGAGTGATCTAATTAACTAAATAATCACCAATTCTACATTGCATTTTGTGTTACATGACATAATATGAATAAATAGCAATAAATCAAATTATACGGGAACATAATGATGATGAGGCCTGCTTTGCTAACAGGTACATTGAGTAGAAGCCTCAATTCCTTAAGACTGAGTCCACGAAGCAAATATTTTTATCTGTCTTTTAGGATGACCAATTCACCAAAGTATTTACAAAGTTTCCAATTGTAAAAAGTATATATGATCATTTGTATGATATGTTTATTTTGTCCAATGAAAGGGGGAAACTTGCAAAGGAACAGTTTTTATCTATTTACCTAAGGAATACAAATAACTTTACCTACATTTACCGGTAATTGCCAAACTCCTCTAAATTTTAAGTGTCTTCCCGGAGAAATTATAATGAACAATTCCTCCCTCCTAAAGCCCTGCACCATGATCAAATAAACAGCACCACATGACCATACCTTCTGGCCTCTGCCTTTTACCTTCTCACTGAGGTAGTAGCTACACCTGCAAACTGGGGCTATTATCCTTGCGTTGTATAGCCCAACACCAGAAGGTTCTCCAAAGGCTAATACAAATCAATTTCTTTGGTAAAAAAAAAAAAGCATTAAAATTTTCAATTATCTTTAAAAACAGAAGAGATCTCAGTATTTTGGTTTTGCTTGTTTTTAAGTTTGGGAGCAGGGAGCATCTGAAAAGTGGTTTGAAAGGAAGCAGACTGGTACTTGCGTAGGGACTGCATTTTGGTGGCGCTCAAAGTGACGAAAGTTGATTTGCATTATTCTACCACTCTAACTGAAGCGTCCTGCCCTGGAAACCCTCGCCAGGCAGGAGTCGTTCACGGGGAAAAGGACTCTGCAGAGCGCTACCATAAATTCAAAACTAACTTTCAGAGGCCCACAGGCTTTGCCCAAGAGGGACGCAAGGTGGGACCTGCAGAGTCCCGCGGCTCTCGCCTCTGAAGGACCGGTCAGCATCCTCTCCCTCCTCCTGGAATCGGCAGTGAATGTCACCTGCACATCTGCCCGACTCTCTCTGTGGGTCCTTCTCGTCCTCTGCACCGTTAGGACAGTCTCTCGTGCCCATTTCCAGCCTCGGCCGCCTTCAGCTCCAGTGTCCTTAACCCCCGCCCCTCGCCACCAATCTGGTCCCCTCCCCCGTGGTCCCAGCCCCTCCGAGCACTAGCGGGCGCTGATTGGCCATGGCGCTGACAGGAGGCGGGGCCTGGAAGTCCCGGCCAAACCCGCCCCCGCGTATAAGCCCCTTTCTGGGCTCTCTTCTTTCCATCTCTCTCCTCTCTCTGTCTCTCTCGCTCCCTTCCTCCCTCTAACTGAACAGTGAACATTCACATTGTGGATCCGCTAACAGGCACAGATGTCATGTGAAAACGCACATGCTCTGCCATCCACACCTCCTTTCTTTTCTCTCTGTTTCCTCTTTTTTCCCCCCCTGGATTCTTCTCCCTCTTCTTTGTAACTAACAAAACCACCACCAACTCCTCCTCCTGCTGCTGCCCTTCCTCCTCCTCCTCCTCCTCCTCCTCCTCCTCAGTCCAAGTGATCACAAAAGAAATCTTCTGAGCCGGAGGCGGTGGCATTTTTAAAAAGCAAGCACATTGGAGAGAAAGAAAGAGAAAAAAAAAAGAAAGAAAGAAAAGAAAAACAAAAGCAAAACAAAACCCAGGCACCAGCCAGGCAGCACATTGTTTTTTTTTTCTTCTTTCAACCTTCCCGAAAACAAACAAACAACCAAACAACCATCAAAACAGTCACCACCACCATCATCAAAACTGTTCACCAAGCAGCGGCGGCGGCGGCGGCGGCGGCGGCGGCGGCAAACGTCACCCTCCGGCCACAGCGTCCGCCTCAATGGTTCTCCCAGCGGAGCCGCTCTGCACCGGCCACCGTCTTCCCTCGTGCTGAGCGGGATTTTCGGGCGCTCCGGGGTTCGGGCTGGGAGCAGCTTCATGACTACGCGGAGCGGGAGAGCGGCCACACCATGCGAGGTAAGCGAGCCCGCGCGGCCACGGAGGCTCTGTGGGCACCGAGGCTCCCCGGGTCCGGCCAGCTCCAGCCAGACGGGGAGCCGAGGGGGGAGTGCACCCAGACGGAGCGTCCGCGGTTGGCGGGACGCAGCCCGGGCTTGGTGTTCTCGGGTGGGCTACCAATGGCCTGGGCGTGGAAAGTTGTGGGGAGGTGGGGGTTGCCTCTTGGGAGTTCTGGAGGGTCGCGGGAGGGCGCTTTTGGGGAGAGAGGGGCGACGCTAGTTGCTTCTGCCCAGCGCTTGAGTTGCTCTGGACCTTTTTGCTAGGAGCTCTCGGGGCGGAAGCGGACGCGGGATGGAGGGGGAGCCGGCCGAGGGTAGGTTCTCATCAGCAGCAGCTGGAAGCGCCCGGCGCGCGGCGGTCTCGGCCGGGGTTGGACGCGCGGGGCGCACCCGCGGCGGGTGGGGCGGGAGCGCGCGGACACACACCCTCTCCGGGTTACAAAGCCGACCAGGGACCTGCGCGGCGGCGGCGGCGGCGGCGGCGGCGGCGGAGGCGCCCCTTCGTGGGAGTGGTAGGAAGAGGAGGGGGGCGGTGTCGCGGGGCAGGACCCGGCGGATTCGGGGATGGTCCCCAGCGCGCGTCTGTGGTGCCAGCGCTGCGCCCAGGCCAGGTCCGCGCGCCCGAGCTCGCGCAGACCAGGGACGAGCGCCGCCCCGAAAAAAGTTCTGCGGAGAAAGTTCCAGAGGAGAGGAGAGCCCGCGTCACCCCCGGTGGGAAAGGCTCTCTGTCAAAGGCCCGCTGCTGCAGGAGATGGCGCTGCGGCCAAGACCCCCGGCCGCGACCCGGGCGGCGCAGGACCCCTGGGCGAGCAGGCGGCGCGCTGGGAGCAGAGAGGAGACACCCGCTCCTGCTGCACTTTGGGGTGCTCAGGCGGCTCGCCCGGCCGGCTTTAGGGGGTTACTGTGTCCCTCTCCTCTGCTGCGGGGACGGACCTTCAGGTTTTCAGCGCGGTGTTGTCCGGACCCACTCTTTTCCACTTTCCACTTGGCCAACAACTTCACTCTTTTCTTGGAAGTCAGGACGGGTGCCCTCGAGCTACGAGGATCTGTGCAGCTCCGACTGGGCCCTAGGACTTGGGGTATACAAGCCCCGATCCCCCCAGTTTTTTTCTCTGGCCACTCTTTGGTCCTTTGGAAAGGAGAGGGGTCATCTCTTCGCCCCTGCACCCGTCCCTCCTGGTCCTCGCAACAGAAAGTTGGAAACGGCCAACTCGGGACCTTCCCACTTCCCTGACACGGTGGCAGGTGGGCTGGGCAGGAAGACCTTGAGAGAGTTAATCTGTAAACACCCATCGTTTCCCACTGAACTGTGTTCACCTGCCACTCTTTCCCCAGACACCTCTCTAGAAGAGACTTGGGGGGCTGTGTGCATGCCCCCACCCCCATCCCCACCTCTCAGGGGGTGAGCCCAGGCCTGGACGCTTAGGGCGGAGAGTGGGCTAGCCGGCTGTGGCAAGCAAGGAAAAGAGGAGGAGGAACGGAGAGGTTGTACAGGGAGGTGAGTGCGAGGAAGGTAGCTGAGGATGAGAAACAGGGATGTCCTATCGGGATGGTCTTGACTGATTCCCGCACTGGAAGTGGGGAGGGGTGGGGAGGAGGGCATGAGTGTAAGCTGGTTCCAGTTTAATGCCCCAGTTGGAGGTTTGGACACATGTTCCACTGTTTACATTCTCTCGGAAAACGAGTCTTTTTTTTTTTCTTTTCCTGTCCCATCTTATCACCATCCCCTCTCCTTTAGTTCTCTCTGCTGGGGTCTGGGACTGCTAGTTCGCCCTCCTTTACTCCTCCCCCCCCCCTTCCAACACTCCTCCAGTGTCTGGGTTCTTGTGTTCGGAAGGAAGGTCCAAAACCACGCACCACCTCAGCTCCGACTGGGTCCTAGGACCTGGGGCACACAAGCGGCTCACTTTCCCCTTAAATTGCAGAAAATAGGAGTGCCGGACTGGAGTGGAGGTAGCTGGATAGCGCTGCTCCTGAAGGAGAGCCGTTGGCCAGCGAGGATCTGGGTCCCACAAGGCTTCACTTTGGGGACTAAGCAGCCTGAAGGGTTGAAAGCTAGGCGCTAAGCTCTCACCTGCGTTCTAGAGGGCGCCACCCTTGCCAGGTGCCCAGGAGCGCTTTCAAGTTCTAACTTCAGGCGGTTAGGTGGCAAGCCATGGAGATAGAAACAAGCTTCAAAGGTGGTGGGATCTTTCTCGCTCTCCTTCCTTGATCCCTTACCGTCTCTCCTGAGCCATCCCTGTGTATTTCTTGAGGACCTTGACCTTCTGCGTCATCGGGGGCTGTTCTTTAAGGATGGGTTGAGAAAAGGTCCAGACTACTCAGAGGTCTTGTGGGACTCAGGGGTTGAACTTGAGTGTGAACTTGAGAAGTGAGAGCGGAAACGAGTCAGCTTTCTCTTGCGCCTGGGCTGCTAAGCAGCCTGTACTGGGGGGAGAGGGGCGGTTTTGAGTTCAGCCTCACTGTGTGCCCCCTCCATTTCCCCAATACTCCACACTACACATACGCGCGCTCGCGGGCGCGCGCGCACGCGCTCCCCATCCCCAGGGCGTCCCCAGCCCCAGCCAAAGCCTCGGCCTGGGCTCCAAGGCTTGCAGTTGGCGACTATTCTGAGTCTGGCCGGGAGTCGCAAACTTGGTCCTGGATTGAGTGGTCGCCTGCTCTCCGGACCAACTCAGCAAACCCACCCCCTACCTCCACCCGTCAGCTCCCAGTCTAGGATATTTAAGAGACTTTATCCTGAGGAACGCGCTGGGGTAAGAAAGGGGTTAAGGAGCTCTGATCTTTGAGGTCATTGTCCTGATCCACCGTGGAACTGAATCCCGGCCGGCCGGCGCTTTGACTCACTCTGGGCTGGCCTGGGGCGGAGGAGGTTGTATTTGGTGGCGCACAAAGCATTTCCCCCTTTGTCTGCTAGAGGGTACCGCATCGGTTCTATAGACGCTGCTTCTTCGTGGATTGCATTTTGGGGAACTTCCGAAGGCCAAAGGGAAGACTTGTAATTGGGTCCATCCATAGGCGAGAAAGGAGTAAGCCAAGGTGTGGGTTACAAGAAAGACTCCTTCCTGAGAGTCCTGTCAGCTGTTTGTGCTACAGGGGGGCCAAGATGGTAGGGTTTTTCAGCCCTGCCAGAGCAGAAAACCCTGCTTCCAAACACCAAGGCACAGATGTCCTGACAATCAATAGGTGATTGTGGCTCCCAGGATTAGAAATCTGGTTTTATGCTTGCTGTAAACAAGGATGGGGCTTGGTTTTCCTAAAGCCCAGATTTCATCTGTTCTATTCAAGTAGTTAATTTTTATTAATTGCCAACTTTAGGGGAAGGGGATAAGGACGCTTGCTTTCAGAGGTATGGCTGCCCTTCTGAAACCTGGAGCTCAGAATGTCCTCTGGCCAGGACTTTAGATCTCCTAACAAGTTCTTAATTTCCCCCACCTATTTCAATTAAATATCTCTAACAAACATTCCACCTCCCACAGTTAAAAAACATTATTGGAAGGACATCTCTGTCAGTAGACCATTAATAATAGTTCATTAAGTAATTATCAGTAAACTGCCTTTATTCCAAGAAAGATAAACATTCAAACAGTTTAAAGAAAAATCCTAAGGCTATATTTCAAATATTGTTGAAAAATATAGAGCCACAAACATCCCGGGTGAGGAACAAGTACATATTACGACACATACATACCTGACATCCTGGGCTTCTGGAATACATATAACACCCACCGAGCCTTTTTACTTTTCTGTATTTTCAGAGAATCCGAAATTGGGAAACCAGGATGGAATATAAAGGAAGAAATTTTGAGAAGCAGGCCTCATAAACATGAAGAATACAGATTAAACTCCTTTGTTAGCATTAATTTAAAACTTAGAAGTGGATTTTCCATCAACAACAGGATAGGTTTTGATCATTAGAGCACCCTTAAAAGATGGTTTCTTGAATCATAATTAAACTGGCTTATGTGAGGTTTTACTTTAACTTAAATAACATTTATTTTATACTCAATCAAATAGAGTGTTAACATTCATTTTGGTAACAATTTGTTAAATACCAAACTACTAACAGCCTTAAAAGTCCTCATCCAGGTGTGTTTTGCATTTATCGTAGTTTAAATATGAGACCAAATTTTACAGCACCAAAGATTTTATAGCACTAACTAGATGTGAAGTTTTAGGGTCTGTCTTCAAGAAAATGATATCCAAAGAGTGTAATATTACTACTTTTTTCTAAAAGTAGCATATGCAGAATTGTCCCATAAGTGTTTCTAAGTGATTCAATATAAGAAGTTTTTCTAGATAAAAATACAAGTAAAATTTTTTTCAGCTATTAGTTCACATTTTATAAACTTGTATCCACCTTTTATAAATATCATGTGACCTGTGTCATTTTTATACTTTTGCTACAATAGTCCTACAAATAAAAGTGTGACTCGCAACAGATTAACTAGATTTTTTTCACTGCAATAATAACATACTTCTAATTTAAAGTTCATTGCATATCATTCAACAAATACAGAGGTAAAAATTATTCTAGTAAATTATTAAGTTTAAAAAATCTATACATGTAGGTCTACTGGTACTCTGCAAATTTAATAAAGTGAGGTTTAAAATTGTGAATAGCATCAATGCCACTGTACATAGGTGAAATCCAAGCTTTACAGATAACTATATGAGGAGATAGGAGAATTAATGCCGAAGTTAAGGCCATCAAATTCTAGACAGATTGAAACAAATCAAGTTATGAATGCGTATGTTATTAGTGATAAAGTTATTCATGATTGAGGTGACTTAAAATATATTTTATATCATTTTAATATTATGAAGAGAGTTTATTGATTAAATAATTTCTGTATCCTATACAAACAAAAAACATGGACTCTAAATTACATTGCTATTAATGTAACTGATATTAACAAATCATTTTACTGATATGTTAAAATATACAGAAAAGGAAGTATTAGTAATGGACATTGGGCTTAGTAATTACGTGTTTCTTATTCTACATGTAATTTTACTATCTCATTCATTATTATCTAAAGAATAAAGTAAACGAATGAAATAAGTCTTTTTGTAATGTAATGAATGGTGACTGTTGGTAAAGTATTATTCCTGTAATTTTGCAATCATCTTCCAAATATAACTTCTTGCAAATATTTGTCTTACTTTGAATAAAATCTCTGACTTAACAGAATCTCTAGCAAATAATAGTATGTTTTGGAGGCGACTGTTGACATACACTGATACACAATATGTATACGTATGTGCCTATAACCACCAACTCAGGCAAGAAGAATGAATATTTGAAAGAGGAAATCATTCTTATCTTTGCTTTCACAATCCAGATTTCCAAATTCAAACATATTTAGAGAAACACAACCAACTTTCCAGAACATTCAAAAAGAAGAATGAATACATGTGATACTTGAGTCGCAAAAAAAAGAAACTGTTAATAGCATCTATTTATAAATAATCTACACAAAATTCCATTATACTACCTAATGATAATTAGAAAGAAAAAGAAATCAAAGAATTCAGGTCTGCCAAATAAATAAAATATTCCCTCCCAAATTAAGCAACAAATTCATAGATAACAAGGCTTATGCATGATTTTGAAGGATGTCTCCTTTGTAGCACAAGACAAAGGGAGCATAGAGGAATAAATATTGATTGAACTAATCATCTGATGAATAGAAATGAGATTTACCAGTGCACCAATATAATAGGCTATGTTAACTAGTTCTTTCATAGCGCATATGCTGCCCTTTCAACCCCTGACCCCATCCATTCACTTCTTAATGAGGGAAACCACAGGTGTTATAACGGCATTTATAGTGAATCAAGCTAAATATAATAACAATGTGGTTAACTAATGGCATGGGGGGTAGATTCTTAGGAAAGGAAATATTGTGATAACAGTGTCACAAAATTATTATGCATTGCAGTCCACTTAGAATTTTGGCTTGCTCAGTTTATCTTTTAAAATATAGCTAAGAGGACATCAATAAATTTTAAATCCTAGATTTGCTGTCTCCATAATAAGTACAAGTTCATTAGTGCTGCTTATATAAGGAGTTAAAATTCTATTCAACATATATTTTACCTACATTGTCTGATATATCACATAGTAAGCATCCAGAACATTTAAAAAATAACAGAGGGTTTAATATTTTATATTAATATAACATGCCATTTTTCTTCATTAGTTTTTATTTATAAATATTGGAAACAAAACATACCTTTGTAATAATTACATGATACATTTTGTTTAAAATTACATTAGGATATTCTTGGCTTAAGCATGTGCCACTAAATGAATGTGTCCCCTTTTGCAAAAACATGAGGGGAAACAGTTGTTTAAAACACGCTTTTATAAAGGAGCAAAAGTAATTTGCTTTGACTTAAATGTGTTCACTTCTGCTTAGTGAATATTTTATTCACTGGTTGGGTATGCTGACTTCGTAAATTACTTTACTAGACAAGGTTTTAGTTGATGACATTTTTTATATGATTAGTTATCATATCATGTGGTCCAGGGTTATATTTTTCTAATCACAAAAAATCACAAATATAAGCAAAGAAAGAGCAAATTGATCTGGTTGTTTACCAAATTATACTTTTTGGTACTAGCACACAATATTTTGTACTCATGTAAATTCAATATCCTGGCATTGTGGCACATAAGAAAGATTTGGGATGCTTAAGGAAAATGCTAGATAGGTTTTATCTCAGAACAAAGCTTTTTTCCCATGCATATTACGACAAGTCAATTTTAAAAAATTGTTAAGCATTCTCCTTTTTACATAAATTTCATTACAATTATATTGTTATCATGTAACAACAGCAGTTACACACCATTTTAATTTCAGATTAGAAGTGCAAAAGGTTCTCTCTGATTTGGACACAAAATTATCTTTAAAAAAGAAACATCAAAAGCTTTTGTAAAAGGCCTTGGCATTTATAACCATTACTTGGCATGAATATTAGTGTTGCAAAAACATTTGCAGATATTGTTCTATTTTAGTTTTCTGACTAGTCTATAAAAAATATTTTCAATTACAAATTTTTCTCCTTCTTATTTGGAACCAAGTTTGATTCTCTCCTGTTCAGAAAACTTTGTCAAATTTATCGATCAACTTATTTCTAGCAGCCCAAATTAAAATATACTCTTGAATATGTGAGAGTAAGATCATCTTCTCAATGTTTCTCCTTTCGGTTTTAATTTAAAAAGAGATAAACTCAAATATTTCATCTTTTACAATTATATATATATATATCCAAATAGAAATGTATGTGATTCATATTTATTTATTCATAATATATTTATCTAATCAAAGCCAGGCACAGAACTGGGCTCAAGTTGCTAAAATATAGTCAACTGGTGAGGCTCTGACAGTTATAAACAAAGCAAGAGCAGAACAAAATACAGTGAGACATTATCAGAAGGTCAGAACAGCTCTCACAGGAGAAGGGCCTCTAAGGATGAGGAGATTTCCATCTTTTGATTAATTTATTCATCATAAATGAGGTGATTTAAGTTATAGTTTGTGGTATTCCTCGTTGCCTTTCATACTATATGAAAGCTTATTGGCTAGAACTATTCCAAAAAGAGCATATTCTGACATAGAGAAAGTAGTGGTATTGTTCTCAAATGAAACTTTTACTAGCACAATTTAAAAAAAAAATCTCTAAGGTAATTCTTAAATTCAAAAAAAAAAATGTACCAAAGGAGACAAATATTGGTGTAAGGAAGAGAGTAACTTTCAAAAAAATTAAAAAGTACCACCAGGAAAAAAAAGGAAAAAATACTTTATAATAGCCTTATATGCTTGTTTTTTATAAAAGAAATTATTTTTGTAAAATAAGAAAATGTCTGATATATATTGAGTTTCATGTTCTTTGACATTTAAGGTATTACCTAAAAATAGCGATATCTGCTCCAGAGAGTATCTTAGATTACTAGATATCAGGAAGAATAAAATTCGTGGGAGTAAGCATTGAGGGCCACACTAATATTCTTTAAAACTCTTACATTCCAAGAACTTGGATAAAGGTTGAACTATGAATATCAAACTATAAAATCAATATATAATGGTCTTACAGACTTTTGAGCTATTCTCTCTCTCTTAAGCATCTTTAAGGAAGAAAAATCCTGGACTCCTAGACAGTAACAAAAATGTGAGTGTGAAAAGCCTCTATTGGCCGTGTTCATCCCAGCATTATCTATGGGTAAAGTCACTAATCGGCCAAAAAAATAACCACTACAATTCACAATTAGCCTCTTTATTTTGAAGTGATAATTTGGCATTCTAGTTTTGAATGTTAGTTCTTGCGAGTTTAGTTAACCTGAATCCTCAGGCTAAGGTCTAATCCACTCTAAAACACTGGCAAGATCAAGTTTCTGAACCTACAAAGCTGAAAACCAGATCTTGGTCTGGGGAGAAGTCACACAAGTAAATGTCACCATTTGAGACATCCAGGCAGCCAAGTGTCACTCTTAGTCATAACCCTTTGCTTTAGCATAAGCCTCATCTTCACATTTCTACATGGTGAGTCACGGAGTCGTGTATTTTCAGTCCTGAAAAATAGATATGTTTTTTAATGCTGATTATTAATTAGAATTTATTAGGCCAATGAAGGCATTTTTGTCTGTTGTAACATCCTGATATGGCTATTATACTTGATCTGTTTACTTCTTGGACCTGAAGAATTTAAGAAGTGGCTGAATGACCCCATTTCTTGGGGCTTTTTTTTATATATATATAAAAGTGAGAGGTTAAAAGAGAGGATGCTAACTTTGAAAAGCTTTGAGTGAATAGTTATTTAATAAGGCAACTGGTTTTCTGGATGCCTCTTCCCTCGCCTGCTATTGTAGTTCCTCCGATGCTCATGTTATATGAATGGACACATACACCACTTCACGTTATGCCTGGGCCAGTGTGCTCCTCTGTGTGATAAATGGAGACTGAGTTTTTGGAGAGAATGGTTTTATTTAACATGCTTTATATAAAATACATCTAGATTTTTACCCTAGTTTTTATGAAAATCGGCCTATTACTTAGTAAATATTAAACCACTATTTTGATCTTTCCTTGACAAAGGTTTTTCAAAGACAGTCTTGTCAAATAGGGTCAGAATGTGTTGTTGCTTGTAATTCTGAGAATATACAATTCAGACAGTAGTAGTATTTTTATTTGCCTAAATAATGTAATAAAAATAATTAAAACTAGTTACTTATCAAACTACATTTAAAAGATGTTTAATTTCACCTGTCCAAGGCATGGGTCTCAAAAGTGTTTCCTGTGCATTCTATCTCACTAAAATGAAAACCCATATTCTAAGTTTCTCAAATAAAAATTTCATGTTATAGCTTGAGACAGAACGAACACACAAGTCATATTTTATCATCCAGCAGCTGCTAGCTTCTAGATTCCAGAATCAAACAATAACATCCAAGTTTAAAGAACTTAGACATGTTGAGTTTCTAATGGGTAATTGGCTGTGATTGTCATTGTCGGGTCAAATAATAAAAATACTATATAGAACATTTTTTATTAAATTGTACATAAGTTGTGCCTGGCACATAGGGAAGGAATTAAACACTTTTTTAAAAAAAAGAAAAAAAGAAACCTTGTCCAAATTCCCACAGTTTTTAAATATGAGCAAATGCCACACAGTCTGGTTGAATATAGTAACATTTGTTCAGAAAAACACATCACATCATTAAGGTGCAGTGTTTTAAGGCAGTAATTTGTTTTTGTTTGTTACAGAAACAAAATATTTCAGATAAGTTTATGTAGAAATTTTTGTTTGCGCTACAATTAAATTTAAAACAGACCAATATTCTGTGTGTTGTTTTTCCCCCTCTTTAAATACTGACTACCACTTAAAAGGCTTAATTCTAAGCACTTTTACCCTTGGAAATATATTTTCATTCTTGTGATTTAAAAAAATAAAGTACAAAAGAACAGGCTTTTGGCATACCTTTCCAAGAGAAGATCAGAAATATCAATAGTATGCTAATAAGGTAGCATTAATACCTTCCAGTTGTGTTTTTGTTTTATTTTGTTTACTAATATTACTGAAGGTTAATCTGATAGCCACCCCTCTCACAATAAATTGAAGTTTATCTTATTGATTTTAGAAAGTGTTTTTTGGTAATGAAATAAGTTTCTGAATTTCTTTCCACCGAAATTTCATTTATGATCTTGGAAAGGTTATCTCACATGGTTGATATGAGTACTGATTTAAAGGCAAAGATAGACATTCTTTTAGTCATTTTACATGGCAGAGTTGCAGGTGACAAACCTCCTCTCCTCCCCCCCATAGTGAATCAGGTTTAAATGTGATTCCACAAATCTTGATTATTGAGTACTTACTATGTATAAGAGGTGATGCCTTCTAAGACAAAAGTCTCAAGCACAACAAAAGTGGTTTCTTGTAAAATCCTAAGGAATTTCTTAGATAATTTTTGTTTCACTTGAATTTCTTAAGTGTCCAGTGTCTGTAATCTCTTTTTTCCTAAATGGGAAAGAATTGATGAATGACTTGTCCAGAATTATTTGTTAAAAGAAATAGAGACCAGAATTTGACTTCAATCAGGGGCTTCTGACTCTGAGTCCAGTTCTATTTTCATTACTCTCTGCTTTCTCCCTTAGGCTGTACTATTTTTTGTCACCCCTACACCCACAACAGACATCACTAATCAATCATGACATTAATACCTGCGAAGTCCAGATGCAGTCTCCATTTGGCCAGCATTGGCCCTCAGTAAAACTTTTTACCAAAACTCTCAAGAGTGTTTGGACCATATGTAGAATAAATAATTTTATAGTAAAGCCATTTTAGTCAGAAAAAATTTTTAAAATAAATATAGAAAAATCTACAGATTCTGAATAGTAACTGGTCAGTAAAAATAATAACTAAGTTAAAGCACATACACTAAAATTTTTGTTACCATAATTATCCCCTCAAAGTTTTTAAAATATGATTTCATAAACTCAAATATGCCTTCATTTAAAGAGATTTCAAGTTTTAAGTAAAATTGCATATTTACAGAGGATTCTTCCACTAAGATCCTAATGTTTCTGCCTCTGCTTTAAGGAAGGAAACAATGTTAGAGAGATAGCTATAAAGACTGTTGTGTCTCAATATGACATTCTTCTTCATTCAGTAAGCAGCGTGCACTTACCTTATAGTTTATAATGTTAATCCGCTCATTTGTCTCTCAACTTGTCAATTCTCTCCTCTGGTTTTTATGTTTGTCAAGAGGGAGATTATTCTTGGGCATATTTCAAGTCAAACAATGGGTTGAATAATCTACCATACCACCTTTTACCTACCTGTGTTTAACTGATTCTGTCTGATTGGGATTGAAAGTCTCATCAGCACACCATTTTATCAAAGGCTTATTATCATCCTATTCAATTTTATGTTTTTTACAAGCATAAAGCATTTTCTTAAGGTAAGAACCTTGACAACATTAAAAAGGTGCCATGTATAATTGTGCCTAGCAATATAAAGAAAAAATGCAATTATATTTGACATTAATTCTAAATAAATGCAGAACTCTGCTCGGCCCTGACAATATTGCGATTTAATGTGTTTTGCATTTTGACTGAAACATAATATTCCTTACATTAAACTATTATTTACATGGTTAAATTAAGTCCATTTCAAATTAAGTCCATTCACATTTCCTTAAAAGTACATTTATTAGTTCACTGTTACTGATTTTTCAGGCCTCTTCAGCATATTCCATGCTATACAGACATAGCTAGAAACATCATTGTACCCCATCATTTATTTTTTAGCACTCAAATTGATCTTATTATATAATGGTCCTAACTCCCACAATTCAACTGACTATAGACACTAACATAAAGAAAATGGATTGCATCAGAATCTGCACTGGATTGTCTTCATCTTATACTAAGCAATCCTGTATCCTATCTAATAAAAGAGTAATATGCAGATTGACCATCACTCCAAGGCACAAGATGGCTACCCCCATGTGGACACAAGATGGCCAGCAGGGGAGGGCAGCTGGAAAGGACCAGGCCTGCAAAGGAAGGCAGTTGTGGGCAATCAGGCCAGCAGGGGAGGACAGTTGGAAGGGACCAGGCCTGCAAGGGAGGGCAGTTGGGGGTGATCAAGTCTGCAGGGGAGGGCAATTAGGGATAATCAGGCTGGCAGAGGAGGGAAGTTGTGGGTGTATGGGCCTGCAGGGAAGGGTATTTGGAGGGGGACCTAGGCCTGCAGGGGAGGGCAGTTAGGGTGACCAGGCCCATAGGGGAGAACAGTTAGGGACAAATAAGTTGGCAGAGGAGCAGTTAGGATCAATTAGGTTGGCAGGAGAGTGGTTAGGGGGTGATCAGGCTGGCAGGCATAAGCAATTAGGGGCAATCAGGAAGGACGGAAGGTGCAGTTGGGAGCCAGCAGTCTGGATTGTGAGAGAGATGTCTGACTGCCTGTTAAATGGGCAGTTGGACATCCTTTAAGGGGTCCCAGATTGGAGAGGGAGCAGGCTGGGCGAAGGACATCTTCCCCTGCGCATTCCCCCCCCCCATGCATGGATTCCATGCACCGGGCCTCTAATTTTTAATAATATCACATTGGGGGAAAAAAAAGAAGTAAGCTTGTCTCAGGTGATTCTCTTTGTTTTACCTCTTACAAAATACCTTCTTGGCTAGGTCTGTCTTTTAGAAATTTCAGTATATTTCTTCAGACTCATTAATTCTGTCAGTCTTTGTACTGTGACTGCTTTTAAGGAAAATTCTGAAAACATTTTTAAAAGAAACTCAGTAAACTTGAGAGGAGCTGACAGATACAGTCTCATCTTTTTATAAATGTAATAGCAGGGAAAATTAATAATAATATCTTCTCTGTGTTTAATGCTTTATAGCTCTCAGTGAGCTGCCGTAGATGCCCTTTGGGTGATCCACACAGCAACCTTGTAAGCTATGCAGGGTAGGTATGAATAGAAATGTGCCCTGGGTAGCTAAGCCTAAGAAAACCCCAAAATAGAAAGAGTGCTTTTTAAGAGTTTAAAAATGCAGTCTCAACACCCTAGAAAACAGTCCTAAAATAAAAATCAAACATTTTTTTATAAAAAGAGAAAATATAAATGGCTAGTAATAATTGGAAAGGTACAGCTCAACTTCACTTATTAAAGAAATTAAAACACCTGTCAAATTATGGAATGGAGTGATGAATTGGACACCATCATGTTCTAGAGAAGGTATTTATATTGGTACAGTCATTGAGCCTATACACTTAAAAATGACCATCTTATTTTGCCCAGTAGTTCACACTCTAGGAGTCTTTTCAAAGGAGATAAATTAAAGTAGCAAGAGCATATACCTAAAAGAAATACAGTGGTACCTCGAGATACGAGTGCCCTAACATATGAGATTTTTGAGATACGAGCCGTCGAGCGAGCGATTTTTGCTTTGAAATACGAGCAACATTTGAGATAGGAGTAATCGCACAGATTGGCCGGCTGCACAGGACCCACCAGTTTACCTCAACTCAAGCCGTCTCATAGTTTCCCACACCTCAAGGTTACGGAACGAATTAAACTCTTTATCTCGAGGTACCACTGTATAGCCTCATTATGATATTTACAACAATATAGGAACACTTTGGTTTACTGTTCTCTATGGCACACTTTGATTTTGTAGGTACTCACTGTCAAACACTACATATTCACTGTGTATGAATATATGTCACTAGTATTAAGTATTTATATAAACCTGACAATGTGTTTTAGGTCCTAGGGTTAAAATGGTGATCAAAAAAGATATTATCCCTGACCTCACTAAACCTAAAGACTAATATAAAGGTTGGAATGCAAAATTACATATACTATCTGATCTAAATTATATAAAATGCACAAAAATTTGAAGAAAACATATAATTTTTAAAATTACCTTGGGATCTTAAGATATCAGGTAACAGGTTTTCTTATTTATTACCATTTCTGTTCTTCCCAAATTTTCTACACATTCTCTGTAGATTAATCCTAAATGTCAAATTAAGTGCTCCAGCATAGTAATAAGGCTATTCTTTATCCGCAACTTATTGTATTTTAGCTCATCCATTTGCCTGAGGTCAGTTGGCATGATAATAAGGTTAAGGTTGAAAGTTTAATGGATCATAGACAAACTTAACTTATTTAATATTTACACAACTATTCACTCATTCATTACAAAACATTTATCAAGGATCTTTTATGCACCAGGCACTACCTTACGTATTAAAGATACAGGGTGAATATGTTTCATTTCTATCCTCTAAAGAGTTTAAAGAGTCTAGTCTTCTTGGAAGCATATGCTGTAATTTATAATGAATAGTGAAAAATGGCAATAATAATAATAATAATAATAATAATAATATACAACTTAAAAAACTTTCCCCATCATTAGGAAAAGAAGGGTTCTGCCTGGTTCATTTCTTAAGGGTAGGTTAATATTGCCCTTTTTGTCTCTGAAGGCTCATTTTGATTTGAGAAATATATTGCTTCACATGTTGAAGGAAAGATAAGAATAGGATACTCATATAGAAAAATTAATCAACTTGCCTTCATTTTACCTCAATTAAACTAGCTCATATCTAGCTCCTGACAACACTGTGGGGCTTCGCAATCCTTAGAGATGTTAAAGAACACCAGCACAGACACACTTAGATCTCAAAATATAAGGATATGGAGGATGCATTGATTCCTATTGGTGGGATTGTGGGAAATTTTAAAATATTGCTATGCTTTAAGATAAATGAAGAATCTGATTTGCCCTTAAGGCTACTGGAAACTTGTTGGTACTTAGAGCAGAATTCAAGTATGATGTTCACTGCTCAGGTGGTTTTCATTCCTGGGCACTCATACACTTAAGTCAATGGTTCAAAACAGGTGCAATTTTGTCCCTATCATTTTGACAGTTTGTACTAAATCTATTGGAGTGACATTGTTTAATAAAATTATATAGGTTTCATGTGTACAATTATATAGTACATCAACTGAATATTGTATTGTGTGTTCACCACCCAAAATCAAATCTCCTTCCATCACCATGCTATATTTTCTTCTATCTTCTCCCACCCCCTTCTCCTCTATAATCATCATGCTGTTGTCTATATCTATGAGGTTTTTGGTGTGGTATTATTTTCTTAATCCCTTCACTTTTTAAACCCAGCCCTGCAATACTCCTCACCCCCAACATCTGTCAGTCTGTTCTCTATCTATGAGTCTCTTTCTATTTTGTTTTTAGTTTATTTTGTTCATTAGATATCACATATGAGTGAAATCATATGGTACTTATCTTTCTCAGACTGGCTTATTTCACTTAGCATAATGCTCTCCAGATCCATCCATGTTATTACAAAGGGTAACATTTCCTTCTTTTTTATGGCCAAGTAGTATTCCATTGTGTAAATGTACCACAGTTTTTTTTATCCATTCATCTACTGATGGGCACTTGAGCTGCTTCCAAATCTTGCCTATTGAAAGTAATACTACAATGAACATATGGGTGCATATATTCTTTCATGTTAGTGTTTCAAATTTCTTGGGATATATTCCCAAAAGTGAAATTGCTGGGACACAGGTCTTTTGACACATTTGGTCATGTCAAGAGCCATTCTTGGTTGTCACAAGATGCTCCTGGCATCTAGTAGGCAGAGGTCAGGAATGCTGCTAAACATTCCACAGTGTACATGACAGCTCCCCAAAACAAATTCTTCTGCCCCCAAAATATTCATAGTGCTAAGATAAAGAAACACTGTACTAGGAATAAATGAAGGCTTTCTAAATGCAATCCCATTACAGAGAAACCTGGTTCCTTTTTTTTTCACCTTCCCTTTCCTAATAACTCCACTTTCACTGCACAAAAGAAAGACCAAACTCTCACTTATTTCAAATAATTTCATTATGTACATGGTTGCCAAGATGGGAAAAATTTTCATTGCACTAAATCTAGGGACAATTTGAAATAATGATTTTAATACTGAGAAAGGGAATGATCCTAATGAGTGGGCAAAATATTTTTGTAAATTGGGTACTTTTATGTCATTGCTTTCAACAAAAATTAAAGACCTAATAGACTTGGCAGTTATAAATCATTAAAAGTTGTTTGGATGATAGAATGCCATGTGATTTGAGACATATAGTTCAGAAGGCATTTAAAGAAGTGAGTTAAGTTTCTGTGGCAAAATTAGTTCCACTTGCATGTACAGTAATTATGCAAATATGTTTTTCAATACTTAAATTTCTAAAATGCTAAACTCTATTACAGTGTAGTAGTAACTAATAGACAAGTATAGGTTGTAGAGTTAACTGGAAGAAAAAAAGAGCCCCATTTGTCTTATTAAGAATTGAATTTCCTTTAAATTTATGTTTAGTAAATATAGAATTTGTAATATATTTGTGTAATTCTTATCAATTGTGATTTAGTGATAATGATAACAATAAATCAATCCAGAAGAAATTTTAACACTTAGGATTCATGTCTGCAGGAGGAGGGGGGTGTTAAATATAAATATAAACACATATTTTTATTGCAGAGAAGTATAACCATGTGATTAATAAAAGACTTTCAAATATAAAAATTTGATATTAGAATAAAATTGTGTGTGAGTAGTGAAATGAAAATATGCATTTAAGGAGAAAATATAAATAGTAAAATTTTTATTACAGAAGTCCTTATTTATGATTTTCTTTTCAATTATATCATATGGATATCAAAACACTTTCAGATTTAGATCTCATTAATATATTTAAAGAGTGATTAGTCAGTTTTATTATAAAACACATCATCTAAAATGCCTCAGAATTGCATCTTTTTGCAGTGGTATAGTATAGTATAGTGGTATAATATAGTAATATGATAGTCTGCTTTTACAAGAGTTCTAGGTTGAAGGGGAATGCTCCAACACAATTTCTAGTTCATGGTGGTTTGCCCTGGTTTTTTTCCTGGTCCTAATTGTTGGCATCCTAATTGCTTCGGAACTGCATTAGATTGAGTACCTCGGTAACAACTGTTTCAAACTCTAAGAAGAACCAAGAATAATAAGCTGTTCTCTATGAACTTCTCTGAGATGATCAGGCACAGTCATACCTGAGAGACGTGGACAATAATCAACTGTCCATTTCACCCATGTTTCTAAAGTTGCAATGGTCTGTAGAAATTCTATATGTTCACCAATCTCAGAATCAGTGGTGTAAAAACAATATCGTCCTCAAAAGAGAGGTACTTCAGGACATTCCAATAAATCAGCAGTCTGCAAACTTTTTCTGTAAAGCCCAGTTAGGAATATTTTAGACCTTATAGCCCATGTGCTCTCTGTTGCAACTACTCAATTTTGATGTAGTAACACCAAAGCAGCTATAGTCAATATGTAAATGAACAATCATGGCCATGTTAATAAAACTTCATTTATAGAAACAGATGGCAGGCTAACTGTGGTGGGCAGTTGCTTGCTGACCTCATACTAGACTGTCAATTTTCTGAGGACAGGATCCACATCTTATTGAGTTTTGTATTCCCATCACCCAGCACAAAATCTGACATCAAATAAATGTTAAGTAACTGAATGAAAGTTTCAAGACTTAAGAGGGTAATATATATAAAATATATGCTGAAATACCACAGAGGAGAATAAGCAAAGAATTATAAACCTCATAGAGCTTAAATATTAGCCAAGGAGATCTATTTCTAGAAGTACTAGGCAGCTTGGCCACAATTAATAGAATGAGTCTGTTGTATATTATTTATACACATACCTCTGTTGAATAATTAGTTAATATTCAAGTATAACTTCTTATATGTTTATCTTCTCTATATTTTTAACTCCTTGAAGTCAGATATCTTTGAAGGCCCACCTCTAAATTCTATATCTTATCCACACACAAAGGTTGTTGAAACTTAAAATTAATTATGGATGGGGAAAGGTAACCCAAAAAATGGCCAATTAGCTAATTGGTCAACAAATATTTGGTGTTTCTAGTATGTTCTAAACATTATGTAGTTGTTGGGCGACATTCAATGAACAAAATATATTTATTAGAAAAATAAATATTACATAATATTAGTGCTTATTATCTGGCATATCTGGGTCTAATTTCTAATAAATGTTAACTCAGTGGATCCTCACAGCAAACTTGTGATAAAATAGTGTTTATTATTAAGTTTATTTGATAAGTGAGGAAACTGAGATACAGAAATGTTAAGTAAGTTATCCAAAAGTTACTTATGGATAAGTAACTTATCCAAAAATCACTCATCTAGTAAATGGCAAAACTGGGATTCAGACCCAGGCAGGCCACCTCCTGAGTCTATGCTCTTAACCATTGCAGAATGCTGTCACTTTCTTAAAGTAGTAAACTCCTGAGGTTTCTAAAGGACTAATAATACAATACGATATGTAATTGCCCAAGGACCCTATAACTGGTAAAATCGAAATGAGTTAAGAAGTGAGAGGGTTAACGTTACAGTGATAAGATGAACTTTGTGGGAGGTTGCATTGACCTAAACCTTCACATTGGGCAGAATTTTATCAGCAAGGAATCTTAAGAAGCTTTTCAAGTGGAAGGACAGAGTGAACAGAAGTTTGGGGACAACATTGTAAGGCAGAATGTGTATATCACCCCAAATGAAACAAAGTGTAAAAGAAGAAACTGATTTTTACTCCACCTTTACTATGTGTCAGATTATGTCCTTGAACACATAGGGGGCTATTTACCATCCCAGACATGAAAATGGGACTGTCAGGTTTCAATCCAGCCTTTACTGCTGTGTGGGTGGATCTGGGCAATTTACTTAAATTATTTGAGTCTAAATTTTTTGTATAATGAATATAAATACCTGCATCATGGGGTCATTGTAAGGTTTGAATTACATGAAATAATAGTATGAAGTATTTACATAGTGCCTTGGTATTTAATCCTCATTAAATGCTTTTATTTTTGTTCCTTAATATTTATTGTCACAAAACAATGCGAAGTGTTGTCTCTATAATGCAAATGAAAAAAACAACAACAACAACTAACATTCAGAGAGTTCAAGACCAACATATGCAACATGTATTTAATTTTTCCAGTAGAATGGGCTTCTCAGAGAGTTCTCATTGGGAAGTAGAGATTTAGTTAGATAGAGAAAAGAATTGAGAGATGCTGAAATGTCAAATTAAAAGCTTTGTTATACTAAGATGAATTTAGAATGTTGAGGCTCTAATGTTTGAACTTTGGAAAAAAGTAAATATATGACCATATACCTGGTTTAAAATTTGCATTTAACAATGTAGGGGTCACTGGATAAAAAGAGGAGTCAAGCAAAGTAGAGAGAGGGGGTCTGAAGAGTTGGTCTGGTGTATGCCCATGTCACAGGTTTAGCTGATCTCTCAGATGCCCCCTTAGACCTCTCTCAAACTAAATGTCCTCACTTTCACCTAACACGTTTTAATGTACCTGGCAACACGATTTTAAAACATTGAGTACAGCAATGCATCCAATTCCAGAGAAGAAACTCAAGATTACTATGATAGTTTGGTGTGTTTTTTTCTTACATTTTATTTACATTTGTTCAGCGAGATCTGGTTGAAAAGCTTATAGACTCAACATTTACCAGATATAAATTGTAATGTTTACCCACATTCCATCCTACTGAATGTTATTATACTCATCAGGTATTTTTGTGTAGTGGGTTTGTTTGTTTGTTTTTTGAGAGGGGGTTGTTTCTTGTTTCTTTGTTTTTGTGGTTATGGGATGTTGATCTGTCCTTTTGGGGGAGCTTACCACTTTTTAAATGGGAACTATCTAGTATTTCATTTTACTATACTTTGCACACAATCTTTAAAGATTCCACCAAATTTTTTTCTTTCTTTCTCTTCTTCCCACTAAAAATTAAAACTTCCATTAGAAAGACTCCTCAAACATTTCATTTGAATCTATTTTCAAATATACACCGCAAAATGCATGTATGGTTAAAAAAAAAAAAACCTCGAGTTCTCCATTATTATACCTTATAATAAACAAATGCATGTATTCATCATTTAATTTTTAGGGTTCCTATAGGGAGTTCATAATTTCAATGGTACTTTCTGCCATAATGGAAGATACTGACATTAGGAGGTCTAAATTGTTAAACTTATGTAACTTGTATTATACTCAGCCCAGCATCTTATGATCTAATTAAATACAAACCTAGTCAGTTGGCAGAAAAATAGTATTATGGTGCAGATATTAGCACCTTGTTAGCAGTCCAAAACCTGCTTTCTCAGGCAGAACCTATTTCTGAGTGCAAAGTTTTATATAGATAAAACCTATAATGTTTGGAAGGTATTTGATAAATTTGTATTTGAATGGGGAGGAAAGTATTTTCTACTGGACATTTTAAGTTAAAACAAAGAAAAACCCAGTCCAGTATTCTTAAAACACAGTGGGCATAGTCCCAAACCATTACTTTTCAGGTTCCAATTTTTAGAAAAGGTAAAGAAATTTATTAATTCATGCCACTATATGATAACTGATTATATGAAATACATTGTAAATGTGTTATCTAAATGTCTTTTAAGGTTTATGTTCCCCTCATATTAATCTGTATTTTTTCATCATCATCCCTAGTTTTTATTGATCATTTATTATGTGCTGGGCACTGTTTGGCGTACTTCATATTAATTACCTTAGTCGATAATTAAAAAAGAAACTCCTTGAAATTAGTGATAGGTTTTCTTGCACATTTCACAGCTAAGAAAAATGAAGCATGGAGAGAATAAGTAACTTGTCCAAGGTCACCTGGCTAGAACCTGGAGGAGCCAGGATTTGAACATCAGTTCTAAACAGCTGTGCTGTCTCCTCCTTGCACCCACTTATGGTCCAAGGATGCTGCAAGCTGATTTCTTCCTTGTGTTCTGTCTTGTCTATCTTAGAGGCCCTTCCTGGGGTACACCACTTATAGATATCTCTTTGACTCTACCCAACCCCAAGCTAGGTGAATAGTCTGGGAAAATGAACTGCCCATTTAAGCCATGCACAATATTAAAACATCCCTCCTTGGCACCATTAATGAAACATCTGCAATGAGAGGCTGATTATTCAAAATCACTCAAAAGCATGCCTGTCTGTTATAAATGTGCATTTAGAAAAATTGCCACCAATGATCATACACTGCACCTGGCCCTGAATCAGCCTGCCTTAATTTGAGTACGTGTGGCTCACACCCAAGTGCAAGCAGTATCCAACACAATGATAATTTGCTGTCTCACAAAAGACAGGCTGTCTCCTGGGGATTCAGAGGAAAGTGTTCTAGATTTTAAATCAGGAGGCATTTCGCTGCCCCTAACTGACTGTGTACCCTTGGCAAGTCACCTCTGTGGCCCCGCCTCCTCATCTCTAAATAAGATGGTCTCTAGAGTCCCTCCAGCTTTCAGAGTGCATGGCTTCATACCTTGGAGGATAATACTTAGACACATTGTTACCAGGGTTGTTTCTTGGTTTGTTTTAGTTATAAAAGAAATGGAGGCTTTCACAGATAAGGTAACCAGTCTAAAACCAAATAGGTATAAGTTGTGCACAATGGGATTCCAACTTAGAGCCACATGACTCCAAAATTCTAAACTGGGCTGTCCTTTGTGATTCTAAAAGCCCTACAACATGCCTGGTCTCCAATTTATTAGAATTATAGTGAGCCCAGACAGTGTGGCTCAGTGGTTGGGCACCAACCTATGAACCAGTGTGGTGTGTACAGGAGCAGCCGATCAACGAGTCTCTCTCCTCATTGATATTTCTCTCTCTCTCCTCCCCCTTCCTCACTGAAATCAATATACGTATATATATTTTAACAAATATAATGAATGTCCATGTAGTCCCATAATCTTAAAATACACCAAACAATACAATATTCATTAGGGCTACAGTAAAGGTCACAGATATCAAAAGAAAAGTCTGATTGTTCTTGAATTCTGTTTTAAGGCATATCACTGAGAAATTTAGCCTCAGTAGCATTGATTCCCTGGTAAATGAGTTTACTGAATCCTTGCCCAACAACACGTTCTCCCAGAGATATACCGAGAGACCTCAAGGGCCTGAAATTGCACGAGAAAGATCCATTTCCTGGAGACAGAGGCAGACAGAGGCAGGCACAGAAAGGCGGCGGTGTGAAGTGGTACCCTACCTCCTGCACAGCTTTGCAGGCGGCGTGTCCCTGAGTGTGTGCTGCGCGGGGAAGTATTTGAGGCGTCAGGGCGGGCAGCCTGTGTGGGAGATGGGAGAATTCAGTGAAGGGAGATACTTTAGCCTTTCCTTCAAGTACACCTCCCTCCTGAGTACATTTACTTCCATCACAATGGACGAGAAGAGATCCTTGCTTAGTGGTGCGGAACCCTTGAGACCTAATTTAGCTTTTATAGGAAATTCAAAAAGAGAGAGAGACGGCACCAGAGCAAGAGAACAGAACAAAAATATGAGCTTGTACAGGGAATATTGATACTTCTGGACTGCCTCGGTAACTCTTTGGAAACGAAATTTTCTAAGTAAATGCTGACTTAGAGGTTTCTGTGGGTGGAAGGCCCGAGCTCCTCCCGCGGAACAATGCGCTGCCCTAATCATCTTTACAATTCCCGACAGTCTGTCGTCTCGGAAGCTCGGTTCATTGGTTTTTATGCTGTGAAGGTCAGCAAACATTTTTGGAAAAATAAATTTTCCCTTTTTTGAGTTCTTAAATGTGCCCTCACAAGGGAAGTTACATAAATGCAGATTTAAAATGCAAGCTGTGCCTGATGGTACCGTTGATCATTTTTTTTTTATTCACATTTCAGAGGAATTTCCAAGAACTTCACCGCATCCTTTGTTAACTACATATCAATTAAAATACCTGTGAGAAGCAGGTTCAATAACGCACTCTTTGTTATCCTTCTCCAAGGGCGAAAGGCCCACTTTTCAGGTAGAAAGAGGGAGAGGGGGGAAATAGTCTGCCCTTAAGGATTTCACAGAAGATGAAAAAAGACTTTTTCCCAATGCTGTAGAAGGAAGAAGAAGAAAACAAAACAAAACAAAAAAAAAAAACAGAGGTTTAACTAGGCAATCAGTGGGAAGATAAGACCAGAACATTGATATTCTTAAACTTCTATTGTAGCCAGGAAGTCTAATAAATTATCATGTACAAGCAATTTTGCCACACAAATATAAAGTTGTTAGTGCAGAAAGGCCAAATTACTTTTGTGGATGGCTCTAACAGTGGAGGCAAACTGTTTTTAAAAAGAAGGGAAATGGGGGGAGAGGGGAAGAAAGCATTGAGCTTTGAAATGAAGCATCTTCCTACCGTGTTTACTTTCTGAGTCAGCTGGGATCCTCTTCCTACCCCTCTGGGTCCCCATTTTCTCACCTGCCCAATAGCAGACTGAGACCTTCTTCACTGGATAGGTACAAGAATTCAAGAGGCAGTAAATGCCAAATATAGCAAATACTTCATTAGCAATATTTTTATTTCCTGATAGCAATCATATGTAATGTTTGCACTTTTAAAAGTTAGAGACTAACCAGGGAACTTGTATGCATGGATACATAACCCATGGACACAGACAATAGTGTGGTGAAGGCCTGGGAGGGGCAGGTACAGGGAGGAGGAGGTCAGTGGGGGGAGTAGGGGAGGGAAGGGAACATTTGTAATAATTTCAACAATAAAGACAACTTAAAAACAAAACAAAACTTAGCCTTAAGTAGTCCCACTGCATTTAACATGCCACTCGTATTTGTAGAACTGGCTTGCTTTTTGCTTTTCTGGATACTGTGAACCCGTCTGTGGCTCTGTCAGTCTTGCATCCTGTCTGATAACAAGCTCAAGCATTATCATTAATCTTAGAGTCTTTCACATCCTTTAGTCTATTTACTATCTTTAGCTCCACATCACTTTAGATAAGCTAGATATGAATACAAAATACATGTATAGATACATTTTTGTGTAGGTAAATATGTTATATATAATTTATATAAAATCATAAATTCTGTGATTTAACCAATTAATTAACCAGGCCAAGATGTTAAATAATCACACATAAATAACAACATATTTCATTTATTGAGCAACTGGGTGCTAACTGGCATTTCCTGCCAGCTAGAAAAATACGTCAAGATAACAACTTCCCAGTTTCCAATACCTGCTGTTAATAACAACGTGGTTGAACACTACTGCATTTACCACCAATCGTAGAGGGCTGGAAGCTGAAAGAAAGAAGAGGTCCTCTTGTGTTTTTTCTGGAAAGATTATTTATTCAAAATAATGTTTTCACTTAGGGGTCTAGTGATTCAGATGGCGAAGTCCAGCTGTAACAACAACAGTATCATGTAGAAAAATAACCACATGTATACCGAATCCCTTGAAAGTTTTCCATAACAGATCTAGGGGATGATAAATCATGCACTCATTCTATAATTAATTAAAGTGGTCCTTTTCCTTCACCATAATCCAAAAGGATTAGCCCATGACCTTTAGTTGGATAAATCAGGGGGCCATATTTACTCTGCTGCTCAGAAGTAAATTCAGATTGTAAAATCTGACCACCCCTCCTGCCCCCAAATTCCAAACACACCCACAAGGGAGCCTTTTCCGAAACTTTAGAAGAAAACTTCACAGCAAATAAAAAATTCAACAATGGACAATCTCTCTATACTAAAGAGCACAGATTTCAATCATCTATTTTGGAAACTTTCCTTGGGAATCTCCTGAAACTTCATGGTCATGTCATCTGGTTATTGAGTTGGGAGCATGGGAAAGCCAAGAGAGCCAGGCTTCTACAGTTTACCCCTAATCTCAAATTGTCACGAGACTGACTTTTCATCATTTTATCCCAATTGCCCAACCCCATACCTGTCATATGGGTGTCTCTTGAATAAAAGCATCCTGGGAATGCAACCACACCTCATTTCACTATGTATAATAGTATAAAAGTAGTTAACCTCCTTCAAAGGGTTTACTATGATATTATAAGGACTGCTAAAGCAACATTGTGCAATACTCCAACCTTTCATAATTATGCTCCTCCTATATTACCTCCAATATTCTTGCTCCCGGCTACAAGAAACCTTCGTTCTATTCCTGTCTGGCTTTTGTTTTCCGTTGTCATCCTCCTGATGCATTCAATAAAAATTTATTGAGCAATCACTTGAGATCTTTTTTCAACAAAGCAAAAGATGGAAGAATGAATGGATAAATGGGTGGACAGGTAACTTTCTTTTCAGAGAACAGTGATAGTTGCTGAATTTTAGCAGCACGCTTTTAATTTCAGTTTTACATTTTCAGCTCTCTTAAGATGTTGATTGTCTTTGGAGAATTGCACTGCGCTGAACTTATTGATTTCCACTGAGCATGTTAAAAATGCCCATTACTTGATGCATCATTAATGTAATAATTATTACCAAGCATTTTCAGATTGTGACATAGAAATATCACAAGCCATTATAATGATAGAAGGCAGAATTCACCACATTGATTTTATCACATTATTTTCTGAATTACCAGTACATAGTTCAAATAAAGGCCAGGAAATTGAGTTCACAATATTAACCCAAGTGCTGATCACGAATTGGTGACACAGCAGTGGATCCAGTGTTTACTCCAATGAGGGCAAAGTCTCATTCTTTCACTTTGCTAAGATAAATCATATAATTTGGTGCATTGTCTGTGATTTTTTTCCCCAAGAGGATGGTATTGATATTCGGTCTTTAACTGGTTACTAAAAAGAGGAATAACATAAATCAGAATCTGTGTAGGTTATTCTTCACAAGGAACAACCTGTAAGCTGAAGTCATTGTTTGGCTTTCCACTGTGCCCAGGTAATAAACTAAAGAATGGAAGATGTTTTGATGAATAGGGGCATCACTGCACATCACTATTAACCTAAAAAAGGGAGAAGAAGAAAGAAAGAAGGAGAATACAAGAGGCACGTGAGCATCTCTTTCCTGGCACCTAGTTCTAGCAAGTCCTTATTAAGCTAACACATCACATTGATTTATAGGGTGGGGATGGTACCATTGAGTTTAGGTGTTTAACAAGCAATAAAGATTTGGTTGGTATTTCTTGAAGTTTCACTTGAGTTGTTAGCTGTTGATTCAAATTTTCTTTCCTATAATCCTCCTTAATTTGCTATCATCTTATGTTTTCACCTTACATTCTCTTAACATTTATATCTTTTTATTCCCTGTCATTTCTCAGTTTTGCCATCATCTCATTGCTCTCCTCCTGGGGCTTGATTCCTTTGTTCTCTTGTTTTGTCATATTCTTTTCCACTTTTTCTTCTTTTTTCCCATTTCCATTCACTTTATCTCAATAGTCTTCTAGGATTTTTTTATTTTGTTTTGTTTTCCTAGTTTGTTTGACCCATATTCTCATCCTTGTTTCATTTAACCTTTCCATTTTCAGTTATTGCTTTAAACACCTCCACCTTTGGCAAAAGTTTATAAAAAATGCCATTAGATTACGGAAAAAAAGATCTCAAAATCTCCTTCTTGTATCTTTTCAAACTGGGTTAAAAGCATAAGTTAATATTTACAGGCCATGGCACTGACACAAAAGTATGGTCATCCATATTGTTAATATTCCACAACTAGAAAGCTCCAGCCAGAGCTTAAAAAAAATTTTTTTAGCCTAATTGTCAATGTCTCGGAATCAAAAGATAAAAGAAAATATCACCTGTGATGTCGATATTTTCAAAACTGGTTTTCCAGCTAAACTCTTTGTTGTGGAATCTGTAAAACCAAACCTTTTAAACTTAATTATTTTAATAAGGATAAGTAAGCTGTTTTTTCCTGTTGAATCTTCCTTCTACAATTAGTATTAAGTGTGGCCTGACAGTTTTGATGAATTGCTTATACAGCTGCTTGGGTTTATGCTCAATCTTTAATTCTTGAGCTCTGAAAAACTTGAGACTACCTCAATGGTATTCCATCCCAGAGCTAGCAGCATGAAAATTATTGCCATGATGTCATTCATTGGGTCAATCTCAATTTTTTTAGCAAATATTTTGTGCCCAGACTTGTGCTTGATTCTGAAAGAAGAATAAAGTGAAATTCTCATCAGATACTGAGCCACGTACACAACCAAGCAGTAATTACAGTATAGAGCAATATGCCAGAATAGGGTTTTACATAAAGGGCTCTGAGGTCATAGAAGAGGGGACCTAATCTGCCCTGGGTCTGGGAAGGCCTGAAGAAAGGTGGGATCCCTTCAGAGGGAGGAACAGTTAAGGTCAACATAAGCAAGAGAAATATACATAAAGAATTCAGTTTTATTACATATGATGGGAAACAAAATTGGGGGGGGAAGCTCGCTATGATGATTGATACTACAACTGTATCATTATTATCTCATAGATTCTAAGTCTAAAGATATCTTGAAAAAAATCCAAAGGTCTTGACTTCTACTAAAAAGCTAATTAACTTTATTTTTTGCTGACCTTTTCATTTCCTTCCCATGAGATGAGCTGGTGATTTAAATACATGCATGAAAAGATTCCACTAATTTATAGAAGGTAACGTTTAAATATTTATTCTATTGTTTGCTCAAACTATTCCTGCATTCTCCTCTCTATTTGCATAATGTAAATACTTTTTTTTCAACAACATAATTCTTTCCATCCCTGATAATCATGGCTTAGATCAACCATCATAGTTCAAATATAAAAAGCAGAAATTAAAAATATATATATTTGTCTTTATCTTATACTTAAATAATAAAAAAAGAAAAAATAGTGTTATATATCCTGTAAAGATCATATGAAACCTAATGATCTTTTAAAAAACTTTTTTTAAATATGTGTTTGATTCTAATTAGTTATAATGAGGAAGGAAAATTGTTTGTTTTACCCTGGAATTGCTATAGCACAAAGCTAAGGATATACAAGGTATTCAAAAATTACTCATTAAGTTATATTTAATTTTACTTAAAGCTGAATCTACTAAATGATCTACATCCCAAATGCTGATAAATAACCACAAAGGACTAATCCAAACCGTATCTTTAGATCAAGAATGAGGATTTTAAACAGGTTTTCAGAAAACAAGCAATATTTCATTTTGTCAACTAAATATAGAAAAAGAGTGTGCTTGTGTGCTATAATTCCTACTGTGACTGATTAAATCATTTGTAAGTAAAATGTAGACACCATATAAAATGAATCTAATATCAAGGCAGGGAGAAGTTGTGCTGCCGAGGTCCTTTTTAAGAAATCCATAGGAAACCGAACAGTTGTATAGTCTAGTTCATAAAATCAGGCCATAGGGTAATGGAACTTTATTTTTACTCTTTCTTAGAGAAAGCTAGATATTTATCTCTATAATTGGTCAAATAATCTTTAGGTTTCCATCTTGCATTTCACTTGTTATTAGACCAGTCAGAGTTTTCTTCCTGGGCCCCTCTTCAAAGGACAAGAGGCTACCACAATCACAATTGGATTTTCACTCTATCAACACAAGTCGGCAAGTATATGGGAAACCTGATTTATGTTCAGATGTTTCCAGGGGATGATGAATAAATGTACCTGTTTTCAATTTTTATAGTAAGTGTAGAATTCTACTGTGTGTTTTTTATACCCCCTTTCCAGCAGCACCCTCATGAATGTTCATGTGTGCTTTCTGTTGGTCGGGCCGGGCGTCGGCCAGTGCACCACATGATTGCCAATGGAGTCCCAATGGGGGCGTAAGATGGATGTCTCCTTCTCACATCCATGTTTCTCTCTCTCTTCCTCTCTCCAAATATCAATAGAAAATATATATATTTTTTCAAGTATCTCAAGTAATTTTAACAAAGAACCTATGGCTGAGAGACATTGAGGAAACAAATGAAAACATAATTGCAAAAACACTGCTTAGAAATACATATGTGATATAGTAAGTTTAAAAAAAGATCATGCCTAATTTATAGCTTCTTCATGCACATTCATTTTCACAATAAGAAAACCAAAAGGATGATAAAATACTCACTTAATTTGGAATCACCTAAGTTGGGATCAGCCACTTGATTGCATCAGATTGACCTGGGAATTTATTTAAAATGCAGACTACTGAATCAAAATCTCTAACCCAGGGGCCCAATAATGTAACAAATCTCTATTTTAACAAAGACCATCAAATGTAGTCCACACTATAGCTAGAAATCCATACTCTAGCTAATTCACACACTTTCCCCTTGAGAAAACAAAGGCTTGCATTTAATTTTGCAGTTTGCCCTAACCTGTGTGGGTTAGTGGTTAGAGCAGTAGTTCTCAACCTTCCTAATGCTGCGACCCTTTAATACATTATGACACATAACAGTAGCAAAGTTACAGTTATGAAGTAGCAACGAAAATAATTTTATGGGGGTCACTACAACATGAGGAACTATATTCAAGGGTCGAGGCATTAGAAAGGTTGAGAACCACTGGGTTAGAGCATCAGTTCCTCCAATGAAGGGTTGTGAGTTAGATTATCAGTTAAGGGCATGCACCTGGGATGTAGGTTCAATCCCCAGCCCCATTTGGGGTGAATGCAGAAGGCATCTCATCAATGTGTCTCTTTCACATCAACATTTCTCAACCCCCTCCCCCCTGAACCCATGCTCTAAAAATCAATGGGAAAAATATCCTCAGGTGAGGATTAACAATAACAAAACAAGGTTACTTTTGCAGATAAAAAACCAATGAGAGAAAGCCTAAAGACCTATTTAGCATCAACTGGTCAGTCAGTGACAGTGATTCTCACTTGCATGGAGCTCACATTACTTCTGCATAATGGCTCCTCCATCAGATGGCCTCTCCTTTCTCATTTCTGCCAATCATGGCTGCCACAGTTTCTCGAAATTTCTCATGACTTTTCCAAACTACAAGATATATATGTGAAGCATCCAATATAAACTTCCTGTCATCTACCAAAAATTAGTTTGTTCCAGAAACTGCAGAAAGTATATTTTGTTAGATGTGCAAATGAAATGTTAGCCATGGTTTGTGGTCTTGCTGCCATGACTTCTGTGTGTGTGTTTTTAATTATGTAATTATAATCAATTTCAGAATACACATCTGCAATAATATAAAAGAGACACTTAGGGCAAAGTAAGAGACTTGCAGCTAACCAAGAAAAAAATCAGGTAAATATGCATTTCAGAAATTTATGCTTTAACATTCCCAAAACAAACAAGACAATAAATACCAACATCAAATAATAATAACCAATTCCAGCACCCCAAAAACCAAAAATTAAATGTTAAACAAGAAACATTCTGGGACACATTGGTAGAACCAGGACTAATGTGTTGAAATTATTAAAAAGCAAATTTCCATTCATAAAAAGAAATACTTTGTCTAAGAGAGCTGTGTTGAGCTCTGTTATGGACATACTCAAGCAAAGCTTGGCTGGTTGATTTTTACAAACATAAGCTTCACTAAATGCAAGACTGGAATTAAAGATCCAAATTCCATTCCAGTGCTAATATTCTATGTTGATATATTTATAGCTATTCACAAAAGGCAATTTGTGAAAGACATCCTAATTAATTATCCATAAAGCTTATGATTTGGACCTATAAGCCATAAGCATAAGCAATTGACCATTATCTTGTTACTAGCAATGTAAGTTTCAATGTGAAAAAGATTTGATTATTATTTAACTTTTAAATTAGAAATTTACTTTCAAACATTTGTTAGAAAGGATGGAAGGAGAAGCTTTAATTACAGTATTCTACCGGAGAAAACAGGATGCTAAATTATGAATGGTTATAAGACTCATTCATTCTATAAGTATTTATTGAGTACCTATTATGTGTCAGTCACTGTTCTAAGATCTGGGAATACAGCCATGAATAAACAAGACCAAAACCCCTACCCCAATAAAACTACATTCGAGAAGGAGATAATTGTAGTTGTAGTAAGCTCTACACGAGAATTTTATTAAACTCTACAAGAGAAAATAAAGTAAGAGAGGTGGACAGAGGACCTATCATAATAAGAATTTGTAGGAATTATTATTTTTCTGTCTATATAGTAAAGCCATAGCCATGTTTATTATTGCCAAGAATAATTTTAGATTTCACAGACAGAGTGTCATAAAGTTTAATCTTCTGGCCTTACAGAAAAGAAAACAAAGCCCACAGAAGCTCATGTTTTGTCTAAAATTTCCAAGATCTAAGTTCGAATCCCTCTCTCACAGGCCAGCATTATATGCAATGTATCACATGTACTTCTTCAAAGTTTAGAAATTGTCCTTCAAATACATTTTGTCACTGCAAACGAGTCCACACTTTGACTAAGAATATTTTCACTCTTCCAAAATATTTCTCTATGTGTACCTCTCTCCAGCAGCATGTTGGTAGGGGAGCCAGTTGACTCCCATGCACTTGAAGATAGATGGCTGTTGGCACCATGTTGTGAGTAACTTCACGTGATTTCCAAATGGAGTTTCAGAGCTACTCTTCCAAGAGTAAGATCTAGGCAGACTATCAACAGATGACCAGAAATATAGTTTGCTATATTTTATTTTTAAACTATCTATCTGCTTTTAAAAGCCCCTCCAATCTGTCACTTTCTTTTCCCTACACTTCGGTGACATAAAATGAGGGAAGATAATTGTTCTCTGAGGCAAGGACCAGGGAGACCTTGAAGGAAGAAGTGAGCAAGAAACTACCCTACTGGAGTAAATCGGTAATCTACATAAAGGGAGTGGGGGATTCTTCTAGTCCAAGTGTTGAAAACACTTTTAAAGTGACGTTATTACTAGAAGTAACTGTGAAAATGCTGTTCTCCTCGTGCAGCTGCTCCCTTCATATTTGCTTTACTGAAAAAGAAAAATGTTTACTATGGTTAGTAATGCAAGCCTCAGGCATCCATGTCTCAAGTGTCTCCTAATCTCTCCTCCCATAGGTGTGTTTGATGGAGGGAAAGGCAGCAGCCCTAGATGTTTCAATCCAGGATTTAGTGTGCAGGCCCCTGTCTGCTTCCTTTTCCACCTGTGAACAAATGAGAGAATGAAGGAGACAGACTATAAATGGACCTAAAGTAGATTTTACAGTCTTGCTGTGGGTAGAATGGGCTCTTCAATATTATTTAGGGACATACTGAACATTATTTTTCCTGTATATAATGTATTCTTTTTTTGTGATATTACTCAAATGATTTTCTTTTTTGTTGGTCAGCCTGCACTGGCATGTATTGAAGAGCTGCTAGGTGCTGGTTCTTAGTCTGTGTTCTATGCTTTGCTTCAAGTTTTATTGCACTAGAAGGAATCTATACTAATAAAAGCCTAGGTGGTCCTCGCACCCTCACATGACATCACCACAAGATGGCCACACGCACAGCCGGAGGCAGGACCTGGCAGCTGCTCCGTGGGTGCTGCGTGGGGGTCCCATGGCTCTGTATGGTGAAGAGGAGGCCGGTCCCAGCATCTCCACTGCCTTGTGCAGAGGAAGCGTCAGGGGAGGGCAGTTGGGGGCAATTGGACTAGCAGGGTAGTGGTTAGGGGCAATCAGGCAGGCAGGCAGGTGAATGGTTAGGAGCCAGCATTCCCGATTGTGAGAGGAATGTCTGACTGAAGTTTAGGCCCAAAATCTGTGGAATCGGTTCCACAGATTTTGGGCCTAAACCCACAGGCGGACATCCCCCAAGGGGTTCCAGATTGGAGAGGGTCCAGGCCAGGCTGAGGGGAAAACCCCCACCTGCATGAATTTTGTGCACTGAGCCACTAGTCTCTATCATAAAAACCCTGTTTTCATGATGCCATCATGGCAGAACAACCAAAGACTAGTCACCAGGAGCCTGAGTGTGTGGGCACCAGCAGGGACTTGACACTGGCATGGGTGGGCTGGGCTGTGAGCACTTCTAGCCCATGCTGGTGGGTGGGGCTGCACAATTTCATGCACTGAGCTTCTAGTAGTAATAATATTTCTTATGTGCCTACTCCATCCTAGGCTCTATCTTAAGAGCTTTGCTATCTCATTTCATTCTCACAATTCCATGAAGTAGATACTGTTATTACTGCCATGTTTTAGAATAAGAAAAAAAGCCAAGGAGTTTGAATAACATTCCCAAGATTGCCTACTTAGTGGTGGAGCTGGGAGTCTGGACCAGCAGGATTTACCAACAGGAAGCTTCTTTTATCCAAGTGTTGACTGAACTCTTTATTTGACCACTTTATCAAAGGAGAGTGCCATATTTTCTAGCCACGAAAATGGTTAAGGAATGGAGGAGGTGTTTTTGCAAATTTCAAATATTTCAAAATTAAGAAAATCTCTTCATGCTGTTAGAGAATTTGGGAGCATTGGCTTTTAGACAATAATAATTTTTCTTAAAGGGAAGAAACATTGAAACCCAAAGATTCCTGAAGGTTGATTTATTATTGGAAAATTGAGGAAGAAAGGGAAGAAGGTAGTTTATAGTGGCAAGAGGATTGAACAAAAGAATAAAGAAGATAAATAAGGAACTAACAAGCCAAGAATAATGGCTTGCTAGTTCCTTTTTAATGCAAAGCTAGAAAAAAATATAAAACTAAGATTAGATGTAACTATTTAGTTGTTAACAAAAACCAAACAAACAAAAACAAAAAACCTCCAAGTCTTGTTAAGAAAAAAATTTGAGGCAAAAAGTCATCCTCAAAGAAAGGATTTACTGAACCTTATGCTGGCCTAGAGAAGGACCAAGTCCTGGGGCATGAAATCTAAGTCACCTGCAGCAGGGCTAGATGGAGAAAAGACGTGGGGCTAATAGAGCCCCTTTATACAATGGGTTAGGAAAGAAAGATGTTAAGTCCTTTTGAAAGGATTTACATTGGGTATCGATAAAAGGGGTGGAAAAGGGTGAAGCAGGGCCAGTTCTAGGGTAGGTGCAGAGACTGTAAGGAGGACATATTTCTTACTTCTGGATCAATCATGACCAACAGTCCAGAAAGCTCATGCATAAGCAGGATGCTGTGGCATCTGGTGGTCAGCTATTTTTTTACTAGCTGCCTGGAAGTTAATTCCAAGTTTGAGCATACATTTTGAAATGTGATCAGTCTTTTGTTGGTTTTAACCAATGGCTCTGTTAACTGATTACTCTGTCACCTCTTCTGCTCACCCTCCAGCCTGCTATAATTTAATTTAGGACATCTCAGAATTTTTCTCTTCTTACTCTCTGCTCCTTATCGAATCACTGCATACTTCCCCAATATTTAAATCTTTGGAAGTTCAGGCTTTCTTTGACTCAACTTCTTGTCTATAAAATGGGCTTAATAATAGTAGCTTTTGGCTCAGTGACTAGTTGTGAGAATTAATATAGCAAATGCATCTGAAAGAACAAATACAAAGTATTTTTTAAAGTGCTTTTAACAGTTTTAGTACATAATAAACACTCAAATATTGGATACTGTGAAGTTTCATGATTACATATTAATATGTAAAAGAGTACAATCAATACATGAGGAATTAAAACTAATTCACAAGTTTCTGTTTTAAGTATGAGGATGTATTATGAACTGGTGTATTACTTAATTTAGCAACACTCCAGAGCTGTGTCAAATTGGAGTGGGTCAGATCGCAGGCAGGGCCAGGCAATGTGCTGCTGCAGTATAAATGTTCTGTCTCAACCCAAACATAGGAACATGCCGTGTCTCTTCTGAAACCTGATCTTTCCTTTCTGTTTCTGCAAATCTCTGAAATAAATTCGAATTCCTGCCGAAATATGATGAACAATTGTGCATGTACTAAAGTATTTTCCAAATAGAAGTAAAAATGTATTCCTTATTACATTCTGGTGGTTGGATAAGAAAACATGATTCTATTCACTTCCTCTGAGAGTGGACTGAAAATTCTCTACTTTTTCATTAGAATAGAAAAGCAAAGCGATCATAACTGTTATATGCTGAATTTGCAGCTAAATAAAGCCTCAACAATTAAAGCGAAACCCATCTCTTTAAGGGTGACACCAACCTACTTATGGACGCTGCTGTGAAATCTTCACATAGCTTTCTGCAGTAAAATTGGCCATATGGCCACCTGAAGAGGAAATTTGATCTTTCTTGTCATGTAGATCCAGGCCTTTGAACCAAGCAGAGGAGAAATTGTCAAACTATGCCATTTATGCTGGTAATCAAAAGACACTTATCTACAAGTCAGACAAGAACACTCAAGAGCTTGTGGCCTGAAATCACTCATTTTCCTTTAGCTCTCTCCTCCATGGAAGTATAAATTAAGGACATCAGCCCTTTTTCCCTGGTTTCAAGGTGACTTTGCTTCTAATACAGGCTAATTGTTTATTTCCCAGTGAATACCTGAGACATTTTTTAAAGGCATCTTCCTTCATATCATTCCCATTTATTTTTTTAAATACATATTTTTTATTTCATGAAGGGAGAGGGAGAGATAGAAACATCAATGATGAGAGAGGATCATTGCACACACTCTACCAGGGATCGAGCCCACAACCTGGGATTTACCCTGACTGAGAATTGAACCATGACTTCCTGATGCTCAACCACTGAGCAACACAAGCCAGGGTTATCATTCCCATTTATTGTGACTCATCCCAGAAATCAGTTTATTGTAATCCTTCTTGTTCCTTTGTTGTTTCATAAGATACCAGACTATTATATTGTTAATCTCAACATTTCTCCTGCAACAGGAGAATCTTGCTCCCCTAATAACACTATTAGTCTCAGGAAGAGACTCAATGCAGGAGAACACTTTGCTAGGGAGGTAGTTTACCAAGAAGCAGAGTTGCGGGTGTGAATTGGTATTAATGAGTTCACATCTTGTTAAAGATGTAAACTGACAACCTAAACCCTTGGGTTTCTCTGATTATTGTATCAAAGTGACAATGGCTGATCGAGATAAAATGCTAATTTAAGCTTTCTGCTTTGTATGATGCAGCCATAATCCCAAAGCGCCCCAGCTCCTATGAGTACAGGACTCCACATTCAGACCAGGGCTCTGTGTAGAGCCAAATCAAAAGTGCCCCCAAAGTTCCCAGTTGTCTACATATTACATCCAGGTATATAGTGAAGATCCAGAGGTACTGGGGTAACTGAATTCTCCTCCTCAGTGAATGGCATTCCCATTTCGAAAATTCCAAACTTGGGGTTTAGGCCATTTCATCCCTCTGTGGACTATAATTCTATTTATGAGATCAATGTATAAGGCTCAGACATCTTAGGTTCAGACATCTGAACATCATATAGCTATAACCACTGTATAATTGCTTTCTTTCAATAGAACGACAATCAAGTTTTATTGTTATTTGATTTAATATACAAGAGAGAAAAATAAGCCCTTCATTTTTATCTTCTTTTGAAAGAAAAGTAAATATAAGTCAACCCAGAACAGCTTTTCTCTCTCCACTCTTCCCTATTAAAATCTGAGTGTAAACATGCTAAACCTTGCCTGAGAATTATTTTTGGTAAAGACTGCAAAGCCTTCTTGCATATGGGGTGCAGTTTATATGGAGGGGTGACGAATTCCTAGTCTAGAAATTCACAGTGTCAAAATTATTGCCATTTAAAGTCATGTCTTGAATTTTCTTTCATCAATATTAATGCTATGTGATGTTTGAAGCCCATGAAAAGCCTTCTGTGTTTCTTTTCATCTAAGCTGACACATGTCACTGTAGATAAAAATTTTAAAAACATACAATGCTGTGAATTGTTTGCAATCAGAAATTTGCTTTCAAGCTTACCTATCATTGATCAATTATCCATGAACTTTACAGTATTATCAGTTTCTAAGAATCAAAACCTGAATATCTCTGTTGGCAGCGGAATGGCACCAGGTGTTAGGTGGAGTCAGACTCAACCTGGTTTCAGCAACCTTGGTACAGTATTTGAGTTCTAACTAAGAAAGGATTCAGAGTCAAGATTCAAACTAGAGGAGAAAGTTTATTTAGAAAGTCACAGAAGTAGTTGAAGTGAGCTGTAGAAGAAGTGGGCTCAGGAAAAAAGTTACAGAGGCTTAAGAAGGGCCCTTGGATCTTAGGAGAAAGAGGGAGACCAGAAAAATGATCCTGGGGCAAGGAGGTGGGGAACAGCCTCCAGGCCTTTAAGAGCTACACTGGGTTCTCTTTGTGAAGGGGATTCATCTGGAGGCCTCAGGGAGGGTCCTAGCAGAATATTCACCAGCTTTCCAGGTGTGTCCTTTGCAGCTCTTGCCTGGCTCTCTTTCCCATCCCCCTTTTAAGATGTCTAACCCACAGGACTAGCAACAGGCCAGGGGAGGGTCCCAACTGCATGACCAGTGATATGAAAGGTCAGGGGATCTAAGTCATATGACCAGTGAGTGATATACCAGGGGAGGGAAGTTACCCTGGGAGTGAGGTCCTTAGTTTCCTAGTTTTGCCCAGGTGACATTCCATATTTGGCCTATTGCCCTGCTCTGCTCCTGCCTGTCTACCTACCATATTTCTATAATTCTTTCCTCTGCTATTTTACACATAAGAAAAATGACCAAATGTAAATGCAATCCTATTTCATTTACTGTGAAAATCATTCAAAATCTAACAGATTCTCCATCCTACCCCTCTTGTTCCCTTTTCCTTGTGTTCAGATCTAATATTCACCCCCAAAGCAACACTCTAAGCTTAATTTTTATTTTCTCTCTTCAGTCTCATTGACTCCTCCTGCTCCTTATTCTTCAAAAAGTCGAATTTACTCTTATCTTTACCATGTAGAAGAAAGAGCTCAATGTTCTACTGTCTTTTGCAGTACCGTTAGAGAGCTGCTTTCTTTACTTGGTTCAGCTCCCCGAGTACACATCATACTCTTTAAGAGTATAACTCAGGCCCAGATGGTGTGGCTCAGTGGTTGAGCATCGACCCATTAAACTAGGAGGTCACAGTTCAATTCTCAGTGAGGGCCTATGCCCAGGTTGTGGACTCCATCCCTAGGGGGTGTGCAGGAGGAGGAGGCAGCCAATCCACGATAATGTCTCATCATTGATGTTTCTGTTCCTCTCTCTTTCCCTTCCTCTCTGAAATCAATTTTTTTAAAAAAACACAACATGTCTTTTTCAAACGAGTAAAACCCTGTTTCTCAGAGCATCAATATTGAACGTTATAGTCAGGAGACTCAATAAATATGGATAGTGTGGTGACAAACTCCATAAATTACAAATGACAGCAGAAGTGATGAATCCCACCAGCATTTTTATTATCATTATTTTTTGTTAGTTTATAATTGGGCTCATTTTGAATAAATGTCCTTATTTTAAAAACAGGGCACTTTACAAAAATACAGACTTCCAGTTTCTCTGTAAAAAAAAAAAAAAATGTTAGGAGCTTTAGGCCTCCATTCTCACAGGGCAGCTCCTGAAAGCCAGAAGTAGCCCCCCTCTTTAGAGGGGCGGCACTCTGTTCTCTGTGCCCACTGGCCTTGCTTCACGCATTGCATGAGCTGCCCAGCCATTTGAGTTTGCTACCTCTGCTCTGCGCAAACATTGCTCAAACACTTTCTAATCTATCTTACGGAATTATCTCACGAATGCAATTTCCCCGTGAGGCCAAATGATAGATGCTTTCCTCTGATAGAATCCAGCCAGTGTCAAAATGCTGTTCCTGTGGCTTTCCTCATATGTATGCAAAATTTTGCAGGACTTTCCTTTACAGTTCTACCGGAGTCCTCCTTCAGCTGCCCATACCCTAGGAATATGATGAGATTTTTGAAACGTTCTGTAAAATGTCCTGAAAAATTATTAGCAATGGCAGTGACAGCGACATCGCTCCCTCCCTGGCACAGTACTTCTGGCGAGAAGACGGAAACAGTTCAACCTCTTTGTTTTTCATCACAATGCAGTTCTCCAAGGGTTAACAAGCTCTGCTGCTTATTATTTTGTTTTGTTTTTAATCTACCCCCTAACTTTTCAAAAATTCATTTAATCTGGATGGGCCTGTCAAGCTTATTTAAATTGATTGCGGGGCTGAATGTCAGTCCACGGAGATAATGGCGCCAGTTCTCCCAAGTTTGGCTTTGTTATCACATCCATGAGCTTCAGTGGCTATGCTTCTTTAATTAGGAGGAACCCGGGAAATGTTTTTATTTCTTTACACTGTATGCCTTGTCGAAATATTAGTCTTAGGAATATTTTTGTTCTCTTATGGAAAAAGACTATGACATTCCGGCTGGGGGGGGGGAGAGGGGGGGGGGGGGGGGTACCCAATGAGTTTAAGTAGAGGCCCCATTAAAAATTGGAGACTTTAACATCAACTCACCGATTTAGTCATGCAGAGGGGAGAACAGTAATCTTTCTAAATAGTGAATGGCCACTGTGGTCCCTGGATTGCTGATTTGTTGACAAAATCACTCATCTCTCTCTTGGATGTTCTCCAACAGACTGAACCCACATGTGACTTTTCTAATGAAGCTCCTCCTTCTATTTCCTAAGTATCCCTTTCCTGCATTTGCTATTTTTTCCCTCCTGTTAAAATGGCCAGGTTCTAAGAGGTAAAGAATCAACAAAAATGCCTTTTAGCACTCTTTTAGGGAGTAAAGAGCCTTCTGATAAAGAAGTTCCTCTCAGATTTGAATGCTGAATGGAGGTTGATTGTCAAGTGGCACCGGTTAAATATGATTGATAATGGCTTGATATTATTTCTTTGATCTTATTTTCTTTTTTCTGTCTTTAATCCACATGAATAGTAATGAGCACAGCTGAGTGAATGAATACAAAAGCAGATAAGCTACTGTGCGCGTTTTATACGCTCCAATCTAATGAGCACATTGTCTTTCACATCATTAATGAGTTTTGCAAAATCTGTAATATTTTCATACAACACTCTGGCAGCTTGTTTAAGGGTCATTTGACCATATTTTGCCCCTGGCACTAGAGTGATGGCTTAATTTTTAATTACAAATGCTAATTCTAATTAGCAGGCCTGGAAAAAGTCAGATTGAGTTCTATGTGACCCTGTCCACCCACTTACACCCCAATGCTAACTTGAACCCCACAGCCACAATATATGAACTCTGTGGTGCCTGAGAAAAGATGCTGCAGTCACTGCTGCACCCCCAAAGTGGGTATGGTGCCAGAGAATATTTTGATATAATGATTACAATAATATTTTCATCCTGCAGTTACTCTACCCAAAAGTGGCTATGTCAGGACATCATTTCTTCTTTTTCTGTTTTCTCAACCACAAAACCAGTCTCACAATTGGATTTGGCAGCTGCCGAGCTACCCTAATATAGCAGCAGACGAATCCAGGCAAAGAACAGATCTATCACTGTATCTGACTGATCTTTCTGCTTATGCACAGTGACAAATTCTCACCCTCCATATAGATCAGCAGGCTCTGTAACTAGTCAGTCACGCATACGTTGTGACAGCGCATCACAAGAGTGGCATTTGGGAGCTCTGAGAACAAGGTGAATTGTGAATTGTGCAGTTATTTCACATGAAAACTGCAGTCTTTCCCAGAGCAACATAGGAGAGAGAGAAAGCGCGCGTGCACACGCGCGCACGCGCGCATGTGTGTGTTGTACATGTTACAGAAAAAAACATAGTATTCTATTCACTTCATTAAAGTACATTAAAAAAATAAGGAGGTAAAAAGACAAATCTTTGTGCTACAGAAGAGGAATTTGCATTGTATAAAGATCGTCCAGATTTCGTTTCCCATCTGCTTCTGAGTTACTCGAAGTGGCTGAATAACTGGAGCCTCTGGCTAATGAGAATATGTATTCAGTCTGGGATTCCAGTACTATGCTCAGGATAACAGAGGGGAAAAAACTATTTGGATAAATTTTCCAATTTTTCCTCCTATTCCCAGTAAAATGCACTCTCAGGGGGCTTGTGTTTACCTTCATAAACTCAAAACTTGCTATTTTACCTCTCTACTTAAAAACTTTTAAGAAAAAAAATAGCACCTGGCTGGTGTGGGTCAGAGGTTGATCATTGATCTATGAACCAGAAGGTCACGATTCAATTCCTGGTCAGAGCACATGCCCAGGTTTCAGGCTTGATTCCCCATGGGGAGCAGCTGATAGATGATTATCTGCCATCATTGATGTTTCTGTCTCTCTCTCTCCCTCTCCCTTCCTGTCTAAAATCAATAAAAATATATTTTAAAAAGCTTTAAAAATAGTTTTGGAATTTACAAAGTTTTTATAGAACCCCCCTTGTCATTTCACAACAAAATATTCACAGGATAAAAAGCCAGGCTTCTGAAATGGTTCAAGATCTGAGGCAGAAATCACTCCCATAAGATGATCTACTGGCTAGTAAATCTATTAATGACGTGTATATGCTGGAATTTATAGTTTTTGAGGTGTACAAATCAAATGTTTTAACATTAGTCATTTATAGGCAACTAAATCTGAAAACAAATGGCTCAATAAAATAATATAGGATTTTAGGATTGTTGGTGATTATCTATATGGTATAGGTAGAAGAGATAGTGAATCACAGTCTTAGGACAATCTCGGGTAATTGACACAACAGATACTCCCAAAACAGAAACAACAAAATCATATCTAAGAACTCAATTTATTATAAAATCTCATAAAAATATAACAAAAATATCTGCTTACATAACGTATTAAATTCTTCCATTAAATTTACTTCCACTAAGAAAGGACAAGACCTTATTCAGACTGTGATTTATTTTGGTTTGATGGTTAAAAATAACATCTTGTTTGTAGGTTTAAAAAAGGGGAGTCAGTTAATATATTTTCTGTGCTTAAAGAAAAAAACTAAAACTTTACATTAAAATTGAGTAGGAATTCAGTAGATGATGGTGGTGGTGGAGGAGGAGGAAGAGGAAGAGGAGGAGGAAGGCAAAAGGAAGTACAAGAGGAGATTAGGGAAATTATAATAACTGTCCTATTTCTGTGGGATAATGGATAAAGAGGACACTATGTCAGCAAACTAGTTCTTTAATTCAAAGTCCTTGGAAATACATTAAATGAAATCCTTTACCTCTTTGGGAACAGTAAAGTACCATATGTTCAAATATTTGGTCAATTAAGATTATAAACAACTCAAAAATCTCTCTTTCCCTCTCTATAGCAAACTCAATTGACTATATTATTTCAAACCTATTGCTCACTCTGACTGTCCTGACCAAGTCAGTAACTTCAAGTTTCCAAAAATGGACTATGTAGCTGGAGTCATTTATTAAATTATTCTCAGAGCATGAAAAAGAAAAAAAAAATCTGAAATCCTGAAGATGTGAAAACTACAAAGAGGAAATATCAGCTGACTAGCCCAAGGTCACCTGGTGAAACAGGGATAAAGACAGCAGTTTAATATCTGTCATTCCAAAAACTTTCAACTTGCATAGAAAAGAACGAATTTTTTTTACCAGTAAGCTTCCCTAAAATGTGTGAACATCCCCATGACCTACATAAGGAAGAAGTCTTTCTGATATTGATACTGAGCTTTTCTTCTCTGCACATGCAGTTCACGTATCTGAATTGATCCCCCATCCATTCGGTGTGATCTACAAAAGACCCATTTTACAAGTAAGGAAACTGAGCCCCAAGAGGTTAAATGACTCCCTGCAAGTTATAGAACCAGTTAGGAACAGAGCTGGAAGTTGAATACAGACCTTTATTCTCCTAGTCTAAAGTTTTCTAGAATGTCGCAGTGCCTCCCTCATCGTTACCTTTCCCAAATGCTTCCTGGCACACAAATCTGGTTTTGTTGGACTTAAAAAATAAAGACTGTACATTGTCTTACTTATGTAGTAAACAGAGGTGAATGAAGCATTAACGTATTAAGCGTCGGAAAGCAAGCAAAGACATTTTCTGTATGTGGCTGGCTAGTTCTTAAAAGGTTTATTTTTTTCTCTTACTTTCGTCTTCTCAAAAGAAAGTCACCATTGCGTCTCATGAAACTTGAAAAGGCTAATTTGTTTCCTCCACAGGAAACCCTCAACTGTTTAAATATAAGAAATCTTCAAGCAGGTGTTTGTTTTCTTAAAAACAAGAATGACATTTTAACTTGATTCAGTCTGCTTCCAAAGCAAGCATTTTATTCATTAGCTCAAATGAAACATTTTCAAAGAGCTTCATTGCTGACTAGTTTCATGCCATTTGAAGTTATAAATGTCATTTGATGAGTTTTAGCAGGACAGACTGGAAATAATAAAAAAGCTTCGGTTAATTGAAGAAACACACAACATTCTTCTCAAGAAGAACACTTGGATAATTTTAAAATAGAGGAAAGAAATGTTATCACTGTAGAAATATGGGTTTGCTCAGTGTTCACCCCTCAATTAAAAAATTAAAGATGAATAAAAAAATGAAACTCTAAAATTTAAAAAGCAGGGAAAACGTTTTCATGAGACCAACTATTTGGCACAACTTATTGTAAAAATGCTTCCTCTGTTAGTGTTTTGCTTCAGCAATACTGTTATCAGTACTTTGGACTTTAATTATTATTTCAATTATTTATTAATATTAATAATTATCAATTAGTATGCAAATAAAATTATAGACGTTAGGAAGGCATTTATATATGTTTGTATGCATGTATTTATTTGTTATGCATGACCTACTTTATAAAATAATTTTGAATAGCTTACAATAAAAACAAGATTCAATCAGTAAATAAACAGGGTTAAAAGAAGAGTTAAATAATAAAAGGAAGTGGTCCAGTTGTAATTAGGAGCATGGACTTTGGAGTCAGATAAAACTGGGTTTGAATCCAAGCTTAGCTGATGACAATCTACCCAAATTCCCTGATTCCCAGCTCTCTGAGCTATAAAACAAAAATAATAAGACCACCTCAATGAAAATAATGGTAACTGCTATTGTTTTTATTCCTGAAATGTCTTTACTAATTAATGGGCTTTATTGCAATTAAACAAAACTCTGACCTACACTCTCTGCTTCTATTCATGATTATATAGACATGTAAAAACAAATGATGCACTAACATTTATTTTTCCATGAGGTTAGAAAGATCAAATTGTAAAACAAAATCTGTAGAATGGCCTTCATGAATACATTTCAAATGTTAATACCTATAAAAATAAGTAATCAATTAAGAACCATAGCAGAACATTTTAAGCAAACATCAGAGATACCTACATACATTTATTACAGTTCTAGGTCTTTTTGCAATAGTTTTTATTCAGATGTTACTGGTTTCTCTTTGTAAACCCCTAAAATGCAATATTTTTAGAGAAACTAATTCCATAATACATTGAAAATGAATGCACAGCATTCCAAGATTCATTGCTGTTTGGGTGAGAACAAATAAAGGAAACACAAAGTGATGTCAAAAACTGCTCACTTTGAATATGTATATATTTTGACAGAGATTAAACTGGGACTTTTTCTATTAATAACATCAATAAATATTTATTGAAAGGGGCCACTGTTTTTAAGTATACTGGGCTACAGCATCAGTAAGCCAGATGAGGTTCTTGCCCTCATAAAGCATTTTATTCATTAGTTCAGTGAGGAAGACAGACCAAAATCAAATAAATGTGACAATAAAAATTACACAAATGGCAGTGATTGATAAATGCCATGAACTAAAATAATGTAGGATAAAGGAATAAAGAGTGGCAGGCAACCAGAAGCAGTGAGATGTGGCCATCTTTTACCATGAATTCCATGTGTAGATGAAAATAAAATCTCATTTTAAACACAATTCCAGGAAATCTTAAGTTTTGAGGTTAAATTACCTGGTCACCTATCCACCCCAACCTCTCAGGAAAAAAGAACTTGCTTAAGAAAAACAAAGTAAATTTGCTTCTTGCTTCAGCCCTTAAATTATCTCCTAGACACAAAATCAGCTATCATGTTCTAATTTAAAATGGTAACAGAAAGAATGCTTTATTTGAACGAAGATTTCCTTTTGTTTCTGTGACAGAAAGGCAAGGCTAGAATAAACAGGATTTACAAACTACCATTTGCAACTTCCTCTTCCAGCAAGAGGAATAGCAAACAAATAACTTACACTGAAAACAACTACAAATGCTGGGCACTTTAAAATATATATAGCCCCACCAACATGGCTCAGTGGTTGAGTGTTGACCTATGAACCAGGAGGTCACAGTTCGATTCCAGGTCAGGGTACATGCACATGTCCAGGTGGCAGGCTGGATTCCCAGTGTGGGGCATGAAGGAGGCAGCCAATCAATGATTCTCTCTCATCATTGATGCTTTTATATCTCCTTCTTTCTTCCTCTCTAAAATCAATAAAAATATAGATATATAGAATATAGATATAGATATAGATATTTAGAGATAGAGATATATAGTGTGTGTGGAGAGAGAGAGAGAGAAGAGAGAGAATTCACAGATGCCTTTTTTCCTGCCTGCTCCACTGACTCCCACTGTACAGCAGCCTGCCTCCTCTAGCTAACCATTTGTATTAGTTTCCTGTGTATCCTTCTGCTTCCTAGCTCTATGATCTTGGATATGTTATTTAACCTCCCTATGCTTTAATTTCCTCATCTGCAAAAGTGGGGATAATAAAATCCACCCAAAGTGTCTTAAATTAGGCTGAACTGGATTGATATTCATAAAAATCCAAAGGGTCCCTTTCTGACTTGCAATGGTTGGTTTGCCTTATAATTTTCCCACTCTATGATGGTGACTTTAGGATGATGCAAAAAAGTGATATATTCGGTAGAAATGTAGTTCAAATTTTGGATTTTGATCTTTTCCCATGCTAGTGATAGGCTGTAGGATACTCTCTTGTGATGCTGGCCAGTGGCAGAGATGAACTTCCCAGACACACAATCAATCACAAGGGTAAACAACCTATACTCCATAGTGTACTAGTAAATGCATTTTCTACTTAAGATGTTTTCAATTTAAAAGGACCTAACTTATTGTAAGCCAAGGAGTATCTGTACATTAGAAGAGTTCTTGACAAATGAAAAGTATTAAGTACATGTCTGTAAAGTAATAAATATATACATACATACATACAGCAAATAAATTAGTAATATCCTTCTTTATTATATAATTGGTGGGATACACTATACTCTATTTTGTAATTTGGCTTTTTAAACTTAGTATAAAATATTTCATTGTTAGGACAGAGAACTTCCTTACTTTTTTTATAGCTGCTCTAGAGGCCGATGCATGAAATTTATGCAAGAGTAGGCCTTCCTTCCCCCGGCTGCCAACACTGGCTTTCCTCTGGCACCCGGGACCTGGGCTTCCCTCACAGCCCTGGCTTCATCCAGAAAGTCATCCAGGAGGACATCTGCTCTAATTAGCATATTATGCTTTTATTATTATAGATAGTATTCTATTGAATAGATGTGCCAGGCTTGGTTTAACTATTTGGTCATTGCTGATCATTTGGGATACTCCCAGCTTTTATCTTTATAAGTCTTTATAAACAGTGCTTTCATAAACAACCTCATAAATATCTCACTTTGTACGTGTTCAGGTAAATCTGTAGGACAAATTTCCAGAAGTGACATGGCTGAATCAAAGGGTAAATGCATTTATTATTTTATAAATATTTTCAAACTTCTCTCTGTCATCGTTGAACCATGTTGTACCCCCCACCAAAAATCTGTGAGAGTGCCTGAGAAAACATCTTTTTAAAATACTTTGTCAAGGCCCTAGCTGGTTTGGCTCAGTGGATAGAGCATCAGCCTGTGGACCAAAGGGTCCTAGGTTGGATTCCAGTCAAGAGCATGTACCTTGGTTGCAGGCTCTTCCCTGGACCTGGGGCCTGGTCGGGGCTTATGCAGGAGGCAACCAATTGATGAGTTTCTCTCACATTGATGTTCCTCTCTGTTTTCCCCTCTCTCTTCCACTCTCCCTAAAAAAATCAATGGAAAAAATATCCTCAGGTGAAGATTAAAAATTAAAACATTGTCAAGTCAAAAATCAAAAGACTTCTGAGAGGAAAAAGTAAAAGTCAGATTGAAAAGTAGTGGAGCCAATTATTATACTACTAGAGGCCCAGTGCACAAAATTCATGCACGTGGAGAGGGGAGATGTCCCTCAGCCCAGCCTGCACCCTCTCCAATCTGGGAACCCTGGAGGGATATCTGACCACCCGTTTAGGGGATCAGGCCTAAATGGGGGGTCGGACATCCCTCTCATAATCCAGGACTGCTGGCTCCCAACCGCTCACCTACCTCTGACTGATTGCACCTAACCACTTCTGCCTGCCAGCTAGATAACCCCCTAACCATTCCACTGCCAGCCTGATTAAGATCTAACTGCTCCCTGGCCAGCCCAATTACCCCTAACTGTCTTCCCCTGCTGGCCTGGTCACCCCTAACTATTCTCCCCTGCCAGTCTTGTCTCCCCTAACTTCCTCCTCTGCAGGCCTGGTTGCCCCCAACTGCCCTTCCCTGCAGGCCTGGTTGATCCCAATTGCCCTCCCCTGAAGGCCTGGGTATCCTCCAACTGTCCTCCCCTGCAGGTGTGATCACCCCAAATTGCCCTCCCCTGCAGGCCTGGTCCCCCCAACAGCTCTCCCTTGCTGTCTGGTCCTCCTTAACTGCCCTTCCCTGCAAGCCTGGTCCCCCCGCAACTTCCCTTTCCTGCTGGCCTGATCCCCCTCAGCTGCCTCCCCTGCAGGCCTGGTACCCCCCAACTGCCCTCCCCTGCAAGGCTTGGCCTCCCAAACTACCCTCCTCTGCCCTCTGGTCACCCACAACTGCCCACAACTGCCTTCCCCTGCCAGCCATCTTATGGCAGCCATCTTGTGTCCACATGGGGGCAGCCATCTTTGGCCACATGGGGGTAGCCATCTTGTGTATTGAAGTGATGGTCAATTTGCATATTACTCTTTTATTAGATAGGACTAGAGGCCCAGTGCACAAAATTCATGCCCGGTCAGCAATCAGGGACCATCACAGCCTTCCAGCTGCCAGCTAGGGCCTTCCTTCATTTCACGCTGCCCCCTGGTGGTCAGCACACATTATAGTGAGCAGTTGAACTCTACTGGTCAATTCTACTACTGAGGGGACAATTTGCATATTAGCCTTTTATTATATAGGATTATGTTTTTGTAAATAGTTTTAAACGATAACTTATATACTAAAAACTTAGAGTGATGTACATAGTAAAGAGGACAATCCCCTTTTTAAGTAACCATCCTCTCCTCCAAACTGCCTCACATTTTCTTAAACTGAGTCTATTCAACCTGTGATTTATGTTATTTCCCAAACTTTATATTGAAGTTTTTAGTGATGATGTTGTTCTAGAAAATGGGAATTTTTAATTTTGAACTATAAAGTTTTGTGTAGAAAATACACTTTCCCTTCAGTAAGTTTATAAACATACATAATCCCAAACAAGAGAAGGAAAAAGCATGTAAGCTGTCTTTTAGCTCTGATCCATCTGCCAACCCTCATGAGCTTCCATTTTGATGACCATGGGGGCAGGGTGATGGTTAAAGATTCAAGAGACAGGATAGTAATCTTAGAACTTTCCCAAAATGAAAATCTTAATGAGAGACTCACAACAAATTGGAAAGGGCCAGTGATGCCCCAACTTAACATTAGAAGAAAAACATCTTTCTTGAGAATGAATAACCACAAAGTAGTCCTCTAGTAGATTTGCAGCCCAAATTTATATTTCCTATGTGAGAGGGAAGAAAAACTCATCTAATCCAAAATTTTAAGTAACCAGTCGGACCCTCAGATACCTAATAGAAGCAAAGTAATTCTTTCTGGAAAAATGAAACTTCAATCCAGACCTCAAAGAATTCACACAAAGTGCTAAAGAACATAAGTTAACAATCAAAATAACCAAAACATTAAAGAAAATAAGATATTCTGACATAAACACTAGACTTCAGTTATTAGAATTGTGAGACTCAAAATATAAAATATGTATATTAACTATGTTTCAGGAGATTAAAAGAGATACATAATATGGTAGTAATGAAAAGGAGGCAATAAGAACAATCATATTGGGATGGGGGAGGTAAAAAAACTTATAGAAATAAAAAATATATTGATTCAGAAGTTCAAAGAATTCTGGTTTAAAAATAAAAACCTTAGCTTGATGATGGAGGAAGCAAAGGTTTGAAATGACGGCATATATGTTCAAATAAAAACAAATTGAGTCAGTAAATAATATGTCCCTAATCACTTGTATCAAAAGCTAATATAATCCTCTATTGATGATCTTTAAAAGGGAGTTGGAAGATGTTTTCCTTTGTAGTAAGGCAAAGGAAATTAATATCACTTCATCAGAACATGAAAGGAAATTACTGAGAAATACAGTCTCAGCTAAATGCATATAAAATGAAGCCTAGTTTCATCTATATGTATAAACTAGGATGTGATGTGGGCTTGCAATTTAATTGAACACCTTGAAGCTAGACTTAAACTGCTGGAGAGTTTTGTTTCTAGTCCCTGGACTTAAGGCTTAAATTGGATGAAATTTTTGAGGATATTGTGCCAGGGATTCTCTTTGGTGAAGAGCCAGTGAATGTACTGTCTGCATATACAATACCTTTTCACTTTCTTATTTTGTCTTCATTACTGAGCCTCCTCACCCCGCCACCCACCCCACGCCCTGCCTCCTCCAAACACTCAGGCTCACCATTTGCCTGCCTGCTTCTGTTTGCTCCATTCTCTGTCATTATCCTTCTGATTTGAAGACACAGCTATTGATGTTGATTGCTATCTGGGCACACACTGGGGGCAAAAGAGGCCTACACCTGTACAGTAAGCTCTCTCTCTCCTCTCTCTCTCTCTCTCTCTCTCTCTCTCTCTCTCTCTCTCTCACACACACACACACACACACACCACAAAGACTATTCTTTAGTTTCCAGCAACCCCAGGATGTCTATGCACACTTGCACAATTCCATACCGCAAAATTGTTAAAACCAAAGATAAGGGGAAGGTATTTGCTCCACTGATTGCCTTATAATTTTCTAATTGGCATACAATGGTTCTAAATAAATAAATCCACTAAGGGATGTGGTCCTGATTTAGAGGGCTAGTTCTGTGCTAAATTAGCATTCATCCTCAGAGCCTGAATCTCTCCTCCCACCTCCTTACAGGCTGATTTTCCTCTCTTGCCCATCACGAGTTCTCCTCTGGATTCTTTCTCAGGCACCTCCTGGCAGAGACAGGCACAGAGATTCCCCTCTCCTCAATGTACACAGGGATCCTGAGGGAGGAGGGCTTCCCCCACCCAGCCAGCTTGATCAGCTGAGTCAACCCCAGCCTGCAGAAGGGTGACAGATGTCACAGCCAGGTCCTCATCATCAGAGGAGTAAAACATAAGCTTTGAAAACTGAGCTTTAGAATTTACATTCATTTAAAAAAAAAGGAAAAAAGTTTTTTAGGAAGAAAAAAAGAAAAAAAAAGAAAAGAAAAGAAAAGAAAAGAAATGAAGAATTTACATTCAGCATGACTATTAACTAGGGGGCATAAAAGGAGCATTTAACTCCTCAAAAGCTCATTCACAGCTTCTTAAAAACTGGGATTAATAAAACAGGATATCGTGGCACTTAAATGTGGAGCTGTATTGAAAGTTCTTTGGAAATTGTGATGTACTACACAAATGTGAGTCATTCCTCTTCTCCTTCCATTGCCACAGGATATTTTGCAGCACTAATTGTGGGGATCCTTCCCAGTGCTTCTCAGAGTGATAACTAGCCAATGTTAGGTTAGATAAAGCTCATAGTTGAATATACTGTTTTGCATCAAATCGTATTACCTTAATTGAGATAACAGCCCACTTTTTTATATTTTGAAAATGTTTCACAACTGCAGCTTGAAACAGCAATTTCTGTGGGCTGAGAAGTATAAAAAATATATACATTCAAGATAATACAGGGACAAACCATATACTGGAAATGAACTTTCTGTTTAGAATGCCAACTCTGGGCTCTATACTTACTTCCTTGTTTCTTCTCACTCTAAACAAGCTTTATTTTATGGCTCCAGCCAATCCAACTTTACCTATTTTGTTTTCTATTCTTTTTCTTATAAAAACTTCCTGCTTTTGCCCCATTTTGCAGTTGTACACTTTATGATGTGTTAAATAGTTTGCTTGCATCACCTAAGTTGTCTTTAATCATTTTACTTACACACCGACCTGCAGTTAACAAAGGACAGCGGATCTTTTGCTAACAGTGAAGGAGACCGAATTAGGATTGGAAAAACAAGATTGGAGAAAGTTTTTCACAGATGACTTGGGAAATTCTAATAGTAGACCCAACCTAAGAGGCTTGTGATTTTAAATAGAATTGTCAGGGAGGCCTCGCTGAAATGGTGACATTTGTGCCAATATTTCAAGTTGGTGAGGGAGTGAGGGAAGTGGACATCTGCTGAAGAGCATGCCAATCATGCAAAGGCCCTGAGGTAGCGCATCACCAGATGTGTTCAATGAACAGCAGTGAGCAAGGAGATAAGGTCAGAGGATTAGTAGGAGGATAGTGATTTTTTTATAATCTATGATTGCATAAGACCTTATAATAAAGAATATAGTTTTATTTTATTAAAACTAAAGGCCCAGTGCACAAAATTCAGGTCCCTAGGCCTGGCCAGCCATCAGGACTGATGTGTGTAGTAGCCGGCAGGACAATTGGGGGACCCACTTGCACCCGCCTTGGCTGACCTGGGGCCTGCGGACTGGGGGCAGCTCCTGCACTGAGCATCTGCCACCTAGTTGTCAGTGCACATCATAGTGACCAGTCATTCCATTGGTTGGTAGATTTGCATATTAGGCTTTTATTATATAGGATGGGAATTCATTCTAGGGAGGGACAGGTGATACAAACTGATCTGAGAATGGTTTAACTTTTTTATGTTGAGTTGTCAACATAAAAATAAATCAAGAAGACTGCTCAAAGGATTGAATGTAGGGCCTGAGACATCAGGCAAAGATGACTCAACACTTTTTTAGCATGAGCTCACAGGGCAATAATGGGATGACAGTGGTGGAAACGGTAGGGCAGGGGGACAGATGAGCTAACCTGTTTGCTGTTGTTACTGTGATTTTTCTTCTTATCACCTTCTCTATCTCAGACATTACTTTGTGCATTAAATGCTGTTATTTTTGTTGAAATAACAGGTTGCTTTTGTTTTTCATAGTTAGAAAATATTTTTACAACCTCGGCTTCTCTGAAACAGCAGTTTCTGTTGGCTGAGAAGTGTACAATATACATAATTCCAAGATAATAAATGGACAAACCATACACTGAAAATGAGGTTTCTGGTTAGAAAAGAATTTCTTTATCCCATGGAATTCATTTTTCGGGGGGGGGGGGTGTTGTTTGTTTGTTTGTTTTGTTTTGGTCCAGATTAATTCTTCTTAGTGTTTCTTATTTTGCAATTTATTTTTTATTTTAGAATAAGTGGATTTACAACATAATCTGAGCTGCTGCTTCCAGCTATGCCAAAAGCACGTGCTCAATTCCAGGGCCACCACTGACATGGTGGCTTCCTGCTCCCTGGAGGCACACGGCTACTCTTCTGAGAGCAGCATGAGCTTCAAACGTAGTAGCTGTCAATGCAGAGAATGTGAACAATGCAGGGACACATAAAGGAAACCATTATCAGAAATTAATTAACACTTTGAAACATATGGGTGAATTTTCTTCCAGCTTTTTCCCTGTGCCTATGTGTAAATATATACTTTTTTTTCAGATTTGAGATCAACCTGTAAACAAATTTAGTGTCCTAGTTACTATCTTCTTTCCCATTTAAACATTCTAAGGATTTTCCCATGACCTTAGCTATTTTTCATAACTTGCATGATGGCCCATATTATGGATAATAGATATACCATATTCATTAAAAATTGCACCATTATTGGATATTTGTGTTCTTTCAAAAAAATTCTATTACATATAACTCTATTCCAGGCCTTTATTTAAATTTCACATTCTTTACTTAAATCTTTAACTTGGACCAGAGACATAGAATCACAGCACAGACTGTTGAACCTCAGAGGGAAGGCAGAGGTGGGTGGGTGGGAAGAGATCAATCAAAAGAATTTGTATCCATATATGCATAACCCATGGACACTGACAACAGGGTGGTGAAGGCCTAGGGCAGAGGGCAGGGGTGGGCTAGAAGAGGTCATTGAGGGGGAAAAGGGGACATATGTAATACTTTCAACTATAAAGATTTTTAAAAGGGGGAAAAAAAGAAATGGGTTCATTTTGAAGTAGTTAAAATCTTATCAGTGAAAGTGATCAAGAATAAGAGAGGTAGTCATTTGGCATGGATTTTCATGGGTAAGGGGTGATTTATCTTAAGTGCATCCATAACATATGGTTAAGACAACAAACTTAAAACAGACAGCCTGGGCTTGAATCCTGACCATGTACTTACCGTTTTGGGGTGTTTTGTTTTTTTGTTTTGTTTTGTTTTGTTTTACTTTTAACAAGTCAAATAACTTCTCTCTGCTTCAGTGTCCTCATTTGTAAAATATGGAATATGATGATGGTACTACCTCTTAAGTTTGTTCTGAGAAGTAAATGTTAATATATTAATGAATAAAGCACTTTCACAAGTCCCTAGCATGGAGGATGCACACTAAGGGTTTAGCTAGTTTAATGTAGGCTTACGTTTCTCTACAAAGCATGTTTATAATATCATTTATTCATTCATTCAACAGATGAATGTATTAAACACATTTCAAGAGAAAGAGCCAGTAGCAAGTGCTGTGCATTTGACATAGGATGAAAAGATAGAGAATGACTGGGAAGTCATGGAAGATTTCTCTGAAAATCAGAATCAAAGGAAGGACTGGGCCCTGAGAGCATTTCAGACAGAAGGAGGTATTGGTGCAAAGGCCCTGAGGAGGAAGCAAACCTGGCAAGGATCAAAATGAAAGTCCCTGTAGGGTTTGGGAAGACTACCTGGAATATGTGGGTTGCAGAAGATAAGGAGCCTTGATATGGAATTTGGCTTTTAGTCTGAGAGCAGTGAGAAGGCATTAAAGGATTTTACACTGAGAGATGGGGAGCTGAAGCTGAACCAGGAAGGCCAATTCTGAATAGTCTTGATGAGACAAGATGGTTTCTGCCATTTTCTCTCTCTAAATGTAGAACTGCCAGATGAGACTCATGTAGTTTGCCTCCTTTTTACTTTATATTTTGGCTCTGAAACAGATCTACGTGAAATGCACTTAGATATTTGGAGATTTAGAATCATGATCAAATACTAGTACGTATTGTCAACTTCAGGCTAGAATGCTCACTTTTTATAGATAAGCATTTTGAGACCTAGAGGAGTGAAATGACTTCTCTAGAATCACATGTGGTCAATAATAGAACTAAAATCAGAATTAATGTCACATAATTTGCCAATCACTACACAGACCAGCACTTATTCTCTAAGAACGAGAGCCACATTTTTAACAGTGAGGTGAAATTTATGTAACAAACATGGCTTTATTTTTTTTAATTTTTTTAAATGTTCCAGTATGTACTGACATAAAATATTGTATCAGTTTAACATATACAATGTGTTGATTTTAATACATTTATATATTACAAAATGATTACCCCATAGCATTAGCTAACACCTGCATCACATCACATAATTACTATTTCTTTTTTTTTTTTTGAGGTAAGAACATTTAATCTTTCTTAGCAACTTTCAAGTACATAAGGCATTATTGTTAACTTCAAGAAATAAACACATACAAAGAGAAAACACAAATTCTACTAATGTGAATTTATCAATCAGTGGATTTCCAGCTATGTCTTTGCGGGTCAGTTTATACAACAATTAATACATTGCTTATATATATCATCCTGTACTTTCATGTAGACACTTGTCATCCCTTTCTATTTTAATTATCAAATGAATGACTTCAAAGAAAACTGGAATCATGATTTTTCTACTGAAACAATAGGAGGCTGAGTTATGGCCACCCGTCAGTTCTCTTGACCCAGAGACATAAACAATGTATAAGAGTCTAAGTTAACGTAAAAGGATATGTAGCCCTGAAAACTCATGGACCCTTTGGAAATCATCTGGTTCAGTGGTTCTAACTGAATGTCCCCTGACCTGCAGCATCAGCATCACCTGGGAAGTGGTTAGAAATGCATATTCCCAGGCCTCGTCCCAGACCGCTGAGTTCTTGAGGATGACGCCCAGCAATGTGTGCTTTAGCAGGACCTGAGGGGGATTGCTCTTGCCTTATGCTCCATTCTGAAAACCACTGATCTAGTTCACATTCTTTACTGCACCGTTGAGGCAACTGAGAACCAGAGGAGTAAAGTGATTTGCTTGAGTTGACCCTGGTTAGCATCACAACCAGGACTAGAACCTGGGCTCCCAGATCTTGAACTGGACTTCCTTCCATTCTCTGCAGTTGCAACCAGAGAAGCCCAAGTTGGGCCCAGTCGTCATTGCTTTTTGTCTCTGCCCTCCTATCCTCCATCAGGGAAAGGTATGCTTCACCGAAACGCCTGGGTTCTTTCATTTCTTTTTGGACCATTGCAGGAGTTTGTTGTTTGGAAGCTGCATAAATAATGAGCAGGCCTGGCCAGCCCTGTTTAGCCAGGGCTAAACCTTAGAAGGGAGTGGAGAACTACCCAGAGTCCAGCCTCTTCCAGATGCAATTTGAATAACTTAAAAAAAAAAAGAAGAAGAATGGAGGTTCACTATCTATTTTCACAAGCATTTATCTGATCAGAGCTTCAATACTAGCTTTCTGTTTGTTTGTTTGTTGAGGAATGAATTAATACAAAGGTCCCAGTAGAAGTGGAAAGATAGTTGAAACACTAGCCTGAAAATTCAGATGTGCAGTGACTATTTGGTAGCACCCGGCCATAGCAGGGTAGCCCCTGCTTTCTTTGCTTGTTAGATGGTATTACGAATTCAGTCCCTGCTAAAAAAGAGATCTTGTCATCCTAGAACTTTACCTGGCATCTCCTTTCTATAGTTGTTAATATAGCCAAACACGATACAGTTACTCCAGTGGTTGGGTGGTGTTTCTGGCAGGTGTGATTGTGAGTGTGTCTGTGTGCAGGAGAGGTGAGCAAAGAAGTGGTTAGAGAGACGAATGGGCGAAGAAGCAAATCAGCACCGGGAATTGGCTATCTGAGGAAATCAGTCATTAAAACCGGGCACATGCTAATTGCGCTGCCTGACCCCCACTCGTCCTCCCTCATGGCCCCTTCCCAATCCAGTTTATTCTCCTAAGCACCCAGGCCACAGCCCGCTGGCCTCTTATGTAAGTCTGAAATCAGATCTGGCGTGCGATTTGTTTTAGCCTGTCACAGACGCAGGCCACTGTGTTGCCCTGACAAGGCTGTTCAGCATAGCATATGACTATAAATCTTCTTTTTCGCGCACCACAGTGGGGACCTTTGTCCTAGCAGTGATTTAGCAGCTTTTATTAGCCTGAGAAGCAGCCAGTAATCAGGAAACATTTAAAGTGGGAGCTTGCTCATTGAGATGGAGAAGAATCCGGAAACCCACAGCTTTTTATTTTTTTTAATTACTTTTGATTTAAGAAAAAAAAATAAGGCCTTAAAAAACATTCTAAGTCTATGGTATGTTTTCATTTTAAATCTATGATTGCTCCAACCGATCCACAAATAATTTAGCAAAGGCCTGAACTCACAACGGTTAAAGTGTCTTTAAAATGTTGCCTTTGTCAAATCCTGAGGCATGGGAGCTTAACTTGGAGTTTTTAGAATGATGCATCTTGAAAGATTGCAGTTCCTGTGTATGCTATTCAGATCCTGGAATATCTACTACTTTTAAATTCACTGTGATTCCAATTAGAGTTTGGGCTCAGGGGTTGGCAGCAGCTGCAAATAAGAACTAATAACATTTCATTCCACTACTTATGTATTCTGCAAATGCATTCTTGACATGGTCGTTTGCATATGATGTCAGCGTGGGAAAATAAGAAGGTATTAGCATCTGTAAGCCCAGCAGAAATTTCTCAGAGAAGTCACCTCTCAAGCTCTTACAGCTGATTCCACAATTTAGGCAGTGTTCGAATTTTTCAAAATGTATTTGGTGATTTTCTTTTTTATTTACTGAGCTGTATAATATCAATGGCTCTTTATTTGCAAATTTTTATTTCACTTTAATTGAGATTAAATGTTCTCAATGAAATATGCTCAGACTACAAATCAGTGGTCTTACTACTCTCTGCCATTGTAATTTTTATACAAATACAATATAATTATTCTCCGAAATTTAAACACATCTGTATGGCCATCAATCTGGAGGTTTTTGTTGAAGTGCTTTCTATCAGTTCCTGAAACTGTCTGTGGGAAGACAGAAGCATGATAGGCATTCAATTCATTTATATCTTATACTTATTATTGACATATACTATTGTAGAAACACAAGGGCCTCTGCTGTAGGTCTTAGGACCTTCTGGGAGGGTGAAAGAGTGTCATATGACACTAAAAGAGAGAAATGAGCCTTTCAAAAGGAACTTTTCTTTTAAAATGTGGCATAAATGATCTTATCTCTATAGCAAAGAGTTTGATCCTGATTCACAAAGAGCTGGAGTTATGCAGCCAAAGAAAAGTGGAGGCCTATCCATTTATCTGAGGATTTGGGGACCATCCACAGCGACCAGGCAGGTTAAAAAACCTGTTCAGGAAACAAAGCCCACCCTTCCCGGCATTATCTGATGGCATAGATGGTCTTATATTTCCCAGATAATTGCACCACACACTGTTTTGCTTTGCAGGGTCATAGCAATAGGCTGATCTGCCTTGAGATAAGGGAGCAGGGAGTTTGAAATTCACCAGGAAAGTCATTCCTTTAAAAGTATTTACCTATAAGCTGTTGTGGGTGCTTTGTGTGCTGGGGAGTAGGCGGCCAGGATTGGGGGGGGGCGGCTGGGGGGAGGCAGGGAATGAGTAACAATCTGATAATGGAACTGAATGGGACCATAGAATTATTTTTACACCAGTTTGCTATGGCTGCCATAACTGAAACCCAGAAATGTTGTGACTTTCTTCAGTCAAATGGTTTGTTAATGCCAACCACTGGAATAGATCCTGCGTGTCCTGACTCATAGCTTGATAATTTTTCCCTCAATATGAATATACTGCCATGTAGTAGATACTATTCCTTGCTATCTGGTATTTATTGGCCCTGTTTCTTCTATTTACTAGAAACCCACCCCACCCAACCTCCCACCTTCTCTCTCCCGCTAGGAACAAACTCTTTCCGCATGTAGTACCTAAGACCCAGGCACAATTAATTCTAGTCCCAGCTAGAGTTTAAATCAAGGCACTCCCCATCCTCCCCACCCCTGCCTTACCTGGGATTGGTTCTGGAAACCAAGCTTAAGCCAGTCATCACAAGTTATTCTCTAATGTCACTATTGGCCCAAATAAAGTAGTGAGAAGGACTTTTATCCCTTTCTTGGGTCAGAAACATCAATAAGGAGGCAGGCAGGCAGCCCCAGTTGCTGCTGGCAGGCATCTTGAACCACGTGGAAAACCAACTTAAGGAACATGCCTCACAACACGGCAGTCAGAATACTAACCGTACCATCCCTTGAACTAGTCTGACCTCTGGATGAATTAAATTTTCAGTCAATTCAGCCAATTTGAGTTCTAGTTTCTGTGACTTGCAGTTGAGAATATCCCACCTCGTAGGCATGTGAATTAGATGTTTAGATATGTGAATACACCCCTACTTGTGATTGGGCTTCAGGAAACCTTTGGGCTTTGACCGAAGACCCCACTCTCACTAAGACAACTTTCCAGAACTTTGGCCTTAATTGTCGTCATAGCAGAGAACTCCTTATGATGTTCCTCACAACTCATGTAGCCTGCGTTAATAATACCGTGTTGCATATTTGAGAATTGCCAAGAGAATAAATCTCTCATCACAAGGAAAAAAATTGAGTAACTATGTGTGGTGATAGATGTTAACTAGACTTATTGCAGTGATCATTTTTGCATTACTGATATATACAAATATTGAATTAGTATGCGGTACCCCTGAAGCTAATATAATGTTATATGTAGATTATACCTCAATTTAAAAAATGACTGCTTATTTGCCAGTTATCCTGGGCCTTTTGCTCTTAAGGAGATCTGAGCACTTATCTGCTATAATAAAATTCCCCCTTGGAGAGGGTTCATTAAAAGCAGACACATGTAAACGGTCATTATTAGCAAAATTATGAAAATAAATTCTAGAGAGAGTGTGACTGACCCATTTAACTAAGACTTCAGTCTCTTGAATTGGCATGTGCTTGTCAACTTCAAAAATGTTCTATATGGTAGCCCTATTTTCCAAACTCAGGGCATAGAATATATGAAATCACTACTATATCCACAATCCAAGCCACTGGATCTCTATAAACCATACTGCCTTACGTATTTGTGTATATTGAACAAGTCATTTGATTTACCTTCTATACTAGAATACCATGTTGTGGCATTTAAACTCTGAAAGCGGCAGAGTGAGTCTTCACATATTGGCTCCCCAGCTCCAAAGACAGAAATTACCGGAAAATGGACACTTCAGATCTGCTCCTGCCAGAATGTGAGCAAGAGGCTGGAACTGTGCGCGGTCACTGCGTGCCTATGGCCTGTGAAACCCTTCCCCAGATCCTCAGCCACCATCTTTCCTTGCCTGTTTTTCTGTCTGTGAGTTATTTTTTTTCTTTTAATATAGTGACAGCTTCATCTTTGACTTTGCACATGACTGACAAAAAGATTGATGAAATTTTAAAACGAATCCAGATTTTCAGACTGGAATTTTATATGCAAAGACAGGAAGTTTGGGCTTTAAAGTTCACTCACACTAGTTGGGATAATAATGGTAATATTCTAATTTTCTATGACATCTTCCCACCGAAGAGATGAATGCACCTTGATAACAATATTAAAATATTCAGAAAATGTCCATAAGTAAATGTAATGCAACCTTATTTATGAAGAAACCAGGCCTGCTTCTCTTTTATTTTTAAATATTTTTATTGATTTCAGAGAGGAAGAGAAGGGAGAGAGAGATAGAAACACCAATAATGAGAGAGAATCATTGATTGGCTGCCTCCTGCATGCCCCACACTGGGAATCGAGCCCTGACTGGGAGTTGAACTGTGATCTTCTGGCTCACAGGTCAATGCCCAACCACTGAGCCTTGCCAACTGGGCATGGCCTGCTTCTTTTGAAGGCACTTTTCAAGGTTGAACAGAAAGTGTCTAAATTGGAACTTTCAGGGTCTTTAAAACAGGGACACCAAGGAAAGATTTAAGAATTCTATGTAACTATCATACAACCACATTATGACCCATTTACAAAATCCCAGTTAAATGTATTGACATTGAATAGTCATAGGAAGTAAATCCTGCTTGAAGCATGTGTCTTAAAAAATAACTATAGCAAATGTATTTGGAAAATGTTAAGAGAATTGGAGCACTTGTTTCCTTTAATGGTTCACCCATTTCTATTTACTCTTCTTCAGTGACATGTGAAAAACTCACAGGTCTCCTAGGATGTGTAATTTAAGAGTAAAAATCCATCTCTAGAAGCATCCTTTGGCTATTTCAAATTGCAGTTCACAACTTCAAGTGCAAGATATTGTTAATCTATTTCTGTGCTTGTGGTGGAGCGTAATGAAAACATTCAGAATCCACGGTTGGGCATAAGGCACGTTGTGGCCCAATCCCTGAAATCCTCTGGCAACGTAAGAATGTTGTCCTACACAAAGCACGCCAAAGAGCGCTGTGGCTCCCTGTACTGACAATCGCTGTGCCCTGATCGCCACCAACTCTAAAGCAGCTTGTTGAACTGAAAATATTAGGGGATAAAGTATAACTACAGTTGTTGATTCATACTCTTAAGAAAAGGAATATATTCTCAGAAGAATTTGGCTTTAGTAAAAACATTTGAGACTTTTCCAAAGAGCAACAGAAGTTGTTAGGTTAAATCAGTGATTGGCAAATTCATTAGTCAACAGATCAGCAAACCGGAGCCCGCGAGTTGCATGTGGTTCGAGAGCCGCAGTTTGCCGACCACTGGGTTAAATCGTAAAGCAGATTCAAGAGATTTTTGTCAACCTTTTGAAATTTATCTACTACTAGAGGTCTGATGCACGAAATTCATGCAAGGGCCTTAGCCCCAGCCTCCACCCACTGCAGCTTTGTCCAGAAGAAAGGACGTCCAGAAGGACATCTGGTCTAATTAGCATATTACACTTTTATTATTATAGATATGTGAATTTAATTTAAACATCTTTTAATATTGATAAGGTGGTATTAATGACGAGCACAACTCACCTATAATTTCAAAATTACTTGCTCCACTAAAAATCAAAAGCAAGACACATAAATGGTTCTTTCCTTCAACTAGGTGGGCTTCAGTTTCTCTGACATGATCCTCTCAGAGTCCTGTAGATATGCACTGTTTGCCATGATTCTATCTAAAAATAACTTATCATAATTAGACCTGAGACCTAGTATGAGGCAGGGATCTTAGCTTCCCATCTGTGAAGCTATTATTTCTCAGTCTCTGAGTAAAATTAAAGATGATGTTGCCTACAATAGATGCAACATCCCCTCCATTTTTGTGTAAGAGAATTAGTCATACTCTTCCTCACGCTCCCAGGAGATAGAACCAGAAGAAATATTAGAACCAAATTGCAGCACTGAAAATTTCCAACTCCTTGGGATGCCTTCAATGAATCTTTCCTAAAAACATGAAGAATGGGCTATTTTTGCTCATTACCATTCCCAGCATTATATGTTTCTCTAGCTCTTGTCCTAAATGACCATCAAAAAGAGAATTGAAATATCAGGGGACAGCCCTAGCCAGTTTGGCTTAGTTGATAAAGCATTGGCCTGTGGAATGAAGGGTCCTGGGTTTGATTCAGATCAAGGGCACATGCCCAGGTTGCAGGCTCAATCCCTAGTGGGGAGCATGCAGGAGGCAGCCAATCAATGATTCTCTCTCATCATTGATGTTTCTAAATCTCTCTCCTTCTCCCTTCCTCTCTGAAATCAATAAAAACATTTTAAAAAAAGAAACAACTATTACAGATAAAATTTTTTTAAGTAACAGGGGACATATTGGATAAAGTACCACATTCCCTTGAAAGATACTCTAAGTAAATATTTTTGCATAAATGCTATGAGCCTAAAGAATCATAAATACTTTGACATCTGTCTACAAGTGCCTACTAAATGAATACCAGTTTAACATTTGAAACCTTTTATATTAGATACAAAATAACATTTTAAGACTTAATGTGGCATATCTATGCACAAAATTGGAAACATTCAAAACAACATTGTAATAGTTTTATATTCCAGAATAAATATCTGGTAATATTTTTTTCTATTTGAAATAATTTTAGACTAAAAGGTGCAAAAATGGTACAGAGAGCTCACATACATCCATCACCTGACTTCCTCTAATGTTAACAATTTATATAACCACAGTTCTGTGATCAAAAGCAGGAAATTTTCATTGGTACAATATTATTAACTAAATTAGAGACTTTGTTAAAAATTTACCAATTTGTCCTCTAATGACCTTTTTCTTTTCCAGAATCCAATCCAGAAGTCCACATTTTATTTTGTTGATGCACCTCTCTAATCTCTGAGAGTCTCTCATACTTTCTTATCTTTAACATTTCTGATAACTTCTGCTTGAGTATTATGTAGAATGTCACTCAACTCAGTTTGGCTTTGTCTGATGTTTTCTCATGAATAGATTGATGATTTTCATTTTTAACCAGAATATCATAAAAGTGATGTTGTGTCCTTTCAATGCATTATATCAGAGCTGGTGCATGATGTCAATATGTCATATTGCTCATGGTGATTACCGGGATCATTTGGTTCAGGTGGTATCTTCGAAATCAATAGTAATCTTGACTCTGCTATCCTTGAGCCAGTGAAACTGTACCCAAATTCAAACCTTCTAACATACTTCATATTCAAATCTGCTATCCTGTTGTGCACCCAGTGATAGGTTAGGTGTGACTCCACATCTTACCTGAGAGGACATGCTAAAATATTAATCTTGGTATCTCAAAGCTAGATCTAGGAAAGCAGAACTTAAGTCAACTTCATCATGTACTCTGACCCCTGCCAACATCTCAGTATGTGCATATATACATTTTTGTATATTTAATATGTGACATTATATGATACTAGAGGCCCAGTGCACAAAATTTGTGCATGGGGGGGTGTCCTTCAGCCCAGCCTGCTCCCTCTTCAATCTGGGACCCCTTGAGGGATATCTGACTGCCCATTTAGGCCCAATCCAGGTAGGACTGCTGACTCCCAACTGCTCCCTCTCACAATCCAGAACTGCTGGCTCCCAAATGGTCACCTTCCTGCCTTCCTGTTGCCCCTAACCTCTCTGTCTGCCAGCCTGACCACCCCCTAACCACTCCTTTGCCAGCCTGATTGATGCCTAACTGCTCCCCTGCCAGCCTGTTTGCCCCTAACTGCCCTCCCCTACAGGCTTGATCATGCCCAACTGCCCTCCCTTGTAGGCCTGATCCCTGCCAACTGCCCTCCCCTGCTGGCCTTCTTGTGGTGGCCATCTTGTGTCCACATGGGGGCAGGATCTTTTGACCATATGGGAACAGTCATCTTGTGTGTTGAGTAATGGTCAATCTGCATATTACTCTTTTATTAGATAGGATAGAGGCCTGGTGCATGGGTGAGGACCAGCTGGTTTGCCCTGAAGGGTGTCCTGGGTTAGGGTGGGTGTTCCTTTGGGGCATGGGGTGGCCTGGGCGAGGAGCCTGTGGTGGTTTGGAGGCCAGCCACACCCCCCTGGTGACCCAAGTGGAGGCCCTGGTATCTGGGATTTATTTATCTTCTACAACTGAAACTTTGTAGTCTTAAGCGCTGGCCAGGGTATGTGGAAAGCTTGGTTTCCTCCATTGCCAAGGGTAACCCAAGCCTCCCTCCTGCTCTCTCTGTGGCTGTAGCCATCTTAGTTGGGTTAATCTGCATACTCACTCTGATTGGCTGGTGGGCGAGGCTAGTGGGCGTGGCTTGTTGGTGTAGTGGGGATATGGTCAATTTGCGTATTACTCTTTTATTAGATAGGCTATTTTATGTCAAGATTATCAAGTAAGTTATAAATTTGCATTTGTGAATCCCATCTGAGAGCAGAGCTAGGGGTCTGAGTGCTCTGGGAGGCACCCTGATCACCCTCCTTCTGGTTTATTCCCCATTGGACCTGATGAACTAGGCAGTCATCTTTTCTTCTCCCCCAGAGATGTCTCATGTGGCTCTGACACAATCAAAGGGTCAAATAGCAGGATCATCATTCTTAGTAGATAGCAGTTAACATCGTGATTCAAATCCTTATCAGTGAAAGTCCTGGCAGAAATTAAACAACACACTCAGCTTGAATTTTTGGAAACTCTTTTTAAATTATTTTTATATTTTGACTTTGGAAAAGTTTTCAATTTACACAAAAGTTGCAACAATAATACAAAATACTCCTATATACACTCCACCTAGATTTTCCAATTGTTAATACTTTATCACTATTGCTTTCTCATTCCTTCTCCCTCTCTCTCTTTCTCCCCACTCCTTCTCACTCTTCTATATAAACACCTTTTTTCCTGTTCCACTTGAAAGTCAGGTGGAGATATTCCTCTACTTCCCTAAATATTTTAATGTGCATTCCTAGCAATAAGGACATTATCTCATATAACCACAGTACAATCATCAAAATCAAGAGATTAGCAATGATACATTACTATTACCTAATGCACAGGCCTTACTTACTGGTATAGTTCACCTATTTTCCCAATAATGTCAACAGAAAAAAGTAATACTCTTATCTGGAGTCTAGTCTGGGATCACATGTTGCATTTGGGTGCCCTGTCTCTTTAGTCTCCTTTAATATGGAAATTTCCCCAGTCTGCTTTTTTTTCTTTCATGGCATTGACATTTTAAAGTATAAAGGCCAGTTATTTCGTAGATAGCCTCTTAATTTGGTTTTGTCTGATAAATCCTTGTGATTAGATTGAAGTGCATTTTTGGCAGTGATGTGTCTTGAAGAGACTCATACTGAAGGGACAATATACATAAAAACTGTGAAGGATTAAGGAAACAAGAGATGCAGAGGGACTTAGAGCTATCAAAAGAGGAAGTGGTTACATACCTGCAGGGAATTGTTATGAGCTAGAGTTGGAACCTTGTGGGGATGGATTGGGGACAGGAGTTGGGGGTTGAGAAGAGCAATCGTCTTAGAGGAAGGTAGATACTTCGAGAGCTGTGGCAATGGAAGTGGGTGCCTCTCAATGTCTGAATTCCACAAGCAGCTGTAAGGCAAGGAAGTCAGGTGATGTAGAGTTCATAAATGCCAGCCCCTGAGGCCCAAAACAAGGCAAAGAAAAGCAGAACGGATCTGGTAGGCAAATAGAGAATAGCCACTGCAAAATGTCAGATTCATAGTTCTTATTCCTCCTCTTACAATCAACACATTCCATCAAGATGCAACACATAATGTTCTAGACAATAAACTATAAAGGATTTTAAACTATGAATCAGAAGACTTGGGCTCAGTTGCTAGCATCACATCTTTCTGGCATGTCACCCTAGGACAGATGCTTATCTCTTCTGAGTCTTTGTAAAATCAGCATCTTAACATCTGTCTCCCTATTTCATGGTGTCATTGCAAAGATTATTATCAAGATATATGATAGGTGTAGACCCATGAATTTAGCCACAGGTTGTTAACTTAGAGCAAAAGTAAATGAAGTACAATAATTTTTGTTTATGTCTCATGTTTAAAGTGAAAATGCCTTACCTCTTTATTACTAGTAGACTTGTGTTCTAAGAAAACCATTTTCTCTGGCAGATACCTTTCTTGGATTTATCATATTACTGCTTCCCTGAAAGTAAAAAGCTGTAACTTGGAAGTACACCATTTTCTCCCATGTGAGGATATTACTGAAAAGAATTGAACTTGTTTTGACTGCTCTATCTCTTGTTCTCTGTTCTTTTTGCATTTCTGCAGTTATTCCTTTGTGTAGTTGACTATGATTCTTTCAATAGTCAGTTGATATACAATTGCTGGAAGGTAGAAAGAATGAATGTAAACATGAATTTCATGTAAGTATGCTTTTTAAAAATAGCATCCACTGGGATTTACAAGGAGAACTTAGAAATAAAAAAAGATTTTTTAAATGAAGTGGGAAAAAATAGAATTAAAAATGGGATAGGACAAAGCACTGAGAGGTTGAGATTTAAAGGATCTCAATCTCAGTTCTAGTGCCCCTTTTAAGGGTGGAAGCTGCCAGGAGTTCAGGCTTGGAATGCGGGCCTAGAGAAAGTGTGGCTTTTTGAGAGGAAGCAAACATTCAGAACATTTTTCCACTTAGTAGCTTCTCAGTGAATATTGGTTCACTGACATCTCAGAGCAGTGATGACTCCCAAAAGAATGTATCTTTAATGTAACGGGCACTGGTCAGATACATGAAAAGATTAATAAGGCATATCTTTAAATTTTCCTATTTTATTGTTAAATGTTTTTCAGTGGTGTTGGCCTGTTTTCTGTTACTTAAATCTGGTATTCAGGACCTAACAACATAAATACCAGCTATCAGTATAATTCTCACCCGAAAGCACCCACCCTTTGCAAAGATATACCACAAATTTGTGCAAATACAATTACTATTTGAGAATTTCTGGAGAGAACAAATGGGTTGCTCTTACTGTTTCTTTTTGATTTAACATTTAGCATCCTTGGGTAGGATGAATTTTTGAGACATATCAACATCAAATTCAGAAAGCTGATTAAAATCACATAAATAAATTTGGCCACTGTTTATTGCTCAGCTTTTGCTTCAGCCGGCCAACAAAAGAATCAGGTTTTAGCATGAGCAATCTGTATCTTAGAGATCAGTGTGGTTTTATTTTTAAAGCTATTCCACTTTGACCCCTCAGCAATAAAATTTAGAGAAGGTGAAGTCAAGATACAGATTATTTACCTTTACGTTTCTTCAAAAAGTGTAATCTAACAGCTTGTCAATAGCTTTAAAACATGCCTTTCCTTTAAAAGCACCTTCTTTTCCTACATTTTCATTTAAACATTTTTGCTTGTATGTTGGCAAAATAATTCTCCATCAGGTTATATGTGACTGCCCTATGGATATTCTGTCAGTGAGGTCAAATTTTTATCATTTACACTTCTGCATAAGTCACAGTCCCTCTCATGACATCCTCTGGCATGAATATCACAATTGCCTAATTTGAATGAAACTGCCCTGATTAGAGACAAGTGCTCTTTGAATAAGATGTTCTGATGATCTCTAATCCTCAAATTCCCCGATAAAAAGGTTCTAAAACTACTTCATGCATTGTAATCTTGCTCTCAAGCACTGACCGAGTATTAATGAAAAAGAACATAGTCATCTATCTATTTGTTACCTCCTGAGAGAGGTGGAATAGTGCCAACCCAGGGATAAATCTGTCCTCTTTTTCTTCTGTCTCCTGTCCCCTCAAATGCTGAAAGGGGAGTAAGGAGATGATAATATTCAAGACCAGGGAGATGCATTAGTCAAAATAGTCTCTCCATTAATGCCTTTCATCAAAAGTTTTTACAACTCTTTGACTTTTTCTGGCTTTATGAAATCTAAACTTTTAAAGAAGTCTTAAAATAATCCTGCTTCATACAGCCCTTGGGAAGTTATGAGATAATGCATATATTATTTATTTTTTTCCATTATTTTATTTATAGTGTTAGTTTTATTAACTTGCTGATACTATTATTAACAGTTTTCTGTTTCTATCCTTATATTCCTTATAACTTCCTCCCCAATATTCATCTTTTACAAGTCCTCGAGGCTTCTGACGACCCCTTCCTAAGTTAACTGGAGAAAGTGGAGTGAGATATAAGGCTAATAGCCCCAATTAAGTCAGAGAAGCCATCAATATTTCAGTAAGTCGGCCATATTGATATTGTCACTTGATGTGAATTATCTTCCTATGTGTGAAATTAAATTCCCCAAAAACTTCTGCTTAAAGGAGTATGATCTGTGTGATATTTTGGCTTTCCAAAAGGCTGCTGCTTACCTGTCTCGTTTGGGACAGAGGTGCCCTCTATCTGACAGGACCCTGTTGTCCAAGAAAAGCTGGGTAGGTTTCAAGGGAAGAGAAGCAAATATTCATTTGAGACAAAATTAAATTGGACCTTCGCATTTTTTTTATTGGTCATTAAAAAGAAGTTAGAGCAGGTAATGGCAAGGAATGAAAAGTAGATCTCAATGTCATAGCTCTGAGGAATAGGAAAATAATAAGTGTGGAGGAAAATGATGGCAAGGATCCCACAGAAGCCATAATATTGATGGGTACCCGCTTTCCAAAGCAGTGGCACATAGCAAATTTAATTCAGCACCATAACATCCCCCCTCCCTATTCGGAAACTTGGCTGCTAGCTTTAAGGGAAAAACATTTCCTCCCATGAAATACAAAGGCTCAGCAGTCCTGTTTTCAACATTCTAAAGCAGCACATCTCTTTCCTTGAGCGAGTGGATGCTTTTATACAAATGTATTGGAAAGACCCCGTGCTTCCTTGGAATGGAGTGTCATGAAAGAAAACACATTTTGACCAACTACAGAGCAAACATCAGGAACTGTCAGATGACTTGTCATTGAGGTTTTTAAGCCTAGTGTCATTTTGTTTTTATAACCCATGGTTTTCCCAGCTCAGAAGGCTTTCTGTGTGTTCATTAACCACAAATCTGTAATTTAAATGTACAAATATCTCCTGTTACATAATCTCTTACATCGTTTCCATTAAATAGTTTCCATTTCTTCCTGCTCTCAACACTCCAGATAGAGTCTAAATATACCAAACTCTTATAATACTTTTCACATGTTAAAAGTGTGCAGTTTTGCTGAACAAAACAAAATAAAATAAAATTCAGCACTGGACAGCACTCCCAAAGCTGCTTGATTCAGGTGAAAAGGATTGTTTCCATATTGGCCTGCAGGATATATTTATGTAAATGTTCTGAAAATAGAAACCCAGCAATATTACTGTGAGGTATTTTTTTTTAGGTCATTACATTGGGGATAGAGAGATGTCACCTAATAATGATGAAAACTAGCAAAATAAATATGACTATGAGATTAGCAATAATTTTTCCCCAGAAAAATGAAGCAGAAACTTAACTTTAAAAAATAATAGGGTAATTTGAATTAGTATTTTTAACTAGAGTGAATGAGCAGTTAAAATATAACTCTAAAATTGTGTTTCTAAATATAAATATATATTTTAAGTAATTTGTAGTTTCATCAGAATATTTATAGGGTCACAATCCTACAGGTATAAAAATCCTTTATCTTTTTACTAAATATTAAAAAATCATAAACCTCAAAAAGTCCTCATTGTAAGAAATACTCTCTTAAGAACACATAAGAAATACACTCCCAGTTAGACATTACAGTGAATGTACCAAACACTAAGGCTTTTGTTAGTTGAAGAGTTTGTTCCTAGAATGGATATAAACTGTTGATTGAGAAGTTATTGTGTAACTAAAGCATATATCAATCTACCTCAGTCACAGCACACAAGTAGAAAAGAATTTTAATGGACCACAATAAAGTGAAATTCCTAGTATAGTCTAATTTTTCTTGATTTCATTAATGAATGCAATGACCTGCTCACCATTATTTCAAGCTTTATTTTATAAAGCTTGTTCATATTTTTCTGAGTTTTTATAAATATGTAAGATCCATTTCTTGTTATTGTTAAAAGGGCTATGTCAAAGGCATTAAGAATGTATATATATTAAAGTGTATACTATAGCCATTGTCCAGGTTTATTAGAAATGTCAGTGCTGTTTTTTGCTGAAGTTCATTCTAATGACAGTTTAAAAAGTGAGACCAATTCCAGAGTGTTTATTACATACGGAAAATGGTAATAACTTTGTAGGAAAGTAACATTGTACTTTATGGTGTCACTAGGAAGAAGATTGTTTCATAAATGTGATGTGTTGCATTAAAATAGCATCTGGAAAGCAGACTGAGATACCTTACCTCAAAAGTAAATCATTGCTGTTGGTGTGAGCCCCTAGTCATCCTTGAAATAGTCTGGAAACTACAAAAACAGCCTACAAAATTAAGAAGTTTTGATATTCTTGTTTATAAATAATTTAAAATACCTTAGGGAACTTATAAAGAGAAAACTATATACTACATTTTTCACTCCATGACAGCCGCAATGCAAATGCAAATGTCTCTCTTTGGCTATATATACAGGGTGGGCAAAAGTAGGTTTACATTTGTGAGTACAGGAAACATAGTTTATTCTTGTATTATTATCTATTAATTATTGTATTATTTTCCATGTGCACAACTGTAAGCCTACTTTTGCTCACCCTGTAAATAAAGCCAAATATCCAGCATGTTTAATTAAAAATTCAGCTCTGTGTTTTCTCTGTGAATATTTGGAGACATTCAAAATTTTTATTCCATTGTTTTCTAGACCTCATTAAAGTGTTTATTAAGTTCATCATTTTTGTTTTTCCTCTCTCCCATATACCCTATAAAGGAACAGCATATACGTATATTCCAATCATTTATAACTTCAGTTGTTGTTTTTTTAGGGCTAGTAAAATTATATCAGTCTTATAACACTGAAATCCTTTCTTTCCATTTAGCTTTTTTTTTTTTTAGGAATGACAGAATAACCAACAAAATAAATATAATTCCTTAGAACTTATGGTTATTTTTAATAAAATGAATTTCTTTATAAGCTTTTGTCTGATAGCTTTGTTGTATACTTTCTCACTTTATAATATATCATTGCATGCTATTATTTGTTAATAGAATTCTGCATGTAGGCATATATGTGCTGAATGTCTAAATAAATATGCATTAGTAATCTTTAATGTATTTTAATTTGGCTGATATACCCTTTAAAAAGCTTCCAGCATATTTGCATAATTAAGCATACTATTATGATAAACCAGTTCAAGGAAATAATTTGGTTTTATCATCATAATACCTTTATTTATTTTACCCCATATATTCAGAGTATATTTGTGAGAGGAATTGGGGATAGAAAAGACCAGCTCTAGTTCATGAAGAGAGGTGAAATGTTATTTTAATTAATCTTGTGTTAAGCCAAAAAAGAGTAATTATATAATAAATATTAAACATGACTGGTACAATTTTGAGGAGCAAGATTATTCTATACTTTCTAGCTTTCACATAAAAAAAAGATTTCTAGAAGATTGTATTGATTGGGACTGCAGTGTGCTACAGCTGTGTGTGTGTGTGTGTTATAAATGTGTCTATTTCTGCAATTCATCATGAGCCTCATAGATAATATTCAAACCATATCCTTTGATTAGTTCTTACTCTCCTTCCGAATTATGTCACCATAACATATGTGAAGGTTAATAAGCAAGGGGATCTTTTGAAAGGATATTTAAAATTGTTATTATTAATAATTTAAAAATAAACAGAAATATGTAAATCCTGGGAATCCCTATACTGGTAAGTTAATAATAAATAGTAAGATGGTGATAAATTAATGTTAAATGCTAAAGTGTTTTTAGTTTGGTGGATAGAAAGAAAATCCATGAACAAACTAGAAAATAATTTAACCTTTGGGGAAATGCATGCATTAAAGTTGGTCCCCAGGCTCTCAGTCAGTACTGCAGTGGTTGGTGACATCCTGTGGCTGGTGTTGGTATCGACAACAAAAGCAGAGAGTTTCCTAAAACAGCTGAATTACTCTGCTAGCAAATATGAATTATACAGTGCAATGTTATCAACTATGTTATACATTGCACCCTCAGATCTCATTTATCTAATAAATGAATGCTTATACCCTTTTACTAACATCTCCCTATTCCTCCTTCCTCTCCCTTCCCCACCTGGCTGCTGGCAACCACTCTTCTATTTTCTATTTCTATGATATAACCTAAATGTTCTCACACATACACACACAAAATAACTATGTGATGTAGTGGGTGTGTTAACTTAATAAACAGAACCTTTTCACCTTGTATTCGTATATGAAATTATCACATTATATGCTTTAAATACCTTATAATTTTATATGTCAATTATTCTCAATAAAGCTGGAAAAACATACTGTTCAGCGCAGTAAAAGGTCTTAAATAGATATTGCCTAAATTAAATTTGAAACAAAGCACTTTTCCTAAGTCATGACTATTAATTTGTCCCACAAATAATAGACTTCTTTTAGAATAACATGCAGATGCTTGTGAGAATTGATGAGTCATAGTACTACATGCAGAATACACAGGGGAAGTTATTTATATTGCAGCACTTGCTCCTTTTCATTAAAAAAAAGCTAACATTTTAAATTACTACTAGAGTTGGGTACTAGATCTCATATTTTTTGTGTGAAAAATGTTAACACTATTAAAAGCATTTTAGAAACTAAATTTGTATCCCTTTTTTTGCTTAAATTGCCTCTGATATTTGAATCAAACATTACCATTTCTGGAAAACATCTAAGATCACCCAACGTTTAGAAATGTCTTGTCATAATTCCCTTTTCCATTCATAATAGACAAAAAGTAAAAAATAATAATAATAATTAATTAATTAATTAAACTTTGAACTTAAAAATTCCATACATGAGCATGCTGGCATCTAAAGTAACTTTCACGTCATCCATGCCATGCTGCTGCATGCAGCTTGATGAGAGGGGATGGCGCTGACATTAATCAGCCCCGTTCTCCTGGAGGAAGGGCAAGGCTGAGGCCTAGGTGGTCAGCACAGGTGTCACAAGGGCTCGCTGAGCCATCTTCCTGCCACACTGCAAAGAGGTGCTGATTCCTTCATTCAGCATTCCTGGGGTTGTTCCCATCTCTGCACCTCTTCCTCCCACCTGTGGCTCTTACCTGGTTTCCACCTTTCATTATCTATAATAATAAACGTGTAATATGCTAATTAGACTGGGCAGCCAGACGACCTGATGAAGCCGGGGCTGTGAGGGCCGAGCCCCTTGCACGAATTTTGTGCATCGGGCCTCTAGTGTTGTATATAATACAGAGCCCCCTAGGGATCCTTCTGTCCCTACCTGGGGAAGGATTTTTAATTTGATCACATCTCCACCTGAGGTATCAATTTTCGACTTTTGCCAGGGTTTAGTGAATGCACGTTCCCTAGAGGAAGTCTCATTGTGCCACACAATATCAAATGAAAAGCTTTCCTTCTCTCTTTCCCTCTTTCAAACCCAGGCCTCTGGACTCAATGGGATGGGGAAACACAGGTAACATTTATTTACATAGGCGATTGTCGCTGGTTGCAAAGGAAAATGGAAGTGATGGGCACTTTCGCATTCAAGAAAATGAGCTTGTCAGCCATGTCTCAAGGCCAAGTCACAGAAACACAATCTTTACTTGGCTATGAAAGTTCCTTAAAGAAAGCACAGAGATGAAGAATCTTTTTCCCCCGCCCCGAGCTGGGGTGACTGAGGAAACCTGGGCTGCGCCTGGAACTGCAGTGCAGGCTATTTTTGGAGAGAGCCAAGACCTGTGGTTGCTTCTCGTCAGGGAAGATGCCCCACAGCGATAGCCGGTTATTGAACTGGTGGCATTGGCAATTGATGAGGTGATGGTATCATCCTTTAAGTGCAGGTCACAGGAGGGAAAAAAGGGTGATCTTGAGGGCAATGAGATACAAAACCAGCGGGAATCACACTGCCATTGCCCAGAGCTAAATTAAAAGCAGTAAGGAAATACCCCTTGGAATATTTTTCCTTCCACCCTTGGGGCCAGCCTTGGGACAAACTAGCTAAATTCCACTGAAATCCCCTTTTTACTCACCCGGTTTCATTTAATTACTTCATGTTTCCAGGTGTAACACAGCCATGTTAAATTCAAACAAGTCCCAATGCCACTTTGTCAAATACATTTCTAATTTCTCCCCCTTGTGTGTGGCACAATGGATGAGAACTTCTAGAATGCCAGGAAATGACTTATCGAAGGACATCTCAAATCAGCATATTGTAGCTGAATTTGAAAGGGTAATTTTAGCCCTTCAGAGTCCTTTGATTGCAGCTAACCAATACCTCACCTCTTTTATATTAAATTGAGTAATCCATCCAGGAACCCCACTTTCCCAACCTATTAACATATTTAACAGGAAGCAAAAGTAAAAATAATTTTTTTATGTGTATTTCGACTACTAGAAAGATTGGTGAGTTTTTAAATGTGCTTTTTCCACATCTTAACTCTCTGGGTTTTACTTTCTCAAACAGAGTAGGTGGTACCATTTCGGACATTTAATTAGCTGGTACATCTTACAGAAGATGCAAGCATGATCTGTAACTGTTCTGAAGGGGCTAAAACATCAGACACTGACGAGGCGCCAATCAGCCACTTGTGAGTGTCATTTGTACAAGTGGATTTTCCCATTCGATTCTGGTTCCACTCTAAGTGATGACTTCAGTGCTTGGGCTTGTTCCATGGACAGCCAGGAAAGCACCGTGTCCTCTGAGTTCGATTTGCAACAACCTTCAACCAAAGGCAGGGCTTTTGTAGTGAGAGGAAAAAACAAAACAAAACTGGGCTTAATGATCACAGCAAGCAGGACCGGGGTTTTATTGGTATACTCTATGTGACTGTGACAGTGTTGACATTAAATCAAATTCAATTAGCACGGGCCTGCTAATGACTTACGCTGCTTCCAAAAGTAGCAAGGACAAAGCACTTGGCAAAAAAAAAAAAAAAATCTCCTGGTTACAGTCTGGTTTCCAACTCCTTCTGCTTGACCAGCATGTACCCTAAACAACTTCGCTAATGAAACACTTAGTATCTGTGTGTGATGAGAGGAAAGCAAGCAGTAGGGAGGGAAGGGGGACTCCTGTCCTCAGGTGCTCTCGAAGCAATTTCGAAAACCGCGGTGGAGCACATCGAAAGAAACAGCAACTGCGTCCCTAGAGGATAACTTGGCTGGACAGGGTATCAAAGCTGCGAGGGGAAATAAGGTCTGTAGTCAGGATAGGGTTTCAGTAAAACTAGAGGCACCCTTTCGGAATGCGTGGGAGGCCAGGCCATTATCTGAACAGCATTTTAAAGGAACAGAGGAGCCATTATGATCCCTGCACCACCCCAGCACGACCAAGACGATGTCCATTCCAGATAGCCACAGCTTTGATTGACTACCTCCCCATTGTTTCATCCCTGTGCGACTGGCACTCTCATTATCATACCCACCCACCCCCAACGGAGGCAAGGACAGCTTGGAGTCACACAGACACCTCCCTCTATGCTATCAGCCGGCAGTCCCAGCCCTGAGTCAGTTTCAGCAGTGCTCCGCAAACACAATGCTGAATACGTAAACTATTATCTTAATTTAGAGAAAGAATTCATGGAGAAAAAGCCAATATCCTGCCATGTTGTTATGTCATTTTATTACTTCAAGCTGGTTCCTTGAATGTTTATCCTCAAATTATCTTCCCCCTTTCACCTCATAGATAATTTCCCTTAATGTCTCTTTCCATTCACTTAAATATACTGTTAATAACAATTGCATAAAAGAACTAGCATTAAAGAGCTCCAAAAAGGAAATAAAATACAGCATGGTATCTGGTGAGAACATGCATATTTGTTTAATTCTTTAGGCATATAGCATGACGCTGTAGTGCCACCAGGATAGTGTAAAAGAACAAAGCTTATGAAGTGGACATTGGGCAAAACCTTCAGCTCTCCCAAAACATTTGCATCTGATAGATAGAGAAACTGGAACTTGGAAATGCCAGTAAAAAGCCCCAAGCTAGCCATACAATTGAGAATCCTCTACAGCAGTGGTTCTCAACCTTCCTAATGCCACGTCCCTTTACTGCAGTTCCTCATGTTGTGGTGACCCCCAACCATAAAATTATTTTCTTTGCTATGGTTGGGAGTCACCACAACATGAGGAACTGCAGTAAAGGGACGTGGCATTAGGAAGGTTGAGAACCACTGCTCTACAGTGAGGCAATTTTGACATTAGCAAGAAACGGAGAAATCATTCCATTCTAGTGACTTCTAAGGTTATGGCAGGGAGCGATGCCCCTGAAAGAATGTTCGTGGTAAGGGGACCTCTCCTCCATATCCCACCCCATTTCAGATCACGAGTCAGCCACACTGCTCGGGACTAGGCTTACCCAGGACTGAAGCCTGGACTGGTTGTGGGCAAAGGAATATTTTGTTCAGGAGGAATAAGGATGCAAAGAACTATAAGGCATTCAAATTGCTCTGTGTCCCCCAATCTCTTTAAAAGTTGATTGAGCCACATGGAAAATTAGTCTAGATGTCTCAAACATATGGCCCGGTGCAGAACGGGCAGTGTGCCCCTCTCTTAACAACAACTACAAGCTGGCCTCTACTATGAAAGAATCACCTTATTTACCCTTTAAAAGTACCCTGGAATTATTCCTCTCTTTTTACATATGAGGAAACTGAGGCTCAATCTCAAAGGCAGCTCTAGAATTTCTCAATGGAATTGCCCACTTGGAAGAGGCAGTTCAAGGAGAACGGGAAAGTTGGAGGACCAGTTAGGGCTGCATTGGCTTAGCAATCACTATTCTCACTTACAAAGACTGTGTCTTCCTATGGCTGAGCCCTTGTATTCATGGTTACAGGCATCCAATACCACTGTACATGCCTGGATATTCATCCAGGAAATAACTATTCCAGCTCACTAGGCTATGGACATACACATACAAAGTCACATACTTTCCTATACTTTTCAGGGAATTTGCCTCCTGAAATTTTGCACAAAAGTCCTAAAAGCAAAGAAATAAAAAGCAGTCTCCCCACAGAATGGAACAGGGAAGTGTTATAGTCCACAGAGTAGGAAGGGCAGACTGGACACAGAATTTTGTGAAGATCAAATGAGATAATGCACGTGAAAGCACTTTGTAAATGAAAAGGCACTGTGATAATAGGCTTGCGTTATTAATAACATCATCACACAGGATTTCTCTGCCTCCATTCTTAATGAAATAATGATCTTCTTCAGGGTCCCTCGAAGCCAAGCCAAAGGAAATGTTTCGTTTCCAGAGAAACAAAATGTAAAGATGAATTGTCGATGTTCAATAAATATTAAACAGCCTCGCTATTTGTGGGAAGCTTCAAGTGCATGATTAAGTTGCAGGTGATGGCAAAGGAAACCAGCGTGATCTTTAATTATAAAATACTTCTTAGGTTTGATTCCAGTAAAATGCAATTATCTTGAGACTTCCGGTTATATCTCACAAGAGGTTATGTTCTATAGATGAAAGCTTTTGTGGTTGGATGTTAGACCCCATTGTTTGGGACCATCTACACCGGTCCTGGCTCCTGTCTGCAGCAGCTAATCACCATTAACTTGGCGAGCCTCACAGGAATTCCCAGTTGTGTGCCAGCCATTCTGTGGCCCGCCTTGAAGTATGGAAACATCACAGAAGTGGGGATAAGGGCAACAGTGGCAGACCAGAGCATTAGTTAGGCTTAGGGAGAAAAGGACTCAAAGGGAATTCAAGATTTCATAGTGGACAAAAGAAAGCTCAGTAGGAGGGACAAAATAGAATTGTCCTTGTACATGTCACCATGGTTATAATGCACACATGTTTTTTTTAAATACTAGCAAGAAAAAATGATTTCATTTAGGAAAGTGATCCCTCAGTCAGTTTAGTTTCATTTTAAAATTGAAATTTTTAATCAGTGTCTATTTTTTTTAACCTGTCCATGGAAGCAATTGATGGGCTAAGAAAATGCTATTTTGAAAGCCTTTTTTTAGTTTCATACTGGTAAGGTTCCTTTCTTATATAATAATAATAGCTAGCATTTAGCTGGTGCTTGCAACGTGCCATGTACAAGCAAGTGCTTCATACACACTCATTCAATACTCATAGTGAGCCCATGGGGAAACTGAGGCACACGAATGCTAATTAACTCATCTCAAGTCAAACAGTCTATAATGGGAGGAGTCAGCTGCTGTGTCCCCGAGGTCTGGATAGGAATCCATGCTCTTGCCCACTGCACCTTTCTACCACACAGGCTAGTGCCACAGAGGTCTCAGATGCATACAGGTTATGAGAAAGGCTATATATCTGTATGTCTATATGGTCTGTGTGTTTTGTACGCTGAAGCAACTGAATTGTTCTGATTTCTTTCTCTCTATGTTCTTCAGCTTCTTCCTGTACAATTGGTTCGATCACATGGGTTTAGTTTCTTCACTAATTTCAAAATGGTTCTGTAGAAGAGTTCCATCTTCCGGTTAAGAATGGACTTGGTATTTTTTCCTTTCCCTTCTAAATTATTACTGCCATCAATTAGAAAAAGGAGCTTAAATGCAGGGTGACCATCACTCTACTTTTAGAAACCTACCTGGTTTCATTTGCTCATCTACATTTGCTCTAGGAGGCATTAATACTGACTGTAGGTTTGCCATCAGAACTGAATAATAACCTGCATGAAGTGCCTGGCACACAGTAGCTGACTAATTAATTATAGTGCCAAGCAATTAATTGTTTCCCTTTAATTGGTCTCTTTAGGGTATGACCCTCCTTGGGAATGACTCCAACTTAAAGAATTTTTTTAAAAAAAACAAATGTTATCTGGTCTAGCCAGAAAAAGCATTAATCCCTACCCACTCTCCCATTATACAGATAAGGAAATTAAGGACCTGAAAGGGTAAGTGACTTGCTCAACGTCATATATCTAGCAAGTGATGAGGGTAAAACTGGAACTAAACACTCTGCCTCCTTCTGGGGCATTTTTTATTTACGCTTGCCACTTTTTTTTTCTGTACTGAAAGTCTTAGGCCAGTAGGCGTCAGCGAAGAGCAATTCTAGTTATAACTGTTTACCCTTGTTTCCAATGATCACTAAGATTATAAAATAAAAATAGGGGTACTAAGAAAAATAGAGAAAATATAGGTTATATTATGCCATCAAATGCTCATGTAATAAACGGAACAGTAACAGTTTACAGAGAACGCAATTAAGATTCAAGCTGTACAAATTCTCTGGGGAGGGTCCTTTTGCCTCACTCTTTGGCTCAATGAAGTGTGTTCAGGCCCGGTGTATGAAGGACTCTGGGAAGTTAGTTATGACAACAAGTGTCTTATGAACGAATTTATAAAACGGTTCATGCCATAAAATGCAGAAAATGCTTTATCCTGAATATTAAAAGTTTGCTTAAAGTAATAGAGATTCTTTTAGAGAATTCTTATCAATGTTATATCCCGTTGACTTAACTAAAATGGTACAAGTCCTTTTACTTTTCTACACCACAATTGCATATGAAGTCTGAAAACACCTTTGGAGTTTCATCTTTCCTCGAAGGCTGCCTAACTCACTTGCACAAGTTCTGATTGCCAATCAGGACCTCTGCCGGTTGATGTTGCATCTTAGCATGTCTATCTCATTCCTTCTGTCTGTTCTGCCCTACTTCAGCCCAGCAGTCAGCGATTCTCTGTCTGTGAAAGAGAGCTCTTGATTTTAAAAGATGAGTAAATGCGTACCTCTTTGAAACAAATCAGACTATACACTATATTCACAAAATATATACATATTATCTGTAATGAATATTTTATCTGATCATTGTTATCTTTTTGTGATTTTTAATGCTTATTCTATTACTTCCTCAACTAGATTAATAAATAACAATCCAGTGTATAATATTTTAGTTTTAAAAGATATTTTCAGTTTTGACTTTCAGTAAGTCAGCATAAGGACATGGAACTTAAAACTAGATAGATATTAAATTCTGGGCAATAATAAAACTCTTTATATATTAATAATGATTTATACATTGCAGGCTGTAATTCCATTGTTTTTCTTTTTTCAGTTTCTTTCTTTTGCTTATTTTAAGTTGCTAGCAGCATTTATTAATATTGTTAAAGGGCTGAATTCCCAAAGGCTTTCCCCCTTCAATCAGAGCAGGGCTAACTGAACTTTGAGGGATAGGCCATTCCTTTTCTTATTAAAAGCTACCAAGAGCCTGGCCAGTGTTGCTCAGTGGTTGAGTATGGACCTATGAACCAGGAGGTCACAGTTTGATGCCAGGTCAGAACACATGCCTGGGTTGTGGGCTCAATCCCTAATAGGGGGTGTGCAGGAGGCAGCTAATCAATGATTCTCTCTTGCCATTGATGTTTCTACCTCTCTCTTCCTCTCCCTTCCTCTCTGAAATCAATGAAAAAAAAGATATATATATATATTAAAAGCTACCAAGAGTTGGATTAACACACAAGAGTAAAATATAGATGGTAAATAAGTGGGAGATAGAAAAGAAATTTTATTTGCCTAAGAATGTAAATTGTAATCCTAAACTTCAGGTCTTTTCCTATCATGTCAAGTTCACCACAGTGGAAGGAAGCACCTTATAAAACACCAACTGTAAAAATTTGGAAATACTAGATTTTTTTAATGTTTTTATTGATTTCAGAGAGGGGAAGGGTGAGAGAGATAAGAACATCAGTGATGAGAGAGAATCATTGATTGATCAGCTGGCTGAGTGGAAATTCTACAACTAGAAGGAAATGGGAAAGCACATTGAGACTCGGAGGAGCTGCAAAAGGGTGAGGTACAGAAACGCACACATGTGCAGAGAGGTTGGGCGGTTGAGTGCAAGGCTGCCTTCCTCTAGCAGGAGGGAGACAGAAGCTCCTGACTGTGCTGAACTCCAGCCCCAGGCAAGACTCTGGGAACCCATACCCATTCAGGGGGGATCTGGACTGTCAGGAAAAGAGAAAGCACACTGAGACTCAGAGGAGCTATGGAAGGCAAAGGTCAGGAGGCGCTACACACAAAAAGAACTGACTGCTTAGTGCATAGGCGGCTGAGTGCATGGCTGGCTCTCTAAAGCAGAAGGGAGATGGAAGCTCCTGACTGCACTGAACTCCAGTTCTGGGCAAATTTCTGGGAACTCATACTAATTCGGAGAGAAACTGGACTGTCTGGCAGTGGGTGAAACTCAAGGGCGGCTTTCTCTCAGAGGTGTTTGCAGCGATTACCAAGGGACACTGAGACCCAGGGGCTCATAGGGCAGGGCTGATGGGAAGCCAAGGCTCTCTGCTTTGCTCTGAGACTCTGCCCTATCCAAGCTGAGCACAGAGGCTTTTGCAATTGTGCAAGTCTTATCTCATAAGGGTGTCTCCACCATAGAAGTTCTCCCAGAGTAGATACAACTGATCTTCACAGCTAATTGGCCTGGAGATCAATTCCTCCCAGAGATACCAACAACAATCAAGACTTAACTACAATAAGGCTGTGCACACAGTCCACAAAGGGGTGCACCAAAAGTGTCCACCTCAGGTGACTGGTGGGGGGGAGGCCTGAGCCCCTGCGTCCTATAGGACACCTACCACACAAAGCCACTCTACCAACTTAGGGAAGCAGTCAAAATGTGGAGACAAAGAAACAGATCACAAATGAAAGAAATGAAGGAAAGCAAATGACTGAATATAAAGTTCAAAACCATGGTTATAAGGTTTTTTAAGAATTTTCTAGGAAAGGCTGATAAACTTAATGAGACCCTTGAGGATATGAAAAAGAACCAACTAGAAATTAAACATACACTGATTGAAAAAAATATATAATACAGAGACCTAACAGCAGACTAGAGGAATGCAAGAATCAAGTCAAAGATTTGAAATACAAAGAAGCAGAAAACACTCAACCAGAAAAGCAAAAAGAAAAAAGAATCCAAAAATTTGAAGATAGTGTAAGGAGCCTATGGGACAACCTCAAGCATACCAACTTCTGAATTATAGGGGTGCCAGAAGAAGAGAGACAGCAAGATACTGAAAACCTATTTGAAGAAATAATGACTGAAAACTTCCCACATCTGGTGAAAGAAATAGACTTACAAGTCCAGGAAGCACACAGAACCTCATATAAAAGGAATCCAAAGAGGACTACACCAAGACACATCAAAATTAAAATACCAAGAGCAAAAGACAAAGAGAGAATATTAAAAGCAGCAAGAGAAAAACAGTTCATTACCTACAAGGGAGCACCCATACGATTATCAGCTAATTTCTCAACAGAAACTAGGTAGGCCAGATGGGAATGGCAAGAAATATTCAAAGTGATGAATAGCAAGAACCTACAACCAAGAATACTCTATCCAGAAAGCTATCATTCAGAATTGATGGGCAGATAAAAGCTTCACAGATAAGAAAAAGCTAAAGGAGTTCATCAACTCCAAACCAGTATTGTATGAAATGCTGAAAGGTACTCTTTAAGAACAGGGAGAAAAAGAAAAAGGTAAAGATAAAAATTATGAGCAACAAATACATATCTATCAACAAGTGAATCTAAAAATTAAGTGAATTAAAAATATGATCAACAGGCAGAAACCGGTGTGACTCAGTGGATAAAGCATTGGCCTGTGGACTGAAAGGTCCCAGGTTCGATTTCGGTCAAGGGCATGTACTTTGGTTGCAGGCACGTCCCTAGTGGGGGGAGTGCAGGAGGCAGCTGATCGATGTCTCTCATCGATGTTTCTAACTCTCTATCCCTCTCCCTTCCTCTCTGTAAAAAATCAATAAAAAACACATTTTTTTAAAAAAGAAAAAAAATATGATCAACAGAATAAACTAGTGAATATAATAGAATCAGGAGCACAGAAAGAGAGTGGATTGATAATTCTCAGGGAAAAGGGTGGGGGAGTGCAGGGAGAGACTGGACAAAAATCATACACCTAAGAATGAAGTCAATAGGGGGGAGGTAAAGGTAGAGGAAGGGGTGGGAGCCAGGTGGAGGGGAGCTATGGAGGGAAAAAAAGAGAAACAAATGTAATAATCTAAATAATAAAGATTTAATTTAAAAAAAAAAGAAAAAGCCAGCTGAAATTGATATTAGAGACAAATAGGGAGAAAAATTACCCTTGACTGGTTAACAGGCTCATAATTTCAAGCCCTAAAGCTTGATCTTGTTAATATCATAGCCTAATCAACTAATAAAACCAGTTTTAAACTTTCCTCATTCCACTTAAAATATAATGCTATTTTGAGTGTTCTTTCTTCTGACAGAATGCAATATTTCATCCATGCTGCTAAGTTCAAGAAGAGACATAAATAGACACTGAATAGATGATAGAATATTTATATTGTCACCACAAATCCAAGGAATCCTATTTTTCTTTGAACTGATTGATATGGGTGAGAATTCTTTATTTCACTTCATGAGTTCAGACTTTAAGAACTAAAATAACAATGCTTTTTTTTAATGTAAAGTAACAACCTACTCATGTAAAAAAAATGTATAGCAGGTGTCTTTGCATTTCTAAAGCTCTAGAGAAATAGTGGCATAAAGTATATAATGAATTAATCCATCAGAGAAATGTCTGTGTTCTAAAGCCTACTGGTATCATGAATTCAATATCAAATGATGTTTGACTCTTGGAGGGGGTTCACTTCATTAGGAGAGAATTTCATTGCAGGATACACAGACTAGAGTCTTTGAATAGACAGATGCAGATACACTTGTAAAGAGAGTGGAATATCTGAAAAGAATGTAGGTTCACATTTTATGGTTATGCCTCTTGCTCATTTGTATTATAGCTTGAGGGCTACCAACTTTTCCCTCTTCTTTCCTGTCATTTGGTGAGGTTGTGAAGACAATCAATTCATTGATGACAAACCTTACTTGCTAATAGAAGCCTTCTCTTAATGTTATGTTCCTGGGATATGAGATACAAAACAAAATAAGTGGCTTCTTTAGTAAATGATCTCTTCCCATCTCTAGCTGAAACTAGTCTTAGTTTTATTAATTAGCTTATGTAGGAGTGGAGCACATAGAAAATGCTTACAGCTCAAGGAAAAGCAGACTTTCTGGGTCTTATTTCATGGCCTCATCATTGACCATGCTAAATACTCCCTCAATATCACTTTCTTTTTTACCCTGGAGTGTTTTTAAAACACCTGAATTAGTTACCTGCATTAAAAATTGAAAGATATCACACCAAAATTTGGGCTGCTCCTTGTGCCTACATTCTTGTTTAGCAACAGTCATTTGGATCTGAGCAGTCGCCTAGATCTGAGTTTAAGGGGAAAAGTTGAGTAGGAAACATACATAACCTCAGAAGGTGCTTGAGCTTAAAACCTTCTAAACTTCTTGTATGCCTAAGATAAACAGTTGTAGGATCTGAGTCATTCATCTTTTTAAAATAACAGATCCACTTATTTGATGGATATCAAAATTTTCTTTGAAAGGGTAGAAAAACAAGAGCTGCTGTATCTTTAAGAGGAGAGTCAAGAACTTGTACCACAGTGGTTCTCTTGCTCAGGTTTCTGCATGGGATTGTATGTTCTAAAGGCTCTACTCGTGCATAAGGCAGCTGGCTGTGTGGCATGAAGACTGGGCTCTAGTGTGCACAAATGGAAGGGTATGGAATTCATATCTAGTTTCTTGCACACATCTCCTTTCTCCCCCAAGGGTCTTCAAAGCTAACCACTTCCAAGACTGACACAAACCTGATTTTCAATCCATAGAACTGAATCTAGGACTTATGTAGATGTTTCTCTCCAGTAACTTAGTATTGCCTAAATAGATAGTTTACAAAGCAGCTATGGGCTGAAGAAGAACTGGCATGAACTCACACAAGCAATTCCCAAAGCTGGACATGCCTCAGGCATCTTCTATGAGCATCCAGATAGTTTCTATGGGTCTATTGATCCATTTTTTTTTAATTTTTATTAATTTTTATACATATCTCCCCATTGCCCCCTCTCCCTCCCAGGCGTACCCCGACCCCCCAGTGTCTGTGATCATTGGTTATGTTTATAAGCATGCATACAAGTCCTTTGATTGATCACTTATTTACCTCACCTAACTTTAATCTTTCTGCTATAGTTTCACAGTCTGTTTGATGCTTTATGATTTTTGTCCTCCTGAGAATTATCAGTCTACTCCCTTTCTGTGCTCCTGATTCTATTATATTCACCAGTTTATTCTGTTGATCAGCTTTTTAATTCACTTAATTTTTAGATTCACTTGTTGACAGATGTGTATTTGTTGTTCATAATTTTTTGTCTTTTACCTTTTTCTTCTTCCTCTTCTAAAAGGGTACCTTTCAGCATTTCATATAATACTGGTTTGGAGTTGATGAACTCCTTTAGCTTTTTCTTCTCTGTGAAGGTCTTTATCTGCCCTTCAATTCTGAACGATAGCTTTGCTGGATAGATTATTCTTGGTTGTAGGTTCTTGTTGTTCATCACGTTGAATATTTCTTGCCACTCCCGTCTGGCCTGCATCGTTTCTGTTGAGAAATCAGCTGACAGTCGTATGGGTGCTCCCTTGTAGGTAATAAACTGTTTTTCTCTTGCTGCTTTTAATATTCTCTCTTTCTCTTTTGCTCTTGGCATTTTAATTATGATGTGTCTTGGTGTAGTCCTCTTTGGGTTCCTTTTCTTTGGGGTTCTGTGTGCTTCCTCGACTTGTAAGTCTATTTCTTTTACCAGATGTGGGAAGTTTTCAGTCATTATTTCTTTAAACAGGTTTTCAGTATCTTGCTCTCTCTCTTCTTCTGGCACCCCCACAATTCTGATGTTGGTACGCTTGAAGCTGTCCCAGAGGCTCCTTACATTATCTTCACATTTTTGGATTCTTTTCTCTTCTTGCTTTTCCAGTTGAATGTTTTCTGCTTCTTTATATTTCAAATTTTTGACTTGATCCTTGCCTTTCTCTAGTCTGCTGTTAGTAGTACTCTGCATAATAGTATTCATTTCAGTCAGTGTATTTATTATCTTCTCTTGGGTCTCACTAAATTTATCCATCTTTTCTAGCATATTCTTGCAAAACCTTATAAGCGTGGTTTTGAACTCTATATCCAGTCGTTTTTTTTCCTCCATTTCTTTTGCTTGTAATCCCTTCCCTTGTCTCGGCATTTTCACTGTGCCGGGGAAACTTCTGTGCTGGATTCAGCTGCAGAAGCCTCTGCTGAGCTTGGGAGGCTGGAGTCTCAGGGCTTAAGGGACCGCCTTGCCTTCCAGTCGGCCCCACCCTCCACGGCCCCTGAGTCTCCCGTGACTGGGTAATGGCTGGAGCGGTCCTTGTGCGCTCGCCGGCAGTGCCTCTAACCGCTGCCCCTCCGGCTCCCCCGCGAACCAGGACCACACGAGTCTAGGTCCCCAGGGTTTCGCCCAAAACAGGGGCCCAGTGGACTCAGAAGTGGCGCAGTTGGGAGGGTCTGTCTCCCGCCCACTCGCGAAAGCCAGCGGCACAATCAGCAATCCGTCCTCCGCGTGGTGCCGTGCTCGACCAGACCTCCGATCCTTTGCAACTCCCCTAAATTTCCGTGCACTTCTCCCTTTTCACAGTCCAAACTCCCCCCGTATGAGTTTCGGCTGGATCTGGGGTTTAGTGTCGTAAGAGAAGGGGTTCAATGCCGTTGGGAGTCTCCGTTTCCCTCCCGCCAGAGAAAGCCAGCCAGGTACTCCGGCACCCGCTCTCTCAGCGCGCTCGTCTCCGTACCTCAGCTTTTTGCAGCTCCTCTGGGTCTCCGTGAGCCCCTCTCTTTCCCTCTAGTTGTAGAACTTCCACTCAGCCAGCTTTCCTGTGGTTCTGGATGATGTCCGTTCTGTCTTTTAGTTGTAGTTTTGAAATTGTTGTGCGAGGCAGCAGTATAGGTGTTTACCTATGCCGCCATCTTGGATTCTCCCCCTGATCCATTTCCTATACACATTCTGGTTTATTTACTTTTCCAGGATTGTTTATATTTCCAAAATTGGTAATATGTTTTATTTTGTTCACTAATTCTATAGGTAATTATTTGTTTACCAAATTATTGTTTTGTCTAGTCAAATAGACTTCCAAAAGTTTCCCACAGGTTGATGATCTTCTAGTTACAGAAGACAAGCAGTTCAGACCACAAGCCATCTTCAACTTTCCTGATATGAGGGCATTGACCTATGAATGAGGTTTAGCATCTAAGAAGTCAATACAACTTAGCACTAAAGCCTTTGACTTTTTGAGACTCTGATGGCTGAATCCATATTAGTTCTGGTTTGCGATCTATAAGCTAAGGATATCTCTTCCCTCTAAAAGGCATAATTCAGCATTTCCCTAGCCAGAAGCTAAACTCACTGGGAAACAGCTCTGAACTTCAATTGTATTGCTTAAGTTTATGAAAATATTGTCTCTTTGAGGAATTGGTATAAATGAAACTTTTCTGCAAGGACTCTTAGAATGGTGGGGAAACATTTCAGAGGACTTGGCTTATGCTATCTCTATGTGTGCCCATTGTGTCAGCTATAAACATTCTCTCCAAACTTGAGACTCTGTCTGAACAGACTGAGGATTGAAGACCACTAAAATCATTAAATGGGCTATTACTGGTAGGCTCAGTGTATCAAACCATACACACTATATTCCCATCTCCTGTGCAGGTTTAACAATTATATGAGTTTTGTCTTTTTTTTTAATACTGCAGTGTCACTTAAGCAGCACTTTATGATGAAGTGGTGGAGACATTTTATGGAGCCAGCCTGTCTGGAGTTGTATTGGCAAAAAGAACTTGGACAAAAATTTATCTTGTCTATGTCTTAGTTTCCTTATATAAAACAGGTATTATAATAATATAACCACTCATAAAGTTATATCAGTAGTATGGATAGATTCAAAAGTTGGGTAGTGAAGACTTATGGGAAGAAATGACTCATTTGACATGTCATGTTGGATGAGAGCTCTACTGATACTCTGAATCACAAGGAAGATGAATAAGTGGGTCCAAAAGAAAATTAAGTCTGAAATGTTGTTAAGAGGCAAAAATGACAAAACTAAAGCTGCCCTACTTCAGGCACATCATGAGAAGGCAGAGTTCTTGGGAAAAGACAATAATGCTAGGAAAGACAGAAGACAGCAGGACCAAATATGAGATGGATTTACTCCATAAAAGAAGCCATAGGCTGAGCAGGACTGTTAAGGACAGGAAATTGTAGACATCACTTAGTCATAGAGTCATCAGGAGTTGAACTAACCCAATGGCATGTAACACAGGACTGTTGTAAGAATTAAATATTTGAAACAAGATAATATTTGAGATAATATTAGAAACAAGACTTGTTGCAATGATTGGCATATAGTAAGCCTTCATTTAAGAGTTGATTTTTTTATTACTTCTCCAGAAGGTATAGTGTGCTAGGCTCTGAAGAGTAGTCTGGGACTTTTACAGTGCCATTCATTGCATTGAAAAGTTGTCTATTGATTTAAGAGTCTATTTTCTTCACAGCAGGTCAGTATCACAGAGAACAGTAGCCATTAAGAACACACTTAGTTAAACATTATTTTATTTAAAACCATTGTTCAGTGGTAATAGAGATGCATTTTTGCAAAAGTTTTATACTCCCTTCTAATGACTAAAAGAATGAGAGAATTTAAATAGTTTTAAATTCTGAAGTGATTTAAGAATTGTGAAACTACATGGATGTACCCGAATCACCCACTTGCTATTTTAACATTCTGTTTTTCAGTCATATGATTTAAAAAAAATTTTTTTTCTTAATCCTCACCCAAGGATACTTTTCCCCATCACTTTTTAGAGAGAATGGAAGAAAAAGTAGGGAGGGATGAAGAGGAAAGGGAAAGAGAGTAAGAGAGAGAGAGAGAGAGAGAGAGAGAGAGAGAGAGAGAGAGAGAGAGAGAGAAACATTCATGTGAGAGAGACATATCGATTGGTTGCTTCCCACATGCATCCCAACTAGGGTAGAGATCAAACCTGCAACCGAGGCATGGCCCTTGACTGGAAATCAAACTTTTGATCCTCTGTGCACAGGCTGATGCTCTAACCACTGAGAAACACCGAACAGGGCCCAATCATATGCTTTAACTCCAAAATAATGTATGATCATAATAATGTATATCCAAATATACCAGTTAGCTTTACTCCCTAAAAAGCTTCTACAACACTTGGGGAGGTACAAAAATAAACATATATTATTAATCATGATTCTGTGGGTCAATTAGGTGGGTTCTCTTTCTGAGCCAGTTTAGCTGATATCTGATGTCAGCTGAACACTCAGCTAGGGATAGATGGCCCTGGATGACCTTATTCATCTGTCCGGTGGTTGGCAGGATAGTGGTCAGGGGCCTTAGCTGGAATGATCTATCCTCTAGTAGGCTAGCCTGGGTTCCTTCAAATGTGGCTTTTGGATTCCAAATACCAACAACAGAGGACAAGCCCCAAAGTATATGCACATGTTAACCCTCTGCTTCTGTCAAACTTGCTCTTGTTCTATTGGCCAAAGAAAGTCACATGATCAAGATCAGAGTCAATGAAGCTGGCACTATCCAAATTTGTGGATTCAGGGAGATATGTAACATTGTGGGCCTTTACAGCAACCATCTACCAGACCAAGCCAGCATGAGAATTCTATTCAGTAACTGAGCTTTCTCTTTCTGTGTTTCACTGAAAAATGACCCCAATATAATTCTGCATAATTTGTCTCTAAATTCTGGTCATTTCTGCCTTTTAAACAGGACTCATTGGTTACAAGACTTTATGTTGCTCATGGAGATTTTATTTAAAATAAGGTTTCTCTGAATTTAGAAAACAATGTTCATAATATCTAATGAGGGCAAGGGGATATAGTGGCAAGAACATTAGTCTAAATCTAAAGAGGTGTGCTTTTCCACCAGCATGATGTTGGGCAAGCAGGATAATTAGGGCAAGTTCCTCCCTTTCAGCAAGAATCAATTTTCTCACCTGGAAAATAAGGGATTTGGGGTAAGCCTTGTCCTGACTCTGATATTCTACAGCTATAAGATGTCCAGAATATGTTTAACAGTACAAAATTGATTCTGTGCTTCAATAAACATATGGATGTATTGCTCTATGAGGAAAACATTAACCTTGGAAAATCCAGGTCAATAAATTTTGATGGTTGGCTCAAAAGAAATCAATACCCACTTTTTTATCTACACATAAAATAATGCTTTTAAGAGCCAAAGCCAGTGGTGAAAATTAGTTTACCTCTCATCCCAATAAATGCATGATATACAGTGTAATATTATTATAGATAATCATTCATTATAGTTGGGTATTCTTTGATTTAGGACAAGGGTATAATACTCTTAATTCATCATTTAGTTAACTTTTCCTCTGAAGGAAAGATAAAAGAAACATTTCTCATTCTTTTCAGGCCATTAGTACATGAAATAGTACATTCATTACATAAGAACACTCGGAGCTTTTAAGCTATCAATGGAATCTTGTTTAGTCAGCTAAAGTACATGTATTACCTTGTTGTATGGGTACAAAGTGATTCAAAGCAAGATATCTTTTAATCCTCTGAGGAAAACAGTTGTATATTTCTCTGGCCTGCTTTCACTGTTAACGTTTCTTATTTCTTGTTTTCCTTTGGATTTGGCTCTGACCATCAGATGAGATTTTTTTAAAACAAGAACCCAGAAAGAAGTGAAGGCTTTACATGCACACTTGGTGAAATAATGATCCTAACTGTAATTTTTCTTTAAAATGAAACAGAGTGTTAACATTCACAGAACAATACATGGAGGACTCGGTACAGGTTGGACATCCTATTAGAAAGCATCTCAAAAGCATCTCTTTCTAAAAATTTTCCGCATTTGAGGCCAGAATATTCCTTAGAATTATTTGTCCACAGATTCATTCTAAGGATTTAGTAACTTTGCCCAGACCTGGACTGGATTAAAAACATGACTTTGTCACCTACTTGCTATGGAACTTTGGGCAAGTCACTTGTAAGCCTCAATTTTCTTATTCTTTAAATGTTGACAAAACGTATCTCACAGGACATATATGGGATTTAAAAAATCATTTATTGTATGGAATGCATCTAGCAAGTACCCAACTGAAAAAATGTTAGTTTTCTTTTTCATGCCTTCCTTCCTCCTCTCCATATTTGTGCAACCAAATTTGAAAGGAAATGGAAAAAACAATCATAGGAGGAAAACATCACAGGGTGTCTCCCTTCCCCTCCTACATACCCTGCTCTCCTCTCTCTCATGGACCTGTTGAGGGGACTCCCTCTGCACTTCAACCCAAACTGCAAGTTTCAGGTCTTCCTCAGAAAAATATTGTCCAACTCAGAGACTAGGTTGGTTCTCCAGATATGCACCCCCTCTTCTTCTTTGCTGCAATTTGCACATTTGCTATTCACTCATCCATTGTAATGGTTGGCTTTCTGCGGTGGCTAAGAACATGGACTTTGGAGTTAGACTGCCTGGATTCATGTTCCGCCTC